>JAQPZY010001552.1:2330000-2657500 GCA_029931535.1 Margaritifera margaritifera
GCACTAAAGTAACTACTTTATCTGCTGCTGTAGTAATAAATGCAAAATTACTCAGTTTGTGTTCTTATTTACTCACAATGAACATAAATCCATCTAAAATAAAGAATACTCATTAGAACTTTATGCAATCCAATAAAATCTGCAAACATCTGAGAAACCAATTTTTTGTCTAAGCAAAACATGTTTTTTCAAGAATACTTACCCAATCATGACACCTTATTAGAACTACTACTACCTCACAAATCCAGCCCTCCCAAGCTAAAAAAGCAAAAAGTTTTCTGCCCACCTAGGTAGCAGTTAGCTAGAGTAATCTCCCCTTGATACAGGGATTTGGATCAAATCCCGTCAATACTTTAGTTCCTACTGGAGCAGAAGGCATGGTCTCCATATATGGATGTAACTGCAGGGAGGCTTAGAGGGTGTATGTGTATTATGATTGGGTAAGTATTATCGAAGAAACATATTTTACTTAGAAAAAATTGGTTTCTTCTTCAAATACATTACCTGATCATAATACTTTAAGAGAATAGGTAAGAGGTGGAGGGACTTACACCCCCTTACCCCAGAGAAGCCATCTCCAGTCTCCTAAGGTATGTGAGACAGCTTCTAGATAACCCTACTGGAGAATAGACTCCATATGTCAGGGAGCAGCTTCAAAAAGGGGAAAATCCCCCCCCCCCCCTGCAAATCCAATGGAAGTCATGAAGCAGTGTCCTTATGAAGCTGTTAAATGACCAGAGAAGGTAATCTGTTGCACCACTGCTATGAGTTCGACGAGATTGAGCTGAACCGTTTGGGATGAAAGATCTCCAAGATAAAAGCTGAAGAAAGTTAACTGATCTCCATCCCATGGCATGGATAATGTCAGTTAGGGAACAGTTTTGCTTAAATGCAATGCTTGTGGCGACTGCCCTAACTTCATGAGGGGAAATGTGTAGCAAATTCATTTGATCTGGAGTTATTTCCCAATATGCAGAGTGAATAACTCATTTTATCCAGGATGAAAGTGCCTGTACTATGTCATTCTTTCCATCTCTGAGGGGTAAGAAGAGGTGGGATCTCCCTCGATGGCTCGGTCCTTTTCAAGTACCACTTCAGAGCTCACACTGGATCCTGTAGATCTTGAGATGAAGTGTCCTGAGTAAACAGGGATTTCACTATAAAAGACTGATTCCCCATGACTGGAATCCTGTTCTTGGCAATGAAAGCAGGGATTGTCATGAGTAATACTGACCCATCTTGTTGAAACTGTAAGTAGTTGGGGTCAACTGATAGAGCATTTATCTCACTAATTCTGTCTGCCGTTGCTAGTGTGATGAGGAAGCAGGTCTTATATGAGAGGTGAACCAATGAGGCCCTCGAGAGCGGTTCAAATGGTGTCTTATTGAGCCAGTTTAGTACCCATGATAGATTCAACTTTGAACACAGAGCCAAAGCCTTTGGACGTGTGAAATGTAAATTAGACGGAAGATCAGATAGGTCTTTGTTTTGTCCAATATCCTCTCTTCCATGATGACACATCGTGTCGGAAATCGTGGTACAGTAGCCTTTGATTGTAATTGGTGCTACTGTTTTTCATCAAAGAGCCATAGTAGGAAGTTAGCTATTTGAGGTATTGATGCCTGCAGTGGTGCATTATGTTCTTGGGCACACCACTGGGCGAAGAATCTCCATGTTCCTTTGTATGCTTCTAAAGTGGAGGGCCGTCTTGCTCTTGCGATTCGCTCCACCACTGGTTGTGAGAAATGTTTGTTCTTGAGGGCTTGTTTAATATGATCTAGATGTGCAGGTTCAGTAATTCAGGGTTGGGATGAAACACCTGCCACCATGGTTGTTTGAGCAGATGAGGAAATATTCAGATTTTCCTGGGTTCAGCAACACTGGGTTGGGATGAAACACCTGCCACTGTGGTTGTTTGAGCAGACGAGGAAATATTCCGATTTTCCTGGGAATTTCTACTGCAAAATTGATG
The DNA here is from genome assembly GCA_029931535.1 of Margaritifera margaritifera. Classification (NCBI taxonomy): domain Eukaryota; kingdom Metazoa; phylum Mollusca; class Bivalvia; order Unionida; family Margaritiferidae; genus Margaritifera; species Margaritifera margaritifera. The sequence continues at coordinate 2,331,973 of JAQPZY010001552.1, forward strand.
AGGTAGTTGATCCATGATTTTTCCACTTAAGTGGAGGAATCAGGATGAAGCGACACTCCGATTCTCTTGCTTTCTGTATCACCTTCGGGATTAAAGGAGTTGGCGGGTAAGCGTATGCATCCAGACCGTTTATATCTATAGAGAAAGCATCAATGGCCCAGGCTTTTGGATCTGGGATTGGTGAGACAAAGGTTGGGAGTTTGGCATTCCACCTTGTTGCAAATAGATCCACCATTGGTTGATCCCATAGAACACATATACAAGTGAAAACCGATGAGTGAAGAGACCATTCCGTTTGTATTAGTTGATTCTTTCGGGACAGCAAGTCTGCTAATACATTCAGTCAGCATGGAATATGATGAATTTCGACATGGATTTGTCACTGATGACACCACTTTAGAAAATCCCAAACAAGAATGCAAAGGTCCAGGGACTTGGTTCCACCTTGTCTTTTGAAGTAAGTCACAACAGTGGAGTTGTCAGCAGAATGAGGACTCCCTTCCCACATTGAGCCTCCTGCCACCAACGAAAGGCTTTCAAGATGGCTTTCATATCAATAATGCTGATATTTAAATGGCAATCCTGAGGGGGCCACACTCCACTGGCCTCCTGAAATGACGGAAGGAGGTGTGCACCCCAGCCCTCTGTGCTCGCATCCGTACATAGTTATTTACGGAGGTTGCACATGCAATGGTATCCCCAACGTGAGCCAACTGAGATCGCCCCATCTTCTGAGATGAGATCTCATGTTTGTGCAGATTGTGATTGGTCCACAGGTAAAGTCTTAGCCTGACAACAGAATCATTTGGATGCATAAAAAGGCTACCTACAACGATGAGGTCCACTGCATAAAAAGGCTACCTAGAACGATGAGGTCCACTGCATAAAAAGGCTACCTAGAACGATGAGGTCCACTGCATAAAAAGGCTACCTAGAACGATGAGGTCCACTGCATAAAAAGGCTACCTAGAACGATGAGGTCCACTGCATAAAAAGGCTACCTAGAACGATGAGGTCCACTGCATAAAAAGGCTACCTAGAACGATGAGGTCCACTGCATAAAAAGGCTACCTAGAACGATGAGGTCCACTGCATAAAAAGGCTACCTACAACGATGAGGTCCACTGCATAAAAAGGCTACCTAGAACGATGAGGTCCACTGCATAAAAAGGCTACCTAGAACGATGAGGTCCACTGCATAAAAAGGCTACCTAGAACGATGAGGTCCACTGCATAAAAAGGCTACCTAGAACGATGAGGTCCGCTGCCGCATTGAGCAAGCCCAGTAGGTGAAGGAATTCTCAGGAAAAGAGATTGTCCTGCATAAGCAGGGAAGGGACCATGGTACTGATTTTCAATGCTCGTTTGTGAGGAAGACATACTCTATTTACCTGTGTGTTGAACTCCATTCCTAGATGGACAAAATGTTGGTTTGGAATGAGGTCAGATTTGTCCTTGTTGACAAGGAAGCCAAGGTTGCAAAGGAGAGTAACAAGGGATATCATGTCTTGCTCCAAGATATGACTTACCTGATGTTTTTGTAGAATGTCATCCAGGTAGTTTGATGATACTGCCGTGTAGGTGGTCCGAACATGGGCTATTACTCAATCCATCAATAGTTTGAAAACCCAGGTACTGATGTCAAGTCCAAACAGGAGTGCCCAGAAATGGTAAATGGTGTCTTTGTAGGTGTAAATCAGGAACTTCCTGGAAGCCGTGTGAACTGGGACATGAAGATACGCATCTTTTAAGTCCACATTTATTGCGTAGTCTCCCTCTTGGATGGCATTTAGAACCTGTCGTGGTGTTTCCATCACTGAGGACACTTAGGTCGATAACAGGATTAAGGGTGCCATTGGCCTTTGAGACCAGAAACAGTCTGGAATAAACCCCCCGAGAATTTACATTGCAAACGATTTCTACCACCCTTTTTGGAGAAGGTTGTTGATTTCTTGCTGCAGAGTGATGGCTCTGAATGGGTCGGTGTGGGATGTTTGTAGCTGAAGGAACCCTGGACAAAGGGGGAGGTGTGCTGAAGGTAATACTGAGTCCCTCGGAAACCAATTGCCAGATCACTGAGGCAAATTCTGTCCCATTCGGCAGCGAAGAATTGGAGCCTTACCCCTACAGGGATATATGATAAGGGCAGCATGAAGATGATGTCATTTTTTGTGGTAGGAGGCTGTTGTTGAGAGAAACACAGGTGAATACGATCACCTTCTCTCTGTTTCTTGTCCACTTTTGTTCGGGAGAACTATGGTTTTTGTCGGTTGTATGATCTGTAGGACTGCTTCCCAGTAGTTTGAGTCCAAGAGGTATCCTTGCAATCTTTTTGTTGCTTCCCCAGAAAATCCCTCCATTGTGGACAAGACTGTGTGAGAGGGAAATTGGTCTCCTTGGTGGCTTGTTTGCCAATTTCACCAACCTGGCCATTAAAGAGGAGATCTGGATAAAAAAGGTTGTGAGCATAGCTTGGCCTTGTGATGATCTTTAAGAAAGGAGGAGCTAGAGAGCACAGCATCTTGTTCTGCTGGTTTTAAGTTAGTAGCTGATGTTACGGCATTGGCCAGAGTATGTTGGGCAGCTGTGTTTAAGACATGGGCCATGTCCTGTGGGGTTCAGCATAGGAGATGATAAAGTGTGTTCCGCCTGTTGAAAGATCACCATGGATACCAGATCAAACATAGAACCCACGGCCACAACGTTGCGCACCAACTGCTGTGTGTCATTAAAAGACTTCCAATCCATGCGTACAGAGTATGACTTTGTCATTCTTCAGGCTGTAATGTCAAGGTTGACAGCTGGGGTGTCAATATGAAAGGTTTTAGTGTGGGTCTTATAGAATCGCTGATTAAAGTTTGAGGGAAGGCGTCTATGTGAGAAAAAGAGTCAGTTGACACTCAGGTCTTGTAATTGATGATGTAGGCAGCCCTAAAGGCCATTAACTCTACCAGACTGTGGAAGCAATTTGAAAGATGGTTTGTCCTTTTTGGTGAATAAGTCAACAGATGCTGGAACTTTGACAGGCAGTTGATGGAGAGGGAGGCGGTGGACAGAACTCTGGAGTAAGTAAGTAGAATACTTCCTCAAGTGAAGCCCAAAAAGGGCCTGAGAGCAGATTTCCTCATCTATGGATAAAGGTGGAGTCGCCGATGTCTCTGGTGCTACCTGCGATGTAGCTGGAGAAGAATGTCAAAGATGGCAGCGCACCATGCTTGCAGATCGTTCTGAGTTGGATACTGTGACTTCTAGACAGTTACTTCTTAAAGGATCGTTTTGAGTGGCAAGGGCTTGATGACAGGATGAAGTGATGCACATTGTGTAATGTGGCACCAAACTTGGCATTGTTTGCAGGAAGTGCCAAGCAGCACTATGCAGATTAGACTGATCCACAAGAGTGCCTGTGGGAAGTAGGTTCAGCAGACTGGACAAATTTCTTTCTTGTAGAGGCTGTAAATGGATGATCGACTTTAGTACTGACATACTGCGATCAGGGCCGTATGGCAGAGTCCTTACGTGAACGAACATGGCCATATTAGACGGCATGGTGTTGTCCAGTTCATGCGGTTGGGACGGGTTATGGGATATCTGATCCATGTCGCCGATCCTTAATTATAAAGTGCAAAATGTTGACTGAGATAGTTTTTTTTTGTTCTCCATCTCACTCCACAGCAGGCGATATGGTGTCGAACCCTGATAAAAGGCCTACTAGTTCTGCCAAGAGAGGTTTATCATTATGTGCCGTAAAGTGTCGCGTATATAACTACGAAGTGGAGGCTAAGACTTGATTAGTATAAATTATACAAGTTTTCTATATAAATACCATGCCTGCACCTAAAACATAGCTATAGCCATGTGAGGGACATGCTAGCAACCCTTGCAGGTACATACCAAGGCAACTACATGTGTGCGGATAGCAAAGTGATGAAAAGACAGAACTTTGTCTTCAAAGAAAGATAGGAAAGTTGAAAATATAGATGGAGTATACTTCCCTTCATAGAGAAACTCCTCCAACTTGTTTGGAAACTTCCAGAATCCTGTATTGGAAATGTGAGGCCTCTCTGTTCCTGAAGAAAACGTGCTACTTGGCACAAGTGAAAGTAGTAACTAAAATATTTATGGAATTTGGTGCCAGTTCCTGTATCAAGAGTGCATCACTCTAACTTATTACCACCTAGGTGGGCATCTTCTTTAATTCAGGCATCCGCATTTATGCTAAGTCTTGGCAATGAATAACTTAACTAATGAACCCAATTACTGCATTAGGGATTAGGCCTGTTTACTCAGAAATGCGTTGAAGGAAATGATAGTATAATCTTTTATAGAGATATATACATCACTCAATATTTTATCATGTTATTTTGTGTTTTCGTTTTTTTCTTCAGACAAGTCTACTTTCTATTGAAATTCCTTTAACTAAGTAGGTTTCAATACATGAGATGCTACACAATTTCAAAATCTATTGATAAACTTACTTACAAGTTGTCAGAAAATATGAGATTTTACAAATCAAAAATATAAACATCAATATATAGTCAAAAATATAGCAAAAACTGTATAAAACAAATATTCCAAATATAACTTTTCCAATCCATTACTCCTGTTTTCCTAATCCACCAGAAGTGTATCCCAAGTACAGCATTAAAGCAACTAACTGACATAGGATCATATGCAATTCAAATTACTGTCTATACTCGCTTATAAGTCAAGTCCAAACTTCACAGACCCAGATCTGCTGTCGTATAATGCAGCTCTGGGTCTACGCAGTTTGTTATAAGTAAACAAAATAGATCCTAATCTGCTGGTGCATTATGCATTATGATCAGGTCTATGTTGTTTGCAGTTGGACTCAACTTATAGGTGAGTATATATGGTATTTATTTCCAACATGTTTCTGTATTTAGTTGGTTGTCAGGATAAGGTTGGCATTGGAGGGATGATGTAGTGGAATCCCTCTCTTGGGTATGTAGGTTGTTGTCCTTGGTACCATTTTGATACAGTCAATGATGGGACACACAGAAACACAAAGAGTACAGCCTGGAAAAAAATGAAAATAAAAACTAACAATCATTGTAAGTTCCATTCTTTTTTGTGTACAGTACAGTTCCAACAGCACATACAGTACTGATACTGTAAATTCATTTATTTTCGTTGGTATTCATTTTCATGGTTTCGTGAAACAATCACATTTTCATCAGTAAGTAAATTGGAGGATATGCTCCTGATGGGGTAGGGGATTCAGCAGACTTCACTTATGAATTATTGTGTTGGTAACCTTATTCAACCAGACTTTTTCATGATTTTATGAGATCTCCACCATATGAGGGTATGGTAAAATGCTTCACTGATCTCGATTGTCATTGCGAGGCACTTCGGTCAAACTCTGAAGTATTTCTTACAATCTAAAAATTCACCTGGACATACTTTCTGTAATCACTCAAGAAAAACATTCTATTGTAAGTTTAAAAGGATATCAATAAAGATCATTTTGGAGACAGATGCAGATGCATAATATATCTATCAATCAAACCATGAAACTATCTCTGTGTACACAAAATATAACATCATCAAAATGATGTATTATATCATCTCTCATCAGCCAATCAAAAAACTTTTCTAAATTTTGGAAAAGCCTTTTTCTGGCATTACAAGAAAATTTAGCTTTGAACCAGACCCTCCAAAAGACATTATCTTCACCTAAACTAAAGTTTTGACCACCCACTATGACTTGGCCTTTCTAGAGGTTTCTAGAAAATGTGTCAAGTGACTGATATCTATTCATTACATACCTTGAACAAATGACTTTTCAATAAATATGCATATGAACATTTCTGATTTATAACTAATTCTATAATCTAGCAGATGAACATCCAACGTTTGAGATGTCATGATTGTTATATTATTGTTATATTAAACTGGTCCCTCAAACAAGAACCAGGAACCAGATTACAACTCATAACTAGTCTACATATAACAATCATGGTGGCATCTTGTATATTGGAGTTTCTTCTGCTAAACAATCAAATCAGTATCAAATCTGAAATTTTCCTCCACAAATATATTCAGAAAGCCATTTTTTTTCAATTGATAAATTTTCTAGAAACTACTGTCTATGCTCACATATAAGCCGATATCAACTGCAAACTGCATAGACCCAAATCTGCTGTCACATAATGCGGCAACAGATCTGGGTCTATGCAGTTTGTAAGGACTAATCAGTAGAACAAACAACACAGACCCTGATCTGGCATGTATTATGGGCCGGCAGATCAGGGTCTATGTTGTTTGCATTTGGACCCGAGTTATACACAAGTATATACAGTAGCTGAATCATGGCGGGGTGACCAAAACTTTGAGCACTTTAAAAATGGATGGCCCTATTGGTAATGTACCAGGATATCTCTTCAGATGAAAATTTACTGTATATACTCGCTTATAATTCGAATCCAACTTCAAACAACACTGACCCTGATCTGCCATCGCATAATGTGCTGACCGAACAGGGTATATGTTGTTTGTTCTTCTACTGATTACTACTAACAAACTCTGTAGACCCAGATCAGCCAGTGCATTATGCAATGGCAGATCTGAGTCTGTGCAGTTGGACTTGACTTGTGAGTATATACAGTAATTCTGACTTCACTTGACTTCTTTGGGTGTCAATTTTCATGGATTTGCCTGACTGTGTGAAGAAAATAGAACCCCTCTACATCAGAGATCAATCAACAGATTTTTGTATAATCCACTGACATCAATGTAACTTTTTTTGATATACCTAAAATTTGATTATCACAAAAATAATAAAATCAGCAGTATGATGCAGCATCTAGACTATGACTTGGTTGCAAGCAACTTTCTATATCTGACCCCAAATTAACCAATAACAAGCTGTTACCAACTACATATATCAATATTATTGAATATTCAAACTTCCCATGGGCAATTGACCAATCTTATTGTGCACCCGTGTCACACTTGCAGTGCTTGTGACATTGCAGATAACTATCATTCACCATAATTGAAAAAAGCATAACAATTTAGTACTTTTTACCCATTATTCGCTGTGCAGATACAAAGCTACCAACCAGCCACTGCAATTCAAGGAGTTTCCAATCTATCCAGTATGGAAATGTAGTCACTGTTGCGCAAACAATGTCAGTAACTAATCAATCAGGAGACAGAGATTTTACTAGTTACCGGCTTTTGATATTGGCAGGCCAATTTGGACTGGTACCAATCAAATTGTACAGCTAGTCACAACTGTGTATCAATCATTATGGTCTTATACATGGATAGGTAAGCTTGTATGCAAATCCGAGAAAGGCCTCAGTATGAACATTTTCAAATTTTCTTGAAAGCAGTAGAATCACATGAGAAAAATCTTACCTGTGCAGTCCTCTGTGACATGTGGAAGATGAGTCTCAGGATCAAATGAGATGGCCTGGTAGCCAGAGTCGTTACACGTCATGTAACACTTTCCACAGTTAATACACATCTCCTGAAAAAAGCAAGATGATCAGGGGGTTAATGGAAAAGTACTTATGGCTCAGACTAAATGGCTGTTTCTGGTCAACCTGTTTGGGGATTTTCAAAAATGTCCCAACAAGCATTAAGATTTATGAAGCACTATAATCTTGCTTGTGAACAGTGTTATGATGAGATTGAAAGAACATTTACAAACATTAATAGAAATCTTAACACTGTCAATATCACTGTCTCCACTGATGCCTATTTTGCAACTATCTGCTAATGCTGGCAAGACAAAATATAATCCTTCTGGAGTATTAAAAGAACTAAAGCACCAGTGAATCAAATTTTGGATGGATATTCTTGATAAGCAACAGACTATAAAAGTTACAGAATTTAAAATCAATTTCTTTTATTTAACCTATTTGTTGACTTTATAGATTTGTACAGTTTCATTTGCAGCAGAACACATTAATTATAAAGTAAGATTTAACAAATTTCCAGATTTAACTTGAGAAATGGTGATCAATTTGCTCATGTAAATATACCCTTGCCTCTCCTGCATTGCACCCCAAACCCTCATGATAAAAATGAGTCCATAATATAGTATAAATTGAAAACAACTTGATGCTAGGTGCTTCTAGCTGCGAGTCAATAAGGGCAATAACTCCTACAAAATCATGAAAGCACAATGATTGGTCAGTATGTATATCCTCATAGGATGACCGTGATATGTACCAAGATTCACTTAAATCCATAGGTAACTGAAAGACTAAGTGCAGTCAAAAGATTGCATCATATAAGATTTTACTGGGTTAAAGTGACAGGCTTGGCAGAACCTTGGAGTGACAGACAGTGTGACCACTATTTGAAGCATAGTTAATGCATTAATTGTTACCTTGATTAATCACTTGTGGTTCCAGGTCTTTTCCAGGTTTTTACCTGGATGAAAGTTATTTTTTCAAGGTTCACTTATGACCCTTACTGAACAGAATTAAAAAACATTTTGGTTTAGAAAGCATGCATTTTTAAAATCAAAAGCTGTTTCTGTCTTGAGACTCTCCCACAGCATCTGAATTAGACATATGCCTAAGTATTAAACCACATGATGTATCACTAGAACAATATAACTACTGAAATTCATATAAATTTGCATGTAACTCATTTTAATTTACAGAATAAAATGTTAACTTTACTCTTCTTAACTGCATATGTTGGCATGAAGAAAGTTTTTTTTCAGCAAAGGGTTGTTTTAAATTTTAGCAAGAAGCCGTTAAAATTTATTTTACTTTGTATAAAAAAGATGGACTGAATTTGTTTTTACAAACTCCATTTATGCAGGTCTCAGGGAAACGTTTTCCAAGCACTCTCTTTGGACAAGTGAGTTGCAACAGATACTCATCCCTGTCATCACTGTACTCAACAAAGTACACATCACTACACTACTTGTGCTCTTACTAAAAAAACACTGGCACCCTACACAAGCTTGATACTAGAAGGGTTCTAAACCTGCCATCTTCAATCTGAACATAATATTTTCATGATCTGAACCTATTATCGTATCAACTTTGTGTTGGGTGCCTGTGTAAAAAGCAAAGACAGCTTTCTTTATGGCATGTTCTGGACTGAGAAGTAGGCAAAATAGGCAAAAGTAATCGATGATTGACATATGCGAGATGTCAAGCAATGTTAATGCAGTCATTGTCAAAGACACCCAGAGCATGAAATTCTGCATTGAAAATTGCACCAACAGTTGGTAGATTTCGTATTGAGCAAGGTCTGATAGTAAAATTCACCACAAAGGTGAGTTACGGGTTTTAAGGTTTCTACTGCGGACAACTCTTAACACTGTATTCCCAGTGCATACTTGCCATATGCGGACAACTCTTAACACTGTATTCCCAGTGCATACTTGCCATATGCGGACAACTCTTAAAAATTGTATTCCCAGTGCATACTTGCCATATTCCCAGACAGTGCTGGCATTTTTTTGAGACTCAAAAAGTGTGTGTGACCCCCCAAAAGCGATGTCATCCAAATGAGAATAAGACATCTTTTCAAATTAGCCAATAGTAAATGACTGGAAATTCAAATCTGATTAAAAGAAAATGCCATCCATCTGTTTTCTCTGAAGCATTTAATATACTTACAAACAAAAAAATGGTAGACTTAGCATTGTCAAATAACATCGCCACACACATATGTACACATGGTTACAACCTCAAACATTAAATACAAAAATACACCAAGTTACTGTCTTTAAAATCCATTGGACAGTGGAGTGGAGTTTTGATTACATGCAGTCTTTGTTGCTTTAAATAGTTCAGTAGTAGGTTTGAAGGTAATGCAAGTGTCATTTGTGTTCATCTTTGCACTCATTAGAGACTGAATCACAACTACATTTCAACATTTTGCCTTCGAAAATGAATCACACTTGTACACTTTACCAACTACCAAAATAATTACATTTTGCATTTTATATACGGAGTAAAAATCCAACTTCAAAAGAAATGTTGCCGCTGATCACAAACTTTAATAAAGATGGCTTCAACATTCTCATTCAATGCAGATAGTGATGTGTAATAACATTTGTTCTTCAACACACATCTCTCTGATGTACTTAACTTCAGACAAATTGGGTTGTTCCACTTAGAGTACTTTACATATGCAAATTAGCCTAATGGGCTCTCCCTCAGCAGTGCTCAAAGGATTTGACATGACACATCACTCTAGCTATTGTGAGCCAATTAAGTAAATCTCTGAAAGGTGGCTGTTTATCTCTGACCGCCTTACCTTTTAACTGCCTCTAAAACAACTGTATAAACTGCCCCGAGGATAGTTTTACATGAGCTCTGAGCAGGACTGTTTACTGTTTATACATGGCACAGATTACAGGCATATATCATGGTGATCAAGAAATATACATTTTTTTGTGCAATTTTTTTTTGTTTTTTGACCAAGATTGCTAACAATCATGTTTTTTTAAACATGACCATGTCGGGGGGGGGGGGGGGGGTCCAAAATCACGTTTTTTGCAAAGATTTATTACAATACATTTTTGTTAAGTTTACATATCAAAAGAGGAACTGGGGAAGATAAACTTTATTTTTTTGTTTTCTCTAACATTTACCAGATCACATGTCACAGACAACATGTTGGCACACTGTGATGCCAAACTGGTTTTCTTATCATCTACAAAAGAAAAGATTCTGATATGGAGTAGACTAAAGGGTAACCATTCTACTTGACCAATATGATCTGCACAGCAACTGAACCTCAATTGACTGAAGAATTTGGCAACCTCCAAAACATTTCAGTAAGAACTCAATAAATTGACCATCAGTTCAATTATGACTCAATTACTTATTTTTTCTGCCATCAAGTAGGGGCTGAAAATGTCCAGTTTTACTCTCAACTTTGATAAAAATTTGCACAATTAAAGGGCTTTTCTCTGTCATGAACAAACCTGTTTTTTCTTCCGACTTTTCCCCCATTGCCTGGTAGTATGGGAATCCTGATCACTACAGCTAAGGCATCACATAAAATGCATGCAGTCCATTCGTCTAATTCCTATACTCATTCACATACATAATACACAGTTAACCTGTTGTGGGTAACCTATTACAACATACAATGTATAGCCATTCCAGTTTAATGTCTGTCTCTTGAAGATAAATTACTACAAAAGATGTATTAAATATTAACTGGAAATTTTGCAGATGAATAGTGCTAGATACCCTGTGAGATGTTGACAAGATTGTGTGTTACTTATATTATAAATCTCCTGTATACACCTCTCCCTCAATAACTCATACACAACGGGGTCCAAAAACATAAACTGCACTATAAGCAAGTGTGTGAGTTACCGAGGGACCTCAAAAAAATTAGGAAGGGGATGCCATCCCCACTGGACATCGAGAAAACTGCAGTAGGGGGGGTACGGGGTTGTTTAATGGCTGAATACTCGTTTTATAATTGCATTGGGAATAATTGTCAATAAACAGCTTTGTTCTAATGTAGTTGTTTGCTTTTTTTGTATAAATTACCTTTATTTTCACGATACCAACCTCTGAATGATCGTTAACAACATTAGTCCAAGCGGTTTCAACAACGTGTATGCGAAAACATTGTGTATTACGTCACTGCTTTTTGTTGTTGTCAATTCACAACAAAACACGATTCCTTTTTTTCAAAAACAAGGGAAATTTATTTTCTGAAACAACTGTCAATGTCAAAACTCGATTTATTTATTGTTCTATTAATAAAATATAGATGCTGTTATTTCATTGCAAGTAACAGTGAAACTTTTTCTCATCCTTGAGGAAATCTCTGAGTAGCAAGTTAGAAATTTTAAGTTCGATACAAACTCTGGAACTCGCTTCTCCTTAATGAACCGTATCTGTGAAACAAAGTTTTTTATTCACCAAGTACTCATTTGGCTTGGTTGCATTACTATCTTTGATCACATTTGTGAATGAGTAAGCTAATGTAAGGTAGTTTAATTATATTACTTACATAATAATATTTATAACAGTGTTCAATTGATCAGTTGAAATGAGTTGACCTGACACACAGCCGTGACCGCTAGCTCTTACGCAGGTAGGATTTGTACACCTTTTAACTTACATTTTATTCCACTCCCTTTATTTGCTTTGATACAAAAGACATAATTAATGTGATAATACAAAGCAAGTCTGCTTTTAACTGAGTGTAACAACACAAAAAATACTTCTGCAAGTCGGAGATTTAAAAAAAACGGTCGGCACTTAATTAGGTTCTCACGGAAATGGTCGTGGACATAGCTGGGAATTATATTTTTCACGTTTAAATACAAGAGGACATATTGCATTTATGATGATTACACTGAAACCGAATTAAAAGATAGAACTAAAACACAAATATCACTTGACAAAACTTATTTAATTGGTATTTATTTTTTAAAGTGTTGCCACGAGGAGGAATTAATGACATTTTCATTGATCGAAATTTCATCGAATATTGTTATTTACAGTGTACTGAGAATGTGTACTTAGAATGTTGTTTGGAAAGAAAACTGAACAAAATATATGACTTCTTATTAAAAGTTGAAAATTTCATGATGTTGATTCAAATTTCGGGATACTAACCACTGTTTTTGATGATAAAACAAACAATATATCAGGGTTTCATTTACTAATTTTGATCGCAATTTTTTTCACGTTCAACAAATAGGGGACAATTTTTGGGGGGTATTTTCTAGTAACAAAAAATGGGATCCACGCCTGACCCCACGTTATAAGAGGGTTCGCAAGTTGTCCGGTTGCGAGTTATCAAGGGAGCAGTGTATAATGTAATGATCTCAGTTCCTTTAGGAAAAAAAAAAAAAAACATTATTGTATTGGGGCTTTTATAAGTCACTATTCCCCTAGCTTAGCTTAATTGTCAAACAATTGCATAGGTACTGCTGGATATATATTTAACCAGCAATGCATTACCAAGTCAGCATGACCAAAGGACAGCTTATTATTACTCATGCAGTACAAATGAGGACTAATTATAGGTAACCAATGAGATAAGAAGAACAGAAATTGTACTGTCCCCTCATTCATAGGTCACATGCTTTACTTTGTACAGACAAGGTTTATGTATAGCTTTTGATTCAATTAAGCAGACGATCTTCAAAATGTGGAGGGATCTACAGATGGGGCCCAGCAGGGAGCCGAGTAGTAATAATTTACCAATGTCTTTCAATAACTTTAAAATAAAAATGCAGCATTTCATCAATGGGCTCGAGGTTTTTTTTCCGGCAAATTAGATAAAACTTTTTTTGCGGGGGGCAGGCCCAATGGGCAACTCACTTATAATATGAGAGGGGCCTGATGTAGATTTAGAGCATCATGCTATTGGATTTTTTTAGCTCTGCATATTCATGAGCTAAATGCAAAAACTTTACCACAGCCAGTAACAGATTAAAATATATGTCACAATGAAGGGCTCATCAACATGCATCCCCTCACCAAGTTTCATGATTCCAGGTATAACAGAATGTATACAGGATCCAAGAAACCTATGTGTTCATGAGCTAAAACAAAACAACTTAACCTAAGGCAGTAAAATGTGAAATGTTGGTCACAGTAAATATCTTTTGTTATAAGGGTGTTGTTCTAATATAGATGAATACAATTACCTTGTATGATGATTCTAGCATTAAAAGAGCTTAAAAAAATATATTTAAAACACAAAATTCATCCAAGTCTGTTAGCATCAAATATGGGTCAAAGTGAACCAAATTTGGGATCAAGTTGTAGTACTCATTAAAATGCATCCCCTCACCAAGTTTTATGATTCCAAGTATAACAATATGTATATAGGGTGCAAAAACACTGAGCTAAATGCAGCAACTTAACCCAAAAAGGAACAAATAATTTACATGAATGTAAAAAGTTAACCCCCTTAGCTCTCTGGATAGGTCCAGGGGTAAGTGACATGACAACCATTCCAAACTGTTGCCTAAAACCTAGAATGAAGGAATGGTCAAGATGCAGTGAGACTGTATATATGTAAATGATTTTATATGGCAGATACCGACTCAAGTGCTGGGGGTAGTGCAATAGTTCTCCTACTTTGTAGAGGCTACCTATAAATGTTGTGGTGTAAAGTGATCAACAAGCACATCTTCTAATAAGAATCATAAAATGTACCAAGTATGACAGAAATCTATAGAATGTACCAAGTATGACAGAAATCTATAAAATGTACCAAGTATGACAGAAATCTATAGAATGTACCAAGTATGACAGAAATCTATAAAATGTACCAAGTATGACAGAAATCTATAAAATGTACAAAGTATGACAGAAATCTATAGAATGTACCAAGTATGACAGAAATCTATAGAATGTACAAAGTATGACAGAAATCTATAAAATGTACCAAGTATGACAGAAATCTATAGAATGTACCAAGTATGACAGAAATCTATAAAATGTACCAAGTATGACAGAAATCTATAAAATGTACCAAGTATGACAGAAATCTATCAATAACTGCAAGACTCTTTGAGTTCACAAAAGTGGGAGTACAATGATTAATAAAAATACAAATCTTCTTCTGATGACCATAACATGTACTAAGTTTCACAGCAATCAACTAAAAACTGGAAGAGTAGCTGCATTTACAAGATTCTTTCATATATTGCATCCTGTTGTAAGTCAACAAGGGAAGGCACTCATACAAAAATTGCAAGAGTGTACTGATTTGTCAATATGTGCATCTTCATATGATGACCATAACATGTACAAAGCTTTGCAGCCATCCATAAAAAATGTCAGACAAGTTGCATTCACAAGATTCTGTCATATTTTCCATTCAGCAGCAACACAAAAAGGTAATAACTCTTTTAAAAAAATTCATGAGCAGAATTATTTGTTAATATGCACATCTTCTGATGATGACAATGACATGTACAAAGTTTAATCACAATCAATTGAAAACTCAATTCATAAGATTCTATCATACATTACATCCAGCTCCAAGTCTAAAAGGGCAATAAATATAACAAGGCCATGGGTTGCATTTCAAGCCCGAGATCAAAGAATTGCCACAAAATGTATGACCTTGACCCCAAGGTCAAAAGGTTGAGTAAACATGTTTCAGAATGAATTTTCTTAGCTTCATAGTGATTCATCCACTGTATAAACAAAATCCATCATGGGGTTTCGGAAATATAAGCAAATGAAACGAGTACTGTTAATAGTACATTTAAACCTGCACTGTTTTTAAATAGTCTTCTATGTAGGCACTACTATGGTATGGTTGACTCTGGACATATCTGACCAATGGGTCTGAAAGGAATACAGTCCTGAACTAAAGTTTAATGTAATACAAGAATAAGGTTGGTGCTTTAGAAAAATACCAATAGAGGACACAAGAAAAATGGCATGTAACAAAGTTGTAACTGAGGTTACACAGTGTTGAAATAAAGCTGAATGGAAGAACCTAACATATATGTATATAGGCATGAATAATAATAGGAGGCGAAGATGAAATATATGTATGTCTATTTAGTATATAACTGGAGATTAGGGCATGTTGGTTCTGACATCAGATTTCAAAATTTTATCATTTTTCAATACCAAACGAGTTAAAAGTTGTTCAATGTTTCAAAGTCATGGTTCATCAACTAAATATAATAGACTCAGATGTTCACACTGTTCTTTCATTAATCAAAATACTTATTTCAGTAGCAGTAATATAAAAGAAACATTTAAGATGCATTACAATATTAACTGTGCAAACATCTAATGCTATTTATTTGATAACTTGTAAAAGAAAATATGTTGGACAAACCCGTCAGCAAGTATATAAACATATGAACAAACACAGATTTGACATAAACAGCTTTACTGTCCATCTTTTAAATCTCATGTCTCCACATACTTTAATGACAGCTTCCATAATTTACAAGATTTTTCATATAAGATAATTTATATCATTAATTCGGAAATGGAATGTCTGTTACAAGAAACATACTGGATTCATTGTCTGGATACTATCTATTAAATAGGTTTAAATTCTAAAATCATATATGAACTTGATTGATAAATTTATTGTATTTGGTCACTTCTATTGTTATTTGTGTGAGTCAGAAACTCATTCTCAATAACTGGTTTGTTTCAGCTGAACCACTTTAAAGTATTTTACCTACAATGTTTTTGGGTATCTCTACTTCGCAACAGTAACCTATACAATGCAGCTGGTTTTCTTTGTTTGTTTTGTTTTTCTTCTTTTCATAAAATGTTATTGTCATATTGACATGATAAAAGATACAAAAATGTATTGTATCTACAATACAAAATATATATATTAAAAACAAAACCTCAACTTTTTTTGGTATTTCAGAAACACATGCTCAAAATCTGGCTTAGTTGGGGTAAGCCAGCCTTAAAGTATTTTGCTTACAAGGATTTTAGTCATTTCTATTTCTCAGCATCAACTTTCTTTATACATACAGCAGCCTGGTCCTTTCTTTGTCCCTACAGCTGTGTATAATGAAAAGTGCCAAACAAATAACAACAATGGAACTGAAATCTAATAATCTGATTTATTATTTGTAGAAAAGTGGCAAAAATATAAATACAAAGGTATTGTGCAACATTTATGGTGCTTCTTTTGAACTATTTGTTTATCAAAATAATACAAAATAATTTCAGTATTTTTAATTTTAAAATCTGATATTATAAAATTATACAATCTTAAAAACTGTACAATAATTGTACAAAGGGGCATAATCCATTATTAATTCTGAAATGGAACGTCTATGGATTCACCGTTTGGATACTGTCAGACATATCTGAAAAGTTCTAATCATAAATAATTTACAATCTTCATTGATAAATTCATAATAAAGGAAAATAAAACTGTCTCTGTTTCTTTATATACATTCTACCATTGAATAAGAAGAAATTATATCTACCTACACCACTTCTGTTGGCAGGTATAGTTTTACTTTGACTATGAACAAAACACCTCACCTCACTAGATGCAGTGCTGCGCATGCTCAGCAGTTAGAAGGGAATCTGATTGTTTCACATCCTGGGAGATGAGCTATTCTATATATGTAGGCTACTCTATTCCATTTATGGGGTGTGACAGATACAGTAATTATTTATTATATCTTTTTGTGTTAAGATGAGAAAGTTAGTCCAACAAAGGAAGTATTCTTCTACATAAAGCCTAAAAGCGGCCCCAAAACACACATCCATCAAAAAGCAAATCTAATAAAGAGGGCACTCTAGGGTCCTCTAATTAGACTTGCTATGACCATAACCTCCGACCTCTAGACTCCAGAATCTATAGGTTTCTTTATTACTCTAAGTGTAAGCCATACACAATCTTTGTTGACGGTACACAGCTGATAACTCAAAATTCTGTGCAGAAATCCTTTTTCTCCTTCCTGTCACAGTAACCTTGACCATAGACTTTTCGAGATAAAAATCAGTAGGCTTCTTCCTTACCCCAAGTGCAAGGTATCCACAAAATCTCATCCATGTCTGAATTGCAGAAATTTCTTCTTTCAGTAACAGTGACTCTGACCTTTGACCTTGAAAATAAGAAGTGTGACCTACTTTTGCTGGCAATGAGCAATACCCTTCACAATGAATACACCCATCAAGTTTCATGACTGTACATGCAACAGTGTCAGAGAAACTGAGCTAAATGCAACAAGATAACATTGACACCTATACCATCAAAAATGACAGCACCATCAGAAAAATTATACTTATACTTTTGCAGGCAGGACAAACATCTGTTTTAACAAACAAATTTGACTGTTACCTCGAGAGCTATAAACAGGTTCCACTGTGTATTTCTTAATTTCAATGTATTTAATAAAGACTGTAAAATCAATTGATACCTTAGGAACATGATCTCTGTTCTCTTACCTCATCTATCAGTGCCACTGCCTGCTGCTTGTTGTCCAGATCTCCATATGCTCCTATCATTGACAGGGCCTTACCAATCACAGTCTAAAAAATTCAATACAGCAGTGGTGGAAACAGTAGTACTATTAATGTTTTTGAAATTCTGGAGCATGATTTTTGAAACAAATTATTATTTTACCCATTATAATATGAAAATGACCAAGTACCAATTATACCATAAAAAATTAAATTACTGTAGTGGTAGTTGTAGTAGTAATGTTTTTGAAACATTATTAATCATATTTTTATTATTATTAAATTTTTGTTATTCAGTTCATACTGATCATATTTTATCTTTTGTTTCATTATATTTTGTGGCCTTCTCTAACAAACTAAAATTAAGAAAAATAGATTGGCTACCAGTAAAACATCAGTAAAAGCAATAAAACAATTTTATCTAGACCAAGTTTCCTTAATTTTTTAAGTTTGTAGCATGCCTGTGGCCATAAATGATCCTCTTGTCAAAATAAAAAAGTGAAACTTAAGAACTGAAAGTGTCAAAATTAATTTCTGCCTAGTCTTTCTTGTATTTGAAGACTACCATATAGACCTGCTTATAAGTCAGAACCAATTGCAAACTGCATAGACCCAGATATGCTACTGCAAAAGGACTAAGCAATAGAAGAAACAACATGGACCCTTATCTACAGGTGCATCATGAGATGGTAGATCTGGGTTTATGTTGTTTTCAGTTGGACCTGACTTATAAGTGAGTACATAAGGTAATGTATCAAAAGGTTAAATTACAAGAATCAATAAGAGTGATATTAAGAACCTAAAAAAAAAATAGGAGACAGTACACAGACATCAGACACAGACACAGACATAGGCTTATTTTATTTTCCTTCTTGAGGAGACATTTCAGGAGCGGATACAGATTACCTCACAAATTTGTACATGCTGCTTGTGCTGATCAAACTGACCATAAAAAAGCCAACTGATGCATTTAGGCCCCCTCTTATCTTGAAATTTTACACTGATCAGTTTGAACAATTGCTTATGTAAATTGGTACAATATTTCAAACTAATACATTAAATCTATCTGAAAGGAAATTACTCTGTTACTGTAGAGATCAATCACCAAAAACAAAAAACTACAAATGTGTTTTGTTTTAAGTTGCGAAAACATGTTTGCCATGGCGTAGGCATATGTTGAGGCCTTATGGCATATTGAATTCAGGTGCCATATCAAAGAAGTTCTTTCCCCTAACTCAGAACAAAACAAATGCAGTTTTGCATATTTTACATACTCTTTCTTTCCCTATTTTCAAATATATATATAAAAATAATATATATATATATATATATATATATATATATATATATATATATATATATATATATATATATATATATATATATATATATAATGGAATTTGAAACAAATTGGGATCTATAAAAAAGTTAAATTGGGTGCATCTCTAAATATCAACATGCTCACATAAGTGAAAACACCTAAATAGTTCCAGTCTGGGAGAGCAATATGGATATATGGACAGAGTATCTGTAACAAATGCCAGATCAACTAGGTAAAATCAAATGAGTGCCATATACTCACTTATAAGTCAAGTCCAACTGCAAACTGCACAGACCCAGATCTTCCATCGCATAATGCACCAGCAGATCTGGGTCTATGCAGTTTTGTTAGGAGTAATCATTAGAACAAACAACATAGACCCTGATCTGCCGGTGCATTATATGATGGCAGATCTGGGTTTAAGTTGTTTGCAGTTTGACTCAACTTAAAACTAAGTACATATGGTATGTGATAATGGTATGTTTAAGTACAGTACAACAGCATTCATCTCTCCCGTAATTATATGAATTATCTGGTCCTTTATTCTTCAAGCTTATTCATGTCAAAACTCAACTTCCTGTCCCATTTTCTGACACTTGTTAAACTGAATTATAATCAAGCTAGATTCACAGAATTTTCAGGATCTCTGGTTCTTCTACTAGCATGTAGCTGAAGTCACCTTAGCTCCAAAAGTCCCTAGTTATTTAACTGATGGTGGAGACTCCAGAGCTAAGGTACACGTTTCCATTACAGTTGCTAAATCCAGGAGATTGGTCACTACAGGGTAACTTTACTGTATTATTAATCCATGTGAACCAAATAAAAATAGCTGCTTTATTTAACAAACCCTTTTTCAACTAGTTCAGAGTACTTTAAGTGCAACATAGTCATAGTCCTACCATTTTCAGCCTTTTATTTATGAACCATCAATTGTTTACCAATCATAGCACCTTCAGCCTTTAGCTCTAAAGTCCCCCAACTTCAGTAAAATAGTAAGGGACATGTACAACTAAAGTTCTTCACCTTCACTAAAATAACAAGGGATGTGTACAGCTGAAGTCTCCACCTTCAATATGAAGGGATGTGTAGAGCTGAAGTACACCACCTTTAGAAAAATAGCAAGGGACATGTAGAGCTAAAGTAGTCTCAACTAACAAAAAAACTTCAAAGACAAAGATGCCTCTAAGAATATCTAATATGTAGTTTTTTGAGCTGGTAAAACTATAATTTTATTAAAGTAATACTTACCTGTCACTACTGCCTTGCAGCTTACCTTTTCCGAGACAGAATTACCCTTGTCCAAATTAGAAAATTCCATCCTGCAATTAGATGGAAAGTTCCAGAATGTCTAGAACTAGAAAGAACATGGAGTGACCCACTCTGTTCCCCATGTCATATGCCCATGCACAGTAGATGTCCTCCTTTACTTGGACCCAGACTACTTGTCCCCCACATCATATGCCCATGCACAGCAGACATCCTCTTATACTTGGATCAAGATTACTTGTGGGATATAAAAGTGGGGTGGGAGGAGGGAATCTTGCAATAGTGACAGGTAAGTATTATATTATTAAAATGAGCTTTATCCTTCCCAAAAAAACTACATTTCAAAAGCAGTAATATATTACCTGTCACTATTGCCTTGCTGAATTTGCCAGTGCAGCTGGAGACTGATGGCCTCAAAAACTGGTAGTAGAGTGTCCATTACTGTAAGTTTGCAGCCACTTGGGCCATTCTTTTCCACAACTATTGTGTCCAAGGAAAAAAATGCCTGTGCTCTGGTGTGCCAAAAGACTGAAGGTAGAAGGTGAAGGTAGCATGTGATCACCAAAACATGCCTCTAGTAACACAAGCCAATGACTAATGAGTTAGATAGACCCATGAAGTAACAATAGCCCTGACTTAATGGGCTTTATTTCCCATGAAGATAAGATCCCTGTCAGTGAGGGACTGATAAGCTCTCCTGATATTGAGGACAATCCACCTGGAAATGGTGGATGCCAGAATATCAGTGGAGACTTTAATAGGTAAGAAGAGATGCTCCTATCCTTTATTCTCCAGTTTGATGCAGTAAAATAGAACTATACTGCCCTAATTGGACAGAAAAGTCCATCTTAATAATCCCCAGCACAGATACGACTGAGACTGGTGATCTCTATAGGGAATGAAGCTACAGAAGGAAGCTGGTTTTTGCACAAAAAAAACCTGGTTGACAAAGGAGAGAAACGGACTCATAATTGCCATTGAACCATAAACAATCTTTTTCTACACACAAGGCATGAACCTTGCTATTTCATCTGGCAGATGCTAATGAGAACAGGAAAACAGTTTTATGGGTAAGGTTCTCAAAAGAAGCTTCACCCAATGGTTCATAAAGGGGTTTTGACAAATGTCATAATACACATGAGAAATTCCATCTAGGCATTAGTGAGCGAGAAATCAGTTTCTGCTGCTCAAAATATCTGATAAGATCTGAAAGATGAGGGTCTCAACCAATGGCTGGACCCTTAGTGAACTTGAGTTAATTGGATTGATCTGCCCTATAGACCTTAATAGTTGAAATTGAACAGTCTCTCTCTTCAAACAGTAAGAGAAGAAAGTCTGCCACTGTGCTTAGAGAGGGAAAGCTAGGATTAACACCTTTCCTACTGCACCAACTGCATTTCCTACTATGCATTGTAGACCTTGGACGTGGACCATCTCCTAGCCTGAATGATGCAGTTTGAAACCTTGCTCGAAAACTTGTCTTGGCGTATAGATCATTTGAGATGAGACAAGCGTGAAGGTGCAGAATCTGTGGCACTCTTGTGCAGAAGAGACCTCCATTACTGCAACAGCAGGTCCCTCCTCAGAGGTAATGTCCTGGGCTGGTCTACTAACAGGTCGAGTGGGTCCTGACTTTGTGGAGCACTTGTGGAATCATTCTGAATGGTGGGAAGACGTAAGTGAACAGATGATTCCACCTCAGACTGAAGGTGTCCACTATCCAGGCCCTCTGATCTGGTTCTGGGGGAATGTAAATTGGAAGTTTGTTGTTCAGTCTTGTCATGAACAAGGCTACCAAGGGTCTCCCACACAGTCTGAACAGAGACTCTGCTATGAGGTCTAAGCTACTTTGCTTCTCCTGGACTAACTGTCTACCAGAATATTTTTCTTGCCCTTAATATGATGAATCTGGAGTGTAATCCCTTCCAAGGCTGCCTAGTGAAGGAGGTTCCAAACTTTCATGCAAAGAGAAGGAGCATGTGTGCCCCCTTGTCATCTGATGTACGCTACCACCAACTCCTTTCTAGCTTGACACACCCCTGTAGGGTTAAAAATACCACGCTCAGTTCCAAATTGTTTATGTTGAGGGTATTTTTTTCTGGAGACCACAGACTCTGAAGAACTAGCCATTCTGGCTCCAAGTGAGCACCCCAACCCTAATCTGACGTGTCCATGAACAGATAAGAGTGGGGTTTGGGGCACTTCTGTCAGAAACCAGTCCTGACTGGCCCACCAACTCAAGTGGAGGTGAAATTCAGATCCTAGAGAAATCCAAGCTGTCAGGGGTCACCTGGAGAAACTGGAGAGGTGTAAATAGAGTCATCCTAGGGGAACCAGATCCGCCATGGATTTCAAGGACACGAACAAGTCATCTGTTGGTAAGGAAATTAATCCCCAGGTAAATGAAATCCTGAGATAGAAATAGCTCCAATTTCTCTAGTTTCGATCCAAGCTTGATCACTGTGAACCAGCACTAGGACAAAGTTAGTTGGAGGGACTCTAAGAAGCCATTGTGGATCAACCATTCGTTGAAATACTGGTGGATTGCAATCCCCAGTGATCTCAAGTGGGTGGCAACTACTACCATCACCCTGGTAAAGGCTGCAGAAGCAGATGCTATTCCAAATGGCAGTGCACAAAATTGGACACCTCCTGGTCCAGACAAAAAACCGGAGGTATTTCCTTTGAGGAGGAAACATTGGGATGTTAAAGTATGCGTCCTGAAGGTCAATGGAGACTGCCCAGTTGCCAAGCCTTATAAGGTTCCTGACTGAGGGTGTAGTCTCCATCTTGAATGCATCATCTGAAGAAATGTGTTTACAGTGGAAAAATCAATTATAAGCCGCAACTTTCTGCCTCTTTTGGATACCAGAACCCTGGAGACTGATCATTTAATACCCTCTCTACTGCACCCTTCTGCAGAAGGGTGTGCATCTCTTCCCTTAACTAAACCAGATTGGACTGGTGAAAAAGAATGGGGATCCTTGCCAGAGGGGATTGTTCCCAAAACTGAAACCAGTATCCTTATTTTATTATCGAGAACCTACAAATCTTCAATTATGTTCGACCAAACCTCTGAAAAGGTCTAGCAGAGCACCCAAAGAAATTGCAGGAAGAGGGATGCACGGCTGGAGAGGATCCAAGTCCCTAGGGCTTACCACCTCATTGCTCTGGAAAGGAGAGGAGTCCACTGACTTCCTCCCTTGAACTGTCCAGCCACATCTTCTAACTCAAGATGACCAGAGATTTAAATTGGGGTCACTTCCTGAACTGAGACTGCATCCAAGATCATCTGGGAGGAGGGAACCAGCCCCATCCTTTTTGTTTGGCTGCACAAGAGCAGATGTAGGTCCACAATCTGCCACATCTGAAAGGCTCTAAGGCCAAGGCATGGACATCTATAATATCATGTATGGAAAGGAAGATTTGCTTCCTAGAAATGGATGTCCCCACATCATATAAAAATTTAAAGGGAACATTGGGAAGGGGGTGTGTGTGCCAATTTGATCCCCTTCCTTAGCTGGATGGATAAACGCTGACTCCCTAATCCCAAGGATTGATCAGTAGAGTGGAGATTGGGGGTGGGGGTATTGACCCAATCCCTGTCCCCATACCACTGATGGGGCTCCATAAAGAATTGTGACCAGTGCCTAATGCTGGTCACTGGTCAAAGACTAATCAGGTGGCTCTGATCTGATGGAGGAACCCTCCTGAGAACTTATGGTGCACAGTCATCACTCTTCCCACTCAGGGTGGTGTGATCTGCTTATTGCCTTCACTGGTGTTGGAGGTGAGGGGTGCTTTTGCTCTCTGAAATGGAAATCAATAAAAAATATATGATTTTTAAATATTTTTTTATGAATGGTGTAAAACCTTTGAAACACAAAATAGACAATAATTAGTGGTGTGAGACCTCAGAAGAGCATTTTGTATATTTATCATCTAATATTATTCAATGCACCATAATATTATCAAAATATATAAATATGTTGATAGGAGGCCACACAAATTTCAAAATGTAAAGGGGATGATAATACTCCAGAAACATCCAAACTGATGATAAGGGAATAATATGAATGCCAATATAAATAACTATACCCGAGAGGGTGTTTCTTATGGACTAAAAAAAGTGTCTAAGGAAAAGAGGATGGCTACTGTGCATGGGCGTATAACATGGGGGAAAGACTGGATCTGTGTTCTTTTTAATTCTAGACTTTCTGGAACTATCCATCAAATGGAAGGATGGAATTTTATAATTTGGACGAGGGTAATTACATCTTGGGAAAGGTAAGCAGAAAGGCAATAGTGACACATAATGTATTACTGCTAATAAATCTTGGGGGGAGTTTGATTCTGAGCTTTAGTTTTGTATTCACAAAATTTAAAGGATATGGGCTCTGATCCCACATAAACCAAATTGTTTAAGCACAAAACTGAACTCGTGCTAATATTTTCAGATTTGAAAACAATACAGAATCTCTCTGAATACTGAAGACATTTCTCATGTACATTTCTATACAACAGATAAGACATTTTGCATGTACATTTCTATATGACAGATAAGACATTTCTACAATTTTCACATGGTTTAAATTTTTCATTAGTAGAAATTCTGGAATTCTGAAATTGGATTCAATTTTTGTATCCAGATAGTTTCAGGACTTTGGGCCTAGGACTATGAACCAAAGAAATCTGCCCCATCCATACTGTCATCTTAACCTGGGTCACCCGACACACTTCGGCTTTCTTCGCTATGCAATGGAAAGCCATACCAGGGCTGGGGAAAAAATGAAATGAAAAGAAAAACATCAGCCCAAATTTTGAGATGCTACACAGTGCTGTAAATGTTGATTAAGGTAAATTAAATTAATAAAGAAAACAAAGCACGGCAATTCACAACTTAAAGGCAAAGAAAAGTAAAATTTATGTCAGTCAGGAACCATGTTGAAAAAACAATTTGGTTGTATACAAACTACTCTTTTTTGTTGTTGATGTCATGTACATTATGACATCGTAATCTCGATGATGTCAACACTTTTTAAAGGAAACAGATAAAAACATATCCTCTTCATGTAAACAAACTGCAAGGGACTGTAGTTTTTTCCCCAGACTGATATCTGCAAGTTCTCTATGCAAATGAAGTCTGGGCTGGCTGAGACTACTGTAATCTTGGCCTAATCTGATTCAGGATAAAATTGCTGCTCTTCTGACATGAAATGAAGCTAGCAAAACTGCTATATCATCATTTGGAGTTTTTGACCCTACCAGAGTTCAACCTGGCTCATGGGGCAGTTTGGTTCACTTGAGTTGCAAGAGGAAAATGGTTTCTACTTTACTAGTAGTGTGTTCATGTATGCATAGACTAACACTAGTATTAACCAAAGTACCAAGCCGAACTCTATCTTCATGTTAGTACAACTGCTGTTATGTCCTCTGATGAATTATGCTGTACTTACCTTCACAGCTGTTATGTCCTCTGATGAATTATGCTGTACTTACCTTCACAGCTGTTATGTCCTCCGATGAATTATGCTGTACTTACCTTCACAACTGTTATGTCTCTGATGAATTATGCTGTACTTACCTTCACAGCTGGAATCTGTTTCTTTGGCTCTCTAGCAGGGCGAACTGGTGCAGGTTTGTTCTCATCTGCCAAGAGGTCAGCAGTCTTGCAGTGGTTTGCAATTATCTCTTCCTTCTTCTCCTGGTAGGGGCCAAAGGAGGGCAAGTGCTGCAAATGTATGATGTGAATTTGTAGTTACAGATGGAAAAAATAAAAACATCATAGGAACATAAAGTTTGAGGCATCCTGATGATGGATTGATACATATATAGTAGTCCCTCACTATAAAGCCCTGCAGTACAATCTTGCCCCTCCTGTAACACTGGTATGGTCATGGAACATATCAAACTGGCTAACTTTAGTTCTTTCATTGCTATCTAATTTGACTCGCACAATTTTAGTTCTTACCAAACAAGAGGCCCAAGGGTTTGAGACTGTTCACCTGACTGACATATGCAGTTGGCTAAGACATTTGGGTCAGTAGGATGCTTTCTGCTTAAATTTCTCCAGTGCTGTTGATTCCATATGTTCTGAAAAGAAATGTTTCAAAGTTTGTCTAGTTTTACTTTGATCTTCATCCATATCTCATCACACATCAGCATCAATAGTCCAATACTGAATGGCCTCTATGCCAGGATGCTTCGTGTCAAAGTTGGTCAAATTCTGTTAAACATTTGTTTTTTAGGATAAAGTTGGGGCAATGTTTTTCCACTTTTAGTAATGGCAGCCAAATCTAATGGCAGAATGACTTCTTTAGTACAAATCTGAAATGTGCTCAAGCTAAGACATTTTGTCAAATTAAAAATTCTGTTAAAGTTATTTAGAAAATTTATTGCTAATTTATTGAAGGTTTTTTATTTTAAGTAACAGCAGCCATATTTTATGGCAGATTGGCATCATTTGTATAAGGATAAGGTCTTCATGAAAGGATGCTTTCTTTGGGGAGCAATGGTAGCTCAGTTGGTAGAGCATTGAACTTGTAATACAAGGGTCATGGGTTCAATACCCACACAGGCCAGTGCAGGTTGGCTGCCTTGGTGTGTCCTAGGTAAAGGCACTTAGCTCCCATTTTATCAGCATGATATAGCCAATTATGCGTTAAAAGTGCCATTAAAATAATAGAAACAAATAATTTTAAAGAAATGTTTTCTTTCAAATTGCTTAAAATTCTGTTCAGCAGTTTTGGAGAAGTCATTTAAAGTTTTTTCTATTTTTAGTAACAATGACCATATTTGATAATAGATTGGCATCATTTGTACAAACCTAACAGGCATTTATGCCAAGATGCTCTGTGCAAAGTTTGGTTGAAATGGTTCAGAAGACTTTTAAGAAGTTGAAAATGGCATCTGTGATGGATGACAGACAGGTTTTTCTATTTTGGTAACAGCAGCCATATCTGAGGGCAGATCGGCATCATTTGTACAAACTTGAAAGATCTTCATGCTAGGATGTTTTCTGTCAAATTTGATCAAAATCTTATCAGCAGTTTTTTGGAGAGGCTGTTTTAGGCTTGTCTATTTTTAATAACAGTGTCCCTATTTGTTGGCATAGAGGCATCATTTACACAAAGCTGAAAGGCTTTTATGCCATGATGTTCTGTGTCAAGTTTAGTTGAAAATGGTCAGGCAGTTTTTGAAAAGAAGTTGAAAAATAAAGTATTGATGGATGCTGGATGGATGCTGCACAATGCATGATGTGGTCAGAAAATGAGACTGTCAGTTAATAAAAACAAGAGTCCCTTGAATGGCCTGAAGCTCTACTGACCAAAACGAATTTCCAGGAATCCAAGATAAAACCATTTCTTCTTTTTAACTGACAAGTGTTGAAACCATCTGGCAGCCATACTGGATGTTAGAATGACCACATTTTCACTTAGGACCAACTCTGGCATCATAATAAGTCTTCTGATGAAAAACCAATGTTGATATGACTTTCCATCTACAGCACAGTTTTTATTTAGAATCAACAAGACATCATAATAAGTCTTTTAGAGGAACCCCCATGTTGTTATCACCATTCTTTAAGGAAGAGTAATGAGTACAAGATTTTCAAGCTGGCTGCTGTGGTGGTCATGTTGGATGTTCATGTGAAACCATTTTCATTTAGGACCAACTAGACATCATAACAAGGCTTCTGGTGAAAACCCCATATCAAAATGTCTTTCTTTTCAGGAGCAGTAGCGATAACAAGATTTTCATGATGGCTGCTATGGTGGCCATACTGGATGTCAGATTGACACCATTTTCATTTAGAGACAACTAGACATCATAAGAAGCATTTTAGTGTCGATATGACCATCCATTCAAGATAAGCAGTGATAAGATTTTCAAGCTGGCCACTGTGGTGGCCATACTGGATGTCCATTTGCGGAACCATTTTCATTTAGGACCAACTAGACATCATAAGAAGTCTTCTGGTGAAAAACCTATGTCAATATGACTTTCATGTCAGGAGAAGTAGTGATATCAAGATTTTCAAAATGGCTGCCATAGTGGCCATACAGGATGTCAGATCAGCACCATTTTCATTTAGGACCAACCAGACATCATAAGAAGTCTCCCATGTTGATATGACCATCCATTCAGGAGGAGCAGCAATAACAAGATTTTCAAGATGGCTGTGGTGGCTATACTGGATGTCAGAGCAGCACCATTTTTATTTAGTGCCAACTAGACCTTGGGATGAATGTATGTTTAAAGTTTCATGACAATCCTCCAAGTAGTAGTTTAGGAGGAGTAGCAATAAAAGGTTGTGCTAACAGACAGACATTGGACAGCAAACAATAGGCCATCCCATTAGCTTTTCTGGTCTATGACCAGTTGAGCTAAAGCTCATGGTCTGATCTCACTTATTCATACCAAATGGATGGATTAGTTAAATATTGTAACCAAAAAAAACTCATAATACTGAAAATTAATCCATCCATTTTGTAATCTGACACATTGTTGAACTGTGATAATAGTCACATAACTGGATATTCATCATGGGTCACATGACAAATCCACTGATGATCCAGTCACATGACCAAAACATCAATTTCAAGTGAGCAAAGTCACATCTGATTGATTCCTTGATATTGATGGAACAGCCAATTATCTACTGGTGGAGCCCAGTAATTCAAAATGGTGATAGGAGGTAGGGATGTGTTATTCCACATGGATTTTCAAGTTGTCAAAACATCGGATTTGATAAGGAAATATGATGTACAGATTGCTGCAAGACCCTATCAACTAACCATAATTTAAGATCTGTTATAAATACCAGTAAGTGTCTTAAACTGATTGATATATGCACTCATGTTGTGGATAAATTTGCAACAAATTGCAGTCATCTATGAATAGGTGAAATCAAACCCCAAACCACCCATCAAAACCAATATGGGTTTGGTGGCTGATTTGTTAGAATATATCAACTAGACATCATAAGAATTCTGTATAATCCCCACATCAATATGACCATCCATTAAAAAGTAGCAATAACATTTTTTTCAAGACTACCACCATGGCAGCTATATTGGATGTTATACTGTCATCATTTTCATTTAGGACCAACTAGACATAATAAGAAATCTTTTAATGAAAACCCTATGTTGATACAACCATCTGTTCAGGTGGAGTGGCAATAACAAGATTTTTAAGATGGCCATCATGGCAGCCATATTAGCAACATTTTCGTTGAGGACACACTAGACATAAGAAGTCTTTTAGTAAAAAAAACCCATGCTGATATGATCATCCTATTTGGAGTAGTAGCAATAACAAAATTTTCATGTCCTAGGTTCACCATTTTTACTTATGACCAACTAGACCTTGGGGTGGATGTGTCTCATGGATATTCTCCCAGTAGTTTAGAATGCATAGCAATAACAAACATGTGCTAATGGATGGGAGATGCCAGACAAAAGGTCATTGCGAAAACTCTGTAAGTCTGACCAGTAGAGCTAAAGAACCAAAGATAATGTAGTTTTTCAAATACAATATCCTATTTTTTATTGTATGACATGTATGCACAATATATCTCATTAAGAAACTGCTTACTTTTAATACTGCTCATACAGCAGTGCACTTTCGTAAGTCCCATGAACCACATTATAATGTTGGATCACAGTATTAAGTCAGCAAAAGTTTCTCAGTGTCTCAAAGTTTAATAGATTAAATGGCACAACCAATAATTGTAAAGTCAAAATATTTAGCTGCCCAATCATACAAAATGTTACAAAATCATAGTGGTTCCTTGTTATTATGAATGACTTCAGGTCCATGCCAACCATTTGTTATCGCAAGGTGTTCACTGTATCAAGGTATTCCATTATTATTCATATTGCTCATGGGATCCAAAGTGGGTATTCATCAAGACTGGAAGTTTGTAATGTCAAGGTTATGTTGTAGGGAGGAAACTGCTAAGAGGTTCAGTACCATTTTATGTCACCCCCCCCCCTTCATTCAATATTACTGCCTGATTATCCTGGAAGGATTGTAGTGTGAGAAATGTATTCAACACCATCTGGTGGGTTCCTGCTGGCTTTATGAGTGTGTTCTTGTGATAACATCTGGTGGGTTCTTGCTGGCTTTATGCATGTGTTCTTGTTATAACATCTAGTGGGTTCTTGCTGGCTTGATGCATGTGTTCTTGTGATAACATCTGGTGGGTTCCTGCTGGCTTTATGCATGTGTTCTTGTTATAACAATATACTAAACTTCCAAATTTCATATGCTCATGAGTACAGGATTTTTCATGCATACAAAGAAATCTGTTTGCAGATTTTTGGTATATAATTCATATATTTAGCGACTGATACTGAGAATTAACTATTTTATGGGGTATCTATATTTGTGGATTTCATAATTTTGTAGATGTTACAAACAAATTTTAAGATCCATGAACAATCATTCTTTCATGGAAAGAATAGGACCCACTTCCAAAATCCAAGAATATAAGTACTTACAAAGATGTGGGGTTTTTTTTTGCAAAACCATGCAAACTGATATGTACAAAAATATTGGACTTCACAGTAAGAATAATAATTGTAAATGCTTTGCTGTGAGTAAACATTTGACTTCACAGTAGTGTAAGAATACCAACTGTAAATGCTTTGCTGTGAGTACACATTTGACTTCACAGTAGTGTAAGAATAACAATTATAAATGCTTTGCTGTGAGTAAATATTTGACTTTACAGTAAGAACAATTGTAAATGCTTTGCTGCGAGTACATATTTGACTTCACAGTAAAAATAGGAATTGTCAATGCTTTGCTGTGAGTAAATATTTGACTTTACAGTAAGAACAATTGTAAATGCTTTGCTGCGAGTACATATTTGACTTCACAGTAAAAAAAGGAATTGTAAATGCTTTGCTGTTGAGTAAATATCTGCCACTGCACTCTGAACATTCATGTTCCAACCTATCCCTTGTGCTCCATCATTCATCTGCAAAAACCATGTATTATCCTTATATTTGGTGATAAATGAACAATTACTAATAAAGCCACAAGTGCAAAAATGGTTTGACTCAAAGAAACACCTAAAACAGCCATCAAGCAAAAAGAAGTCAGAAAAATATAAATGTATTTTTTGTACTCTTGTTACAGATATTTTCTGATTACAAAAAAAAAATCTCAAGTGTTTTACAGTCTGATTTAATAAATATAAATTTGATTCTATTAAAACTGTTAGATGCACCTAACTTTTGGATATTAATGAAAATTATTAAATCACCTGAAATAAATTATTACAACCATGGCATCATATAAAATAGATAGTAAATCAAATGGTAAATGGATTAACTGAGACTTTACTCTGTTTACATCTTGCTAGTTACTAGTGGTAAGCCTGAAAATTAACCTTAACTTTTACATGTCCAGCTTTCACCAAGGTAGACATACTGGGAATATTGCTATAGCTCACTGATTAAATCATACTGAAATCTATGAATGCTTCATCATACCAATAATGTCTGCCATTGTGGAGACTCTTTTCCCTATCAGGTGTTTGATGGTTGGGTAACTCACCTTGCCAATGATGTCAACCAGTTTGGGGACTGGTTTGCCTTTCTGGTGTTTGATGGTCGGGGGACTCTGCCCATCCCAGTCCCTGCACTCCTCCAAGCTCTGTAGGTATAGCAGGGTTTTAAGTCCTGTTGTGTAGTCCTCAATCAGTGTAAAGTCCTGATTCTGGACTGCACTACAAACCTGGTACAAAGAACATGAAATATATGTTAACTATACACTTCCAGCCTGGAACGGCACTAAAATCTTGGTATGAACAAGAAAGAAAGAAAAAACTGTTTAATTCCTATTACACCAACAGCAACTAAATTAGAGGTGAAAAAAATAGCCATTAGAAGAATGACTGACCACAGCTATTAAAAACTCTAACTATAGGGATCTTTGAACCTTCTTTTCAAAATTGCATATAACAGCAAATACAAACAACAGGGGTCTTTGAATCTATTCAGCTGGAGGTGTGTGATTGTGCATACGTGTGTAACAAAAATTGTTATTTCAGTACCAGCAACCCTGACCTCAGACCTATCACTCCCAAGAATTTACTAGGAGCTGCTCGAGTCCAAGTGTAGTACAGTGAAATCCTGCTATAACATGATGGTCAGGGTCCACAAAGTGCTATCGTGATATGTAACGTATCATGCAATATTGGGACAAGTCTAGTGAAGAGACTATTGCAATGGGTATCCTCTCAGCTATGCAAGAATTGGGGTGGTGGGGGTCATGGCAAGACTATGAGTTTAAGTAATGTAGTAACCAACTTAAATTGATACATATTAAACAAGAAATACTCATAACAGTGATTACATATTTAAAATTTCACTTTTTTTCAGAGAACCATGCATTGGTACATGCAAGTACATTAAAACTGGCAACTGAATAGTCTAAATAATTAGAGTGCATCTGCACTCACCAACTAATCTCATTGCATCTGTAACAGTAACTTATTCAAAAATGCACAATGAAGCATAAATTGTATTCAAATCCAAATACTGAATTTCTTGCTAATAAACTCAAACTTGTGAAACACTATATAGTACATTTTCTAAGATATTTATGCTGTATATAGTGGAGAATGGACATGTCTGACAAAACTGATTTTTGACCAACAAAATAAATTGCCCAAACTGTGCATTGGGAGTTTGTAATAATAAACTTCTATTTAGGCTTAATACTTAAATACTTAAACTGAACTCGTATATGGGTATTGACCTCATGAAACTTGTAATGAACATAGCAACAGGTGTGAACCTGCTTCTGGGAATTCACTGTAAAAGAACAATGTGACTTCTATACTCTTGTCACAACAAGTGTGTGAGTAGCTATTCAATTTCATGGGTAAAGACTGATCTCCAACAAACAGTTGAGTCATTCTCTAAAAGACAGAGGAAAGAATAAATGAAATAAGCCCTATATTAATTTACCGTATATACTCGCGTCTAATCCAGGTCCAAATGCAAACAACATAGACCCTGATCTGCTGACGCATAATGCGCCGGCAGATCAGGGTCTATGTTGTTTGTTCTACTGATAAGTCCTTACAAACTTCATAGACCCAGATCTGCTGGCGCATTATGCAACGGCAGATCTGGGTCTATGCAGTTTGCAGTTGGTATCGGCTTATACATGAGTATATACAGTAAATATATGCTGATAACTAATACTATGACATTGCACCACTGCATCTTGGAGTAGTATGTTTGATTATACCGATAAATCTCTCCACCCCTACAACTTAAATGGTCCTGTTCCAGTCAGCATCCACCTACAGTAGATATATAACACTAGCTTTAGCTTTATAATAACAAGTGGTCTGTATGTATCAGAGTGATCTTAAGCTGATGTCTAAATTTTTTACTACATTTTAGGGAAATAAAAAGGATTGAGACAGATTTTAAGCATATGGGTACAGCCATATGATGTCTTCAAAACCTACATGAAAGACATAATGTGGGGATATATTTATATTCATAGAATTAACTGAGATGTGATTTGGGGATGGTGGGGTGGTGTAAGTGAGGGTATGGGTCAATAACCAAAACAAATGTATGTCAACTGTCAACAAATTTTCCTTACCTCTGCAGTACTTTTATACACAAAATATCTCATTCCATTTATTAAGGATGCACAATGGGGACAGAGTTTATTGTTTATCAAAGGACTGACTGATTATCAGCTGCCAGTCGATTGATCATGTGATGATTAGCTAACAAGGCCAAGCCATATGTGCGATAAAGCAGCTTTCTTTTGACTGTTAATAAAGCAGAACAGTTGCAACAACCATTTGCTGTGGGATTAATGTTGATGATTTGCAATTACTCACTGTATTAGGTTGGAAAAAAATTGATCAATTTGGGTGATACAATTATTTCAACAAGGGCACTGTTTGGTGCATGGATGGATATGCCAGTTGATGAGTAGGCATTGGTGGTCTATTGTTTGCCCTTTTTTATACAACAATTTTGCCCTGTTTATTACAACAATTTTGCCCTTTATTTTACAACCATTTACACAATGCATTGAAAATAAACAGAAGGAAAAATTAGTAGTGTTGCTGTTGATGGTTCAATACAAATTAGGTTAAGCTGAAGTCTTTAAAAAAATAAGCTACCAACAAAGAGCACTGATGGACCTATTGATATACTCGCAATGAAGATTCACAAATAGAAACTTTT
The DNA here is from genome assembly GCA_029931535.1 of Margaritifera margaritifera. Classification (NCBI taxonomy): domain Eukaryota; kingdom Metazoa; phylum Mollusca; class Bivalvia; order Unionida; family Margaritiferidae; genus Margaritifera; species Margaritifera margaritifera. The sequence continues at coordinate 2,366,706 of JAQPZY010001552.1, forward strand.
AGCATTTTTAATCATTTAAACAAACTTTTTCTTCAATAATACAACACATCTCACTAGATAAACAAATCAAACACTTATTATTTTTGGCAATAAAACTTTGCAGTAATTAAAAAATCAATCAGGAGAAATTAGTGAAAAGGTTGTAATAGTTCCATTGTGCAATTTGCTCCAGCAACCCTGATTTCTGAGCTATCAATCATACACTCAACAGGGAGCTGCCCTTCCTCAAATGTTATGCAACTATGAAATTGTTCAAAAATTGGGTGCACAAAACTTGGGGAAACTGGACTTATCATGTGGAATCCAAAATGACAATCAGCTCCAGTAACCTTGACCTCTGGGACCAAGAATCAATAGGGAAGAGGGAAGTACATCTGTCCAAGTGTACACTAACTATGAAATTCAAGTTTGATGAAATCAATTTTTTGGAGTCAATTACATTTCTTCGATAATATCTACCTGATCATAATACCTTAGGAGTACATCAGCTACCTAAAAAATCCAGGCTTGTATAAGCAACAAATGTGCTGAAAAATTGTCTGCTTCCAAAAGTGAAGTTGGACGAGAGTGATCTCCCCTTGGATAGAAATCCCATCCATTTGTTAGTTACTAATGTAGTGGATGTGCACGTTCTAACAGGGATGTAATTGCGGGGAGGGCTTGGGATGGTGTGCCTGTATTATGATCAGGTAAGTATTATCAAAAAATACCTCAGGAGAATAGGTAAGAGGAGGGAGTTACATCTTAACTCATTAACCCCGAGTACCATGTTTATGCATCATGAGGTTGCACCCTACTTCCAAGCTTTATAACATCAACATCATTTACAATACACCAAAGTGGACGGTATTAAAGAAAAGGAGAAAGATGTAGTTCTACAATTATACCAAATAATGTAGACTTTCTACTTGTGTTAAATAATACAGTGGAAAAAATTAATTTTGAGACCCGATTTTTTTAGGCCGAAAAAATTACCGGTTTTGGAACCGGAGTTTGTGTCAGGATTTTAGACTGTTTGGCCTTAGATCTAAAGCCGACTGGTCCGAACTATGGGTTAAAATTAGCACATGGTTTTTGCATGAATGTGGTTTGGAGAAAAAAGTTCACTCCTGCTAATCCAGTGGAAGTAAAGTATGAAGCTGCTGAACAACCCAGGAAAATAGCCTTTTCAGGGCTCAGGAAAACCACTTGTCCTCTCGTCCTGACCAGGTGAAAATTGGCTCTGCCAAGGAAAACTTTACTACTTACTCGTCCCTGGGCCGAGTAGAGGCTGCTTTGCACCGTGAGAATAAATCTGTGTCCATTTGATACCCTTAATAAGAGCCGAATTCGGTTCACATTGCTTACCATCTAGCACGGTTCAATTATCGAAAACTTTTGTCAACTTGTCAGTCCAGAACATGTTTGAAAGGAAGCCGACTTTGCTTTTCACTCAGGTTCCTGATGCAAATTTGATACTAAAATAGGTACAAATCATGAAAATATTGTCATGAGTGAAGACAGTGCGTTTAAAAACCTTATCATACATGGCCCCTTGTATAAATATATAAGAAGACACAAGGTATGTATGCTAAATTGAGAAATTGCAGTTCACACCAAGCCTCGATTTCTTAATGATATTCATGTTTACAGTGACACTGTTAGGTAATCTAAGCAGTATGTTAATGTGGAAAAATTATCCTTTTCATCAATCTATCACACATCTTAAAAAGTTAGACCTGTTATAACTTAAGAGCCTAAGAATGTCAACATTTTTTATATTTCGTCTCATCAATGTTACGCTTGGCCCAGGTCACCAGAATTTTCAAGACTACAGCTTTACTGATACATTGTGACAGCAAAGTGAAGACACCAGCAGATATTTCTTTAAGAATGCAATTCCTTTTCACAAGAAAAATGTGCTTACTTACATTCGAAAGAAGCATTTTAAGTGTTTCTGCCGGTTCCCACCAATTTTACACACAATGCATGCTACTGTAATCTATTAGAAAGCACATAATGTTGAGACAAAATTTGGTCGGTCTTAATTTAAGTAGGGCCATGACGTAATAACCTTCCAAAAATGTTTGGCCAATCAGGAATCTTGAGCTTCATGGGTGTCTTGAGAAGTTCTCTAGAAATGGTTTAACTGAAATTGATTATTGAGTACAAAAGTTAGTGAAAATTGCTGAGATGCTTGAAATTCTTCTTTCAAGACATTTTCCATGTGAAAAGTAATTACATACCGATAAAAAATAATATCTGATGGCATCTTCGCTTTGGCGTGACAATGTATAAATAAAGTTGTGCAGTCTTGAAAATATCTGTGACCTGGACAGAACGTGCAACACAGTTAATGACCGGATGAAAAATCAAAAAATTTCAACCTTTTCTGGCTCTTAACTTCCCACATGTAATTTATAAGGTGTGCGAGAGCTCGTTGAAAAGCAAAACTTCTCCACACTGAAATCACACCTAGATTACTTAAATGTGTAAAGAAAAAAAACAAGAAAAAAAAACATTAAGAAATGGTGGGCTAGGTGCAAAATTACAATTTCTCAAGTTACAAACCTTGTCCCTCATAATATATTTATCTAAGGGCCATGTATTAGAATGATTTTAATCACAACATAATATTTTCATGGTTTGAACCCATTTTAGTATCAAGCTTGCATCAGGTGCCTGTGGTTTTGTAGTAAGTAGTGTAGAGAATAAGTTTACTGTGTTGAGTAAAGTGATGACAGGGATGAGTATTTCTTGCAACTCACTCATCCCAGTGGTGAGTGCTTGGAACATATTTTTCTGAGCACTGTTTTTGTGCTGCTGATATACCGTAATGATGGCAAATCTTGGGACACAAATTTTTTTAAAAATTTTTTTCTGTGTCCCAAGACTTACATGCATGTAAAATATACAATTGTCTGTGTCCCAACACTTATACACACCAAAAATGTAGACAAACTTGGCAAGATCGCCATATGTCACACAGCAGTGACCGGATCTTGTTTAATTACCATGTCAATAAACTGTTATAAACTACTATGATTGTTTTTATGTTATTACTTTGCATGTGCATATTTTCCGATTTCTCCAACATGAAATAAAATAAAGGTAAATAAAGACTTCCTAATTCACGGCCCGCATAGAGTTTACTGACAGACCTGTATTATAGTCTACAGTATTTACACAGTGCATATCGTGCTTAGTGCCACTTATATCCTTGTTTATTCCCAAAAATATCATATGCAGATTTTGCTTTATTTATCGTTTTTTTCTAATGGCATTACTCCAGATCACATTTAAGCTGGACGTCCATTGCTGATTTATTTACTTTGTTCCACACACTCAAGAGTTATTGTTTTTCAGTGATATAAGCGATCCTACAAAGTGATGTAATCTATATGAAAAGACACATGTTTAATTATATAAGGCACATAACCAGCATATATTCACACAACTGTCCTATATTCATTAAAGAATAATCGCAATATTGATTAAAATTCAGAATATAGATCAACTAAGATCATCATCGATCCATTTTAGTTTTGTGTTTCTGCTTAACACAAAATCATAATATTCCACACATTATTCATTCCACTTTTGATGTTGGCAAGCTGGTTGTTTTGGCGTTTCCTTTTGTTTATAATTGGCGGATCTGTCTTTTGTTTTCCAGCAGCAATCCAGGCCAGTTAATTGTTTAAACCCTGAAACTGGCTTGGGTAAAGAGAGAATTTTAATCGACACCAATTAACTGTTATAGAATCTAATGTGGATTGAGAAGAACAAGATGCTGTGCATATAGCGGTACAACACTCTCTGACATGCATAAACAACACACACACTTCATCAACTTTCAAATTTTTTCCTGAATTTCATCATTTTGTAAATTCTTTATCATGTACTGAATTTGTAGCCATAACTGGTGTAGTTCTTCGATATGTAATTGCTTTTTACTCCATAATATTAGCACAATTACCGTAGCTGAGTAAACAGATACTTAATTAAGGACACTTACATCAAAGCAAACTACCACTGAGTTTTTACGGTGTTACAATTATTTTCAAAGTATTATTTCTGAAACCTCTTTATCAAATTTTAGAGATGTCAATGAAGTTTAGTGCAGTGGTGCCTATGATTTGAAATCAAGGGATGTACTTCATTCAGCGCAAGTTAAAATCTTCAATGTACATGCGGTGATGCCACGATGTAAACAAGCTCACTAGGCCTAAAAGCAAGCATTGAACCAAACACTATTTTCGTTGTTGTCATACTGGTACCACATTTTAATGAGTTAGGTATTTACATTTTCAAGGCAAAAGAACATATTTACGTGTGACTTGTGACAATTAAAATGCATAAACTGACAACAGTAAGCTAGAGCACAAAAGGGAGAAGTTACTATTAATATGGGTACCACATCCTGCTAATACTCAGTACTTGTCATCGTCCAATCAAATTATACACATTTGAATTGGGTAGAAATAATAAGAAAACAGAGGAAAATAATATATTTATTGACTTTTCAAACAAATTATATCCATTTATAACATTTCCATCTATTCATAATGTTAGTTCCTTAGCAAACATGAAGTAGTTTTTTTTTTTTTTTTTAAATGATGTTATGATCGATAAAATACGCCGATCAATCAGTAGAAAAGAAATGTCTAAGGTATCCCAAGACTTATAGTACAGCATGTTGTCTCTGACCTCCATCCCATGGCTTAGTTGATGTCACTCTGTACTTAAAGGCTATGATAATGGTGACCACCCTAACCTCATGAGCTTATATGCACAAAAAATGCATTGGTCTTGGCAGAGTGAAAAACCCGAGTTAATATTTCTGCTTTTAGAATGTCATCTCTGTAACGAAGGTTCCAATGCTGCATGAATAAGTTGACTTAATACTAGCACTTGGTTGCAAGGGCAAAGGAGATACTGGCAACTCCGATGTTTGCTTTTCTTTCCACTTTCATCAGTCTTTTTCATGGAAGATATGAGTGTCACACTGGATTGATTTTGGACATTTGTAAACACATTGCCCCTTTTGTATCTTTACTCACTGACTAAGAATTCTTCCCATTTTGCTAGCCATGTGTTCTTCTAGAAGGTATGCTACAGGAAAAAATCTGAAGATTCCAAATGACAAAATCATAGACTGGTTCCCTTTTGTCATGTTATAACATAGTGGGTTACCTCCCTTTGGAATGGTAAATACTACAGCCACAACGATGTAAATTTGGTGGTTAAATGCAACCTGGAGAAAACTGTACACTTTAATAACTGCATTACATTCAATTTAAATTGCATTTTCTGCAATCTTTTCTCTACAATTACTTTAGTACAGAATTTGAAGATTTTACCTAATACATCACAATGAAGTGCATCTGAACCACCTTATATAGTCTCGTTGTTTATACCTCATTTTTGATTGGATTCATATCTATGAGAATAAATGAAAGATATGAGCCAATCAACATACTTGTGTATTAATGCTCAAAGACAATATACTAAGGTTTAGATGACCTTGGGGTGAAAACAGCCTTCAGGCAGAGATATATTCTGCAAGAGTATGAGCTGTGAGTAGCATGATGTTCTAACTGGTGTTACGACTAAAACTGTACCAGGACAAATTCATCTAGGCAACGCTAATACACTTATAATATGATCGATTATTTATTTATTTTTTTTTAAACACAAATTTTTTTTCTTTCAAATAAACTCTGAAAACCTATTTATTTTATTAAAGTTATAATAGCTCAAGGACCTTTTGCAAAAATCAAAATTTTTTTCCACAAAATTCAAGGACTTTTCAAGGACAAAACCCTTTATGACCTAATTCCAAGAATTTTCCAGGATCCCCCTAAAATTCTAGGACTTTTCTAGGCCTGTGCAAACTCTGACTGTAGTTGAATTGATTGAAGTACGATGGACCCCAGGGCGGGCAATTAACATTGCACCGACATGCTTATTGTATCATGATGTTAGAAAAATTAAGTGCAACATTTTCATGTACAATAAAGACAGAGCAAGAAAAAGTGACAATACCTGGAGTATACTTCTCCGTATGATTGCTCAAATGGTGAAAAAACACAAGTGGATATCAATTTTGAGGTCTCAAAAAAGAGTGTGCTTCCTAGCATGAGTGGAAGCAGTGACTGCAGAATGGATGGAATTTGGTAACAATTCCTCTATCCAAGGGGAGACCACTCTTGTCTGACTTCCATCTTTGGAAGCAGATGATTTTTTTTTAGCACTTCTGTTCCTATTGCAAGCCTGGAAGGGTTCGTTTGCGAGGCAGTGGATGTACTCCTAAGGTATTATGACTGGGTAATGTATTTGAAGAAAACTGGATCCAGGAAACTTCACTTATCAAGCAGAAATCAACAAAATTATAATGTCTCCAGTGACCCTGACCTGTAACCTCTGAAACGCAGAATCAATCGGGAGCTGCCCCAGCCTAAGTGTGTTCTACCCATGAAACCTGATGAAAATTAGGCACAAGAAATTTGACTATTCATGCAGAATGGAAAATTGCATTTTCAGCTGCAGTAGCCTTGACTTTGGACCTAGCAACCCCAAAATCAAAATGGCTTCTGCCTCTACCCATGGGTAAGGCACATATGAGATCTGAGAGAAAAAGACCACAGCAAACTTTTAAACTTTGTTGCAGAAACCACTTCATCTATGGATAGATGGCTGTACAGACAGATAGACATTTCCATTCTTATACCCCCACCCTTCCTCACCTGGCACCTTCAGTTGTGTGTGTGTGGGGGGGGGTAATGAGAATTGATAAAAAGGTACCCCCACTACATTTGGAGATTTGGAGAAAAATTCCTGATGGCAATTTTCAGGGGCTAGTAAATGTCACAGGTCACAGATTGAGCATTAAAGATATTCTGAGAAATTCCTGATCCAATTTCCTTCTAAATTCTCATACTTGTAACTGTGAATTCCACCATTATATGCAGATGTATTGGTTTAACAACAAAATATGCATGAAAGCCATCAATTCTCCTTGGATGAAATAGTTATGTGGATGAATTAATACATTCCTAAAAATATTAGGTTGTTCATTATGCATAAACAAACAAGTGTCCAATGACTAGTAAATCTTGATATGTGTCTGACATTGTTTGTGGGAAGGACTAGTGAAGATTCAGCAGAACTAGTAACTTTCTCAATCTACCAGTCTTGCTGGTTAAAAAGAAATTTGTTAAATTCAAGGCCTGCTATTGAATGGAAATCATTTTTCTGCTTTCAGTTATAGTAACTGTTACCTTTGACATTTTGGCACCTAAATCAATAGGCTTCTTCCTTAATCCATGTGCAAACCATTCACAAAGTTTGGTTAAGGTCTGTGATTTAAAACTAATGTTATTGTGCTTAAACTATTTTTGTTCTTTCAGTTACAGTGACCACAACCTTTGTCCCCAAAACTGATATTGTTCTTTCTTACCCCAAGTGCAAGCCATCCACAAAGTCTGGTCTGTGATATAAAACTAATGTTATCGTGTAGAAATCATTTTTCTTCTTTTAGTCCCAGTGATCTTGACCTTTGGCCCTGAAATCAGTAGGGTTCTTCCTTAAACCAAGTGCAAGTTATCCACAAAGTTTGGTAACTGTAGATTGTGGAGAACTTGAGTTATTGTGTGGAAATGAAATTGGTAATCACCATACATACAAGCAGATGGATGGATGGAGATACTGACAACATCAACATATAATATGCTCTGCCTTATGGCGGGTGTATAAAAAAGTTAATCTCATCTGAATGCATCCCAATACTACAAAGAACAAGGCTTTGTTTACCTGCAATACAGTGGCTCCCGCATGAAGGAACTGGAGTCCAGCTTCAGCAGAGTCAATTCCTCCAGTGGCTAGGATCGGGAATTCTGGCAGTTCTCTCGCAATGGCAGACACAGCTCGCAAGGCTATGGGGCGTATGGCATTTCCGGACACACCACCATATGTAGTTTTCTTCTCCTTGCCTATACTAGGCCAGGCTTCTCCTTGGCCCTTCAGACCCATTAGTCCTGACACAGTGTTAGTTGCTGTCACTCCATCAGCATTACCTAGAGACAATAATGACAATCATTATGGTATTAAAGGAAAATTAAGAAACAAAATTTACTGTTAGTTAAACAATGAATATACAGTGGTACCCCTCTTATAAGGCCACCCCTTTTATGACAGGAAAATGGCCTTATAAAAGGGGTGGACTTTTCAGATGGAGATAATATGTGAGTAATAATTACATATGAAGTAAGAAAGTTGCAGCTAATTCTGAAACATTTAATATTTTCATTTATGGAATAAATGTCACACAAACTGTTATTTATATCATTTTAAATAAAATTATGAATAATCATCAATATGTTCATACAACTGTCTTAATAATAATATTTCAAATCACATCATCTGTGAACACTTTGAACACAGTACAGTAGTTCTTAAGAATCCTTAGGCATGAAAAATTTATCCAATTTTGTTTGTCTCATTCTGTCCAAAGCTTATCCTTTGTCTGTTTTGAGAATGTCTTGTGTTTTTGTATTTATGTCCACAAGTTCAACATTATTTGTAGCAAGGTCATACTGTGTATAAGCCAATACCAACTGCAAACTGCATAGACCCAATCTGCCATCGCATAATGCACCGGCAGATCTGGGTCTATGCAGTTTGCAAGGACTAATCAGTAGAACAAACAACCTAGACCATGATCTGCTGGCGCATTATGCAATGGCAGATCAGGGTCTATGTTGTTTGCATTTGGACCCAGATTATACGTGAGTATATATGGTAATCTATTAATTCTGTGGAATGCAAGTTTGTAATGTAATGCAATGCACTGTTTGTAATGTAATGCAGTTTGCAATGTAATGCAGTTTGCAATGTAATGCACAGTTTGTAATGTAATGCAGTTTGTAATGTAATGCACTGTAATGTAATGCAGTTTGTAATGTAATGCACTGTTTGTAATGTAATGCACTTTGTAATGTAATGCACTTTGTAATGTAATGCACTGTTTGTAATGTAATGCAGTTTGTAATGTAATGCAGTCTGTTTGTAATGTAATGCAGTTTGTAATGTAATGCAGTTGTAATGTAATGCAGTTTGTAATGTAATGCACTGTTTGTAGTAATGCAGTTTGTAATGTAATGCAGTTTGTATGTTTGTAATGTAATGCAGTTTGTAATGTAATGCACTGTTTGTAATGTAATGCAGTTTGTAATGTAATGCACTGTTTGTAATGTAATGCAGTTTGTAATGTAATGCAGTTTGTAATGTAAATGCAGTTTGTAATGCAGTTTGTAATGTAATGCACTGTTTGTAATGTAATGCAGTTTGTAATGTAATGCACTGTTTGTAATGTAATGCAGTTTGTAATGTAATGCACTGTTTGTAATGTAATGGTGTGTAATGTAATGCACTGTTTGTAATGTAATGCAGTTTGTAATGTAATGCACTGTTTGTAATGTAATGCAGTTTGTAATGTAATGCACTGTTTGTAATATAATGCAGTTTTGTAATGAAATGCACTGTTTGTAATGTAATGCACTGTTTGTAATGTAATGTTTGGCTGCTTTTTGATCATCACAAGTCATATCACTCTCATAGTCACTTTCCTCATCCAAGCATGTTTCACTAGAATTCCTCACACTATCTGACAATAATGTCACCCAATCAACACTTAGTGTGTTCTTTGTGGTTAAGATGTCATCACACTGCACATAATCCTGGAGGGTTGTCCCAGGTGGTATAAGAGAATGAAAGTTCTCTTCATCCCAGTCTTCCTCCTCTTCTTCTGTTATAACTGACATCTGGAAGAAACCACACTTCCGAAAGCACTTTTCAATAGTCTCGGCTGCCACCACATCCCATGCAGAAGTCAGCCATTGGATTCCATCTAGCAGAGTCTCCTGTCACACTGTCTCTAATGCAGTTGATACCTCATCCATCAGGAAAAATGTCTCACCAGCTTTATCCTGTACATGACTTTATTTGGATTACCCCTGCATTCATGAGCTGAAGTTTTGAAGTTGTTTTTTTTTTTGGGGGGGGGGGAGTAAGAAAGCTTCACATTTGACAAATTCATTTTCGAGTGTGCAGACCAGTTATCAAGGAAAAGAACGATCTTTCTGTTTTGCTTTTTCATCTGGTGATTTACTCTTTTTATCCTTGACTCAAATGTTTGTCGTGTCATTCATGTTTTACTGTTTGCCTCATATGTCAATCTCAAATTTGTTTTACTATATCCCTTAAAGCACCTTGGGTTTTGTGATTTTCCAATTACCAATGGCATCAATTTCTCACCAGAAGAACTTGCACAGAGCAAACTGTGAATCTCTCTTTTGCTCTTTTTCCCACATTTACATGTGTCCTCTTTTTTTTTTACCAGCATCCTTGGTGGTAACATTCTGAAAAACAACTTTATTATTGACTTAAGAAAAGTTTCCACAAAAGGCAGAACACCTGATATTGCTCCTGACCTAATCTGTCTAATCACCCGTTACATGCAGTAAAGTCATCATATCCCATTTGAACTGATAAAATTGTTGCATTTTCTTGAATTATTCAACCTGTAAGTGGAATTTCTTGGAATGCACAGTGCAAAACCATTCACAAACCTTGTCATTCAAAACAGGGTACAAGCAACTCTGGCCATAACAATCTTTATTTCTCTGTCCATTCCATTTTCCCACTTCTGCATAATATTTTCCTGATCTTTTATGATGCTGTTTATTTTACTCATTCCAACCTCTAATTTCTTGGCAAGGATACTTTTGCATGAACTATTTTGCAATAACTTATTCCTTCATTGCCAATTATACCAGTCAAAACAATTTTTAGCACTTAAACGAAATGCCCTGTGTTTATAAAGGAAGTGATCTTGTTACATGAGTCATTGGTTATTGCCTGCTACCCTGTCCAGTTTGTATCTTTTCTTGATGCTTATTTGTGCTGAACAATATGGCACATGACAGCTGTTAACTTTTGTAATCAGTAATAATAGCCACTAATTATCAAAGCAAAAATCACTGACATTTAAGGGAAGCCAAAAAGGCTATCACGTCATTTTCATGGTAACTTGTGCTCATCAATACTGTACTTCTCGGCTGTTAGCTTTTGTAATTTTGACAATTATCAGCAGTAATACTATCCAGCAATTATCAAAGTGACAAAACCTAACATCTGAGGACCACATGACAGTAAGGATAATCAGATTACTTACCTCATTGTATTGATTAAAGTTTGCTTTTTATTGGCATGCTGAAAACAAATTGGCTGCTTGTGAGGGGTAAATTCAACATATTTACATTTATATGCTGGCCACTGCTTGTGTTAGAGGGGTTGCCATCCTAAAGGGGTACTTTTCAACAAACTCATCAGTGTCAAGGGATTCTGGCCATAAAAATTGGGTGGCTGCTGGGGGAATGGGGCTCAAGTGGAAGACCAGTCTCCAATAACATGAGGCATTGTTAAAAAAAAATATAAACCAGAGTTGCAAGTGACCAGAAGCTAACAAGATACCCCTGCTTCTGTGGCATGAGTCAGTATCTATAAAGTGTTCAATAACAATAGAAAGTAGATTACAGCAACCCAGTGTAGATGTGTGACACAGCTTGATTCCAAGATGAATATACAGAGTACATTTGGTGACAACATGTTAAAAGGGTGCAGAAATTAGAGTACACCCATTTTTATGTAATGTTCAATAAATCCTTGAAAAGATAAGGGAGAGACCTGATTTTTGTATGCATCAAAAGTCCATCCGAAGTTGCACAATCAGTGTACGTTTGGTGACAAATAGATCTTGCAATTTGAGCCTAGACATATTTTTAAGCAATTTTTATTTACTCCTGGAAAGTAATTCACAGTGACCTAATTGTGGCGCATGTCAAGAATACACACACATTATAAATTTGAGGTTTGATGTCACTAGTGTAGCAGTACAAGTGTTACAGTCTGAATAGGATGTAAGAACACAATTTTTCTTCAATTCTGAATAATTCCTGAAGAGTAGTTCCCAGCCAAATGGTGGCAATAAGTGAATAGGTATTATTGGAATTAGTGTCTGAACACTCTTTGGGGCCAATTTTTAATAAATTCTGGGAATTTGGTCACAGTGACCCAGTTTTGGTGCATGACACACCTTCATCCCAAGATCCACCTATGGTACAAGTTTTGATGTCAATACGCAAAGTAGTACATGTATGCAAGTTATAACCTGGACAAGGAGGACAGAGGAATGGATGCATGGACAAAGTGAATCCTATATACAGTACCTCCCACTTTAATAAGTGGGGGTATAAATATCTAGGTAGTATAATTTGTACTTACCTTCATAAGCTGCCTTGGCAATTGATATAATGCTGGTGACATTGGGGGTCAATTTGGCAAAGAATGGAATCTTCACAGCTTCCCGCACCCAACGGCAAATATTACGCACCAGGTCGGCATCCTTACAAGAGAATGATCAACAACATATCTATTATCAAGCTAAAATAATTTTGGAAGGACATTAGCAAGAGGCCCAAGTGAGCCCGAGATCACTCACCTGGCTGTAGGTAGCTATCTGAAGGAATTTATTCCATTGCTGTTCATTGCATTTGTTATGAACATAATTATACAATTCTTTTATAAACAAATATGTAATTTATTTATAATTTATAACATTTTCAGCATTATACAGTAGCTCCACAGTATCTTCTACCCAGGACTTTGCCTACACCAAGATATATTGTCTTCTTAAGTTGATTATTTTTATTGTTAATTTTAGTTTGTGTATTATTATAAAACCTCATTTTTTCTTTTTTTTCTTAACAATCTATCACCTGGCAACTTGCATTATCCCATGATTCTTGTTTAACACTTTTTTATATATTTTTTTTAACAGGTAAGAAAAAGAGATATTAATTTTATTCAAAGAACTATGAACATATTGCAATATCAATATCAATGACTCTGATGATTCTGCATCATATAGTGTTGTTTCCTTATTAATAGAATGGAACCCATAAGATCATCAGGAAAAAACCCCCAAGAGATATGAATTATCAAATTATGAATTTTGTACAAAGTTCTGTAATACAACAAAATTATTTTCAAACAAATTTCACATTTCTAGATCAAGGAAAGATGGTCAACTTTCATTGTGGTGACCCTCTCCCCCACCAGAGGCAACACCAGAGAGAGGTTTGCCCCCCTGCTTCTCCTCTACTACTTTTCCAACCTCTCCTGCTACTACATTTCTTACTGAAACCCCTGTATCATGTTTGATCAAAATTGGTTCAGCTATTCTCGTGAAGCTGAAGCAGGTTTTCCACATGGTTGCTACAGACACAATTTTGATTGAGCATGGATTTTAAAAAAATCCTACCAAGTTTGATCAAAATTGGCTCAGACATTCAAGAGAAGTTGAAAATAGGTTCTCCATAAGGTTGATAAGAAATGTTTCTACAAAGTTTGATCAAAACTGGATCAGCTGTTTCCCAGAAGAAGCTGAAAATAGGTTTTCAATATGCTTGTTATAGAAGCCACAACATTACTTAAGGCATCACCCTGCATACAATTTTGATAAAGCATGTCCTGAAAAACATTCTTACCAGTTTGATCAAAACAGACTCAGATGTTCTAGACATGAAACTGAAAATAGGTTTTCCATATGGTTACTCTGAAACCACATTCTTGCTAGGGGTACCATCATGGACACAATGAACATTCCTAAAAACTATTCCAAGTTTGATCAAAACTTACTCAGCTGCTCTGGAGAAGTTGGAAAAAGGTTTTCCTTATGGTTACTATGGAAGCCACACCATTACTAGAAGAGCCACCCAAACATAATTTGGGTAGAGCATGTCCTGAGAAACATTTCTGTAAAGGCTGACTGAAACTGGTCCAGTGGTTTTTGAGACGTTTAAATAGCAATGTTGACAGATAACAGATGATGCATGCCAGATGCAGAGCCATAAAATACACTTACGTGGTCTAAGAACTGCACAATCATGATCACAACTATCTATATATAAGTGCAACATTTTTTTTTTTTTTTTTGGAAACATAAACAAAAGAATAAATATAATTTGATTAAATAAAACAACTGTTGGTTGGTTGGTTTTAATGGCACTTTCAACACATTTGATTGGCAAATCATGTTAAGGAAATTTGAACTAAGTGCCTTTCCTAATGATACACCAAGACAGGTGACACACGGGCTGGCCTAGGAGGGTATCAAAAGCTATAAAAGCCATGATCCATAGATTACGAGTCAGACGCTTTATCAACTGAGCTACCATGGCTCCATTCCCTCCCCCCCCCCCCTATACTATACACTATTACAGGGTGAAGAAATTATATGTTACTGGGGACCTTTCCATTTTGTATCTTCCCATCAATACTTCATATGCCTATATAAACTGTGACAATATCAAATATATTCAGACAGTAAATACAAATCAGTTATTTAAAAAGTTATGCTTCCAGCAACCACCTCTCCTCCACACAAGTCATGATCGTGAGCAATATACACAAGTCTTGATTGATATAATATTATTTTACCTGTCCACAGGCCAGTCCCATGCCCCTTTCCCCCATCCCATGGGGACAGGACAAGTTCAGCTCTAATGCATCAGCACCAGCTTTCTGTAAAATAGAAATACACGGCACCAAGCAATGACATAGTCGCTTCAAATAATGATACATATAATGTGGCAAGGGCAATTTATTTAACAACATAAACTTTCTAAGTAAACAGTGTTGGAGTGACAAAATTGTAATAATAATAATAATGATGATGATAATGATGATGATCAAAAGCAGTATGCTTTGCTCTTCTCAGATATTCATTTCCACCACCCACCCCCACCAACCGACCCTTCTACCAAGTGAGGGCAGGACAGAACAAGTAAAATATGAACCCTAAATCATATACTCAGGTTCTCTATCTTAAACGATGTAGCAATTCCAAAACATTATGTACACACACTAACGAATGTACACTTGCATTATTTAATAGGTTGGATCACATAATCACCCTGTCCTATTGGAAAAGTGTGACCTTAATGATGATGATGAGGATGATAATAATGATGAGACAGTCAAACATGTGTTAAAGGTTACCTATATTAAGTGACTATCTGCATTAACAGCCACTTTTTTAGGTCTCTTAAACAAAATTATTGAAGAAACAAATTTCTGTTATGCAGCCACCTATCTACAGTGGCCACTTTTCTCAGTTCCATGAGATAGCTGTTTGAGACAGGTAAAACTGTAATATTAATAATAATAATAATAATAATAATAATAATAATAATAATAATAATAGTAATAATAATAAAAATAATAATTTTTAAAAAATTCAAAGAGTAATAATAATACTTAAAGCTATTGGCAATGGCTGCATTGCAAAGGACCCCATGCACTACAATTCGCTTGTCAGGGCCTTAAACAAAGGAGCTTGTGTTGGGAAACTACAGTAAGGAGAATGTGCTTTCAGGGGCCCTATCTCATGAAAATAATGATGTGGAATGCTGGAAATCAACTCATTAAATGTCTCATCAATACTAGAGCTATTGGCTATGGGTGCATCACAAGGACCCCACTTGCTACAATTTGTTCAGCTGGGCCTTAAAAAGAAGAACTTTGTACAAACAATAATGGGCCATAATTATACAAAATGATCGAAATCAAACTCATGCAAGAGTTCAAAAATTTTATGCTGCTCATAAAATTTGCTTGAAAATCCTGGATAATCCTGTGCAAAAACCAAAGTTGGAAATAATGGGCAATCACTCCACTAATTAATTTAACCTGAAAAATAACCTCAAGGTAAGTAGGTATCTGAACTTAAACTAATCTAAGAGCTGATCAATAAAAAGCTGCATGCCAAATTTGGTTGAAATCGGACAATCCTAGGTAAAGTTATGCTGCAGAAATAAAAGTTTATGAGGACAGGCAATCAGGGGCAATAACTCCTGTAAGTGACCGTGTGGATCACAGGAAACAAACTTATTCAAGGTCTCATCAATATAAAGCTGCATGCCAAATTTAGTTAAAATGTAACAGTTCTTACTAAAGTCATGTTTGAGAATCATAGTTATGAAAATCTGCAATCAAGGGCTACAACTCTTGTAAAAAGTGACTTTGAATGCTGGAAATGTAACTCATTCATGGTGTCATCAATATCACGTAGCATGACAAATTTGGTACAACAATCCATAGAAAAGTTATGCTACAGAAACCAGAGATATGAGGATGAGCAGCAAACAGGACATAACTCCAATAAATATCATGGAATGCTAGAAATGATAAATCATTTGAGGTCTCATTAAGACAAGAGTCTCTCGAAAGACATGCTTTACTGGCTGAAAAGAATTTCCAGGAATTCAAGATAAGTCCATTTCTTCTGTCCTTGTATTCTTTATAAATGCTGAGTATTGAAACCACCGTTGATATTCTGGAATAAACTCCTACATACTAAATTTGGTAACAAAAATATTTTCTTACATGACACGTCATGGCTTTGAACCTAGAACCTGATATCATGGTTAGAGAGTCATTGAAACTATCTCATACAATGTCAAGATATATCAACATATGCTTGGTTAAAACTATCATTAACATTCTTTGGAGAAGGAAGTGGTATCGTTCAAGATATTCATCAGATATATCCACAAACTTGGTTAAATGACAAAAGTCAATCATATATGTTTGTATTATCATGTTAACAAGCCAGTACAGCTAAGGACTGTTACAGTAAAACCTGTATGGGACCCAGGGAAGGCACTTTCAATGTGGAGTAGTCAGCCATAGATGCAATTTAGAATTTTGTATCATTTTCATATGAACTCTTTCTGTGATCAGAGTACACTTGCATATATTTTTTTTAAAACTGCCTTTCCTGGGTACAATGTATGTTTAAATGGAACAGCTCTAAAAATTGGACATTTGACCTTAAAAGCAATATCTTAGTACTATTAACTTGTTTAATGGAATGCAACTAAGCACAAAGTCTGGTTAAAATTTACTTGCGTATGTACAAGTCACTGTGTTCATACACTCGATGAAGAACAAAAATGCAACAACATCTGATGACACCAAGATCAATTACCGTATATACTCGCGTATAAGCCGATACAAACTTGCAAACTGCATATACCCAGATCTTTCGGCGCATTATGCGATGGCAGATCTGGGTCTATGCAGTTTGCAAGGAATAATCAGTAGAACAAACAACATAGACCCTGATCTGCCGGCGCATTATGTGATGGCAGATCAGGGTCTAAGTTGTTTGCATTTGGACCTGGTTTTTTACACGAGTACATACGGTAGGTCTGGTTTTCAAAATGCCCTTACAAAAGTTCAGATATGCTGGTGGTCACATCTGCACCATTTTCACTCAGAACCAATTAAATATTACAAGAAGTGTTTCAGTGAAAACCCTATGTCAATGTCATCATTCATGCAAGAGAAGTAGCGATAACAAGATTTTTGAGATGTCCACTATGGTGCCATGTTGGTCAGATGAACATGATTTTCATTCAGAACAACTGCATATTGCTATACAGTGTTTTAGTGCAAAATCCACATTGATACAAACATCTGTTCAGAAGAAGTAGCCTAAAAAAGATTTTCAGGATGGCTGTCAGAGCAGCCAATATGAAGTTTTGATCAGCATCATTTTAATGTAGGAATAGCTGTATTGCAAGAAAGAAGTGTGGCTTTTATTAAATGTTGGTATGGCCATCTCTTCAGTAAAAGTAGCTATTATGAGTTTTTTCAAATTTTGTGAGGTCATTTTGGCATCATTTTCATTTAGGACAAATGGATAGTCATTCCAGTCAGAGGATTAGTATTTAAGTACAACCTAAATATCATAAGTCTTTCTTTTGTTTTTGTTGATTTTAACAGCAGTTGTAACACATTATTGTCATATCATGCCAAGGAAATGGGAGCTAACTGCCTTTCTAAGGACACACCGAGGCAGCCAACCTGGGCTTGCCTGGGTGGGTTTCAAACCTGTGACCCTTGGATTACAAATCCAAGACTCTATCAACTGAGCTACCATGGATCCCAAGTAGTCTTTCAGTAAAAACCCCATGTCTACAGGACCATCTGTTCAGGAGTTGTATCTATAACAAGATTTTCAACATGGCTACCATGGTGGCCATATTGTCTGTCTGATCAGCACCATTTTCATTTTGAACCAGCCAGATATCATGAGAAGTCTTTCACTGAAAACCCTATGTCAAGGAGGAATAGCAATAATAAGATTTTCAAGATGAATACCATGGAGGTCATACTGGATGTCAGAAAGGCCCTCATTTTCATTTAGGACCAAATGGACATCATAAAAAGTATTTTGGTGAAAACCTCATGGCAATATGACCATCCATTCATGAGGAGTAGAGATAACAAGATTTTCAAGATAGCCACCATAAAAGAAGCCATATTGGATGTTTGAGGGACACCATTTTTACTTAGTGGCAGCCAGACATCATAAGAAGTCTTGTAGTGAAAACACCATGTAAAGAAGACCATCCAATCAGGGAAGTAGCAATAATGGATGTCAGGTCAGCACCACTTTCATTTGGGACCAACCAGACATCATAGGATGTATTTTGCTGAAAACCCTATCCTTGGAAAGTAATGACATGGTATACTAAAGTTAAAAGTATGAGCTATCAGTGGCCTTGACACCTGTAAATGATGTTGTAGAATGATGGAAATTGATTTAATTTTAGATCTTGTCAATGTAAAGCTACATATTGAATTTGGTTGAAATACAGCAATCCTCTGTAAATTTTTGCTATTTAATTCAAAGTTAAGAGGATGGGCTATTAGGGTCATAACTACTGTCAATGATGTAGTGGAATGCTGGAAATCAAAGTTATCTAAGATCTCTATAAGGGACATAACTACTTTCAATGATGTAGTGGAATGCTGGAAATCAAAGTTATCTAAGATCTCATCAATGTAAAGCTGCAGAGCAAATTTTCTGTTGAAATCCAACAATCCTCGGTAATGTTATGCTGCAAAAACCAAAGTTATGAGAATGGATTATAAGGGTCCATAACTCCTGTAAATGATGTCGTGGAATGCTGGAAATCGCACTTGTCTGATGTCTCATTTACATAAAGCTGCATACTAAATTTTCTTGTATGCAACTATTCCCAGTAAGGTTATCATTCTGAAATCAAAGTTAAGAGATGGGACAATATGGGGCACTAACTCATCTATATAATGACTAAGATGGCTCATAACTGAATTCATCAGAGGTTCCATTAATATAAAGCTGCAAACCAAATATGGTTGAAATCCAACAATTCCCAATAAAGTCAGCTTGTGATAAGCAAACTATTAAAAGACGATGGACAGACAATATGTTTACTATTGGGTTACAACTATGTCTAGCATGGCCCTAATTAAGGTCCATGGTAAATTTAGCTGAAATACAGCTTTCATTAGCTATGGGTATGCTGAAGGAACCAAACATGTATGGATGGATGAATGGATAGATGGATGTAGTAGCATTTAACAGCACCTCAGCACGTAGGTGCCTATATGGTGCCATCTAAAAGTAAAATTCCAGAATTACACAAAAACCCTAGGAAAACAAATCCGTTCAAATAAATGTAAACATGAAGTTCAACAAGATAGAATATAAAGGATTAATATGTTAACTTATGTAAAGCTACATGAAATGAAAGATAAAGGTGATGCATACAAAATTCTTAAAACATCTGGTCAAAATTTTTTATACAAACTGCATTCCTTCAAACAGTCCAAGATTTTCTTGGGTGTTAGGAGTATGAACAGGGAGACATATCTCTTCTAAATGATAACAAAGAATGGTGGAAATGAAACTCATTCATGGTCTCATGAATATAAAGCTGAATGCCAGATATGGTTGAAATTCAAAATTTCTTGGAAAGGTAATGCTGCAGGAACCAAAGTCAAAAGGAAAGAATTTCAGGGACCATAACTCCTGTAAATAATGTCATGGAACACTATAAGTCAAAATAATTCAAGATCTGAACAATAGAAAGGATTTGGTTGAAATTAAGAACTCCTTATTGAAGTTATACTGCAGAAACCAAAGTTGGGAGAATGTGAAATGAAGGACCATAATTCCTTTAAATGATGTTATGGAATGCTGGAAATCAATCTCATTCAGGATCTCATCAATAAAAGCTGTATGCCAAATTTAATTTAGATTCAACAATCCTTTGTAAAGTAATACTGTGGAAAGTCAAGAGGATGGGCAATCAGAAGCATTAGTCCTTTAAATCATATCATGTAATCGAAATCATTCATCATCTCATCAATATAAAGCCACATACCAGATTTCGCTGAAATCCAACATTGGTAAAAATTGTGCTGTGGAAACCAAAGTCAGGAGGACAGGCAATCAGAGGGCATAAATGCTGAAAATTATGTTGTGGAATGCTGGAAATTTAACTCATTCAAGGTCTTATAAATATAAAGTTTCATGCAAAATCTGGTTGAAATCCAGAAGCCTTTGCTAATGTTATGCTGCAGAATCTAAAGTGAAGAGGGCAGGCAATCAAGGTTGGGGTATGTATATGCATAAATCCTGTAAATAATGTCATGGAATGCTGGAAAACGAAGTTGCTCAAGATCTTGTCAAGATAGAGGTGATTACCAAATTTGGTTGTAATCCAACAACTGTTGGTAAAGTTGTGCTTTGGAAACCAAATTCAAGAGGACAGACATCAGGGGCCATTACAACTCTAAAAGATTATGTAGAAGGCTGGTAATCCAATTCTTATGAATCAATATAAAACTGTATATCAAATCTAGTTAAGATCCAACAATGTCCAGTAAGGTTATCTTGAGACACCTAATTGTTGATGGATGGACAGATGGAGAGATGTGATTACTATATGACTCTGTCAACTTTGTAAAGTTGGGCCCTAATAACAGCAACTTTGTGTATCATTGAATGTTCCTACCTCAGCCATGGTGGCCAATTCTGTCCAGTCTTCCTTGCTGAAGCTGCACATAATACTGGCAATAAGAATCTGAAATGTACAGAATAATTATAGTCATCTAGATGCTTTACTGTACAACAAGCATCTGCACTACTGGATCTGAATTCATAAAATCTGCAAGACTGAAAATAAAAATTTACTGAAAACTTTGAGACAAGACATCTCCAAAATCTATAGAAGATCTCTGCATGTAAATTTCAGCTAAGGCTATTTTTCTCAATAACAGATATTACGAATTTGGAAAATATTTCCTGACTGAAACTATAATTTCTTATTATTGGACTTGAATTGTCAAAGAGATTTATGAATTTCAGCCATATATTCTTTATTAATCATGCCTGCAAAGTAATCTCGATTCAATTATTTTTGTTGGTATAAATTTTCATGGTTTTGAGAATAATTACCTTTTTGTTGGTACTTAAATTTGTGGATTGAGGAATAAGTCCTATTTTTTATGCAGAAAGATAATTTTTAATTGGGTCTTTAAATTCATGGTTTGTACCAACCACAAAATCCCAGAAATAGGTACTCAACTAAAAATAGTGAATTTGCAGTATGCCTGAATAATTTATTTTCAATTATAGAATCTGAAAAGGGTAATTTTACTAAATCGGCACTTCATTGGCATTTCATTTACACTTCATTTGCATATGAAATGCATTCATAATTCATTTTGTTTGTGTTCCATTTGCATTCCATTCATGTTTGCATTTTACTTTTGCAAAAAGCAGTTTTAAATTTTTAAAAAAAAAAAAAATTAACCGCAACAGCAGTCCATGCACTGATGAGGCCACTGAAGACAGTTGTGGAAAGTATAAAATGAAGGATATAATTAATGTTCAATACTGATAACGTTTTTTTACTACATATTGCTTTTACTATCCAAGATCTTAATGAAATTAGCCTATTTACCATGTCTGATTAAAATCAGGTGAGAAATATCACCTCTCGAGTGGTAAGAAGTTCATCCAATGAGATGCAAGATCACCTCATCAATATGCACAGATCTCACTCATAATAAAAGCAACCAGATATCTTTAAGTTATAAGACTATTTACAGAGTTTGATAAAATATGATAAGAAAAAGAGTCACTAAAGTGTTGCCAAACTAAGCCAATAAAATACAAGACAACCTCATTATTATGCATACATCTTGCTCATTACTGTATTCATCTAACATCTTGTTGATTTAAATTTACACATATTTATCAAGTTTAATCAAAAGTTTATCATAAATGCAATCTCTAGAGTGGTAATAAGTCCAGCCAGACTGGTGCAAGACTGCCTCATTAATATCCATTAATCTCACTCATTATCAAACACATGTGAGATCGATCATAGAAGGCTATATTCCATGTCTGATCAAAACTGGATAAGAAATATGGCTTCCAGAGTGATACCAAGCTTAGCAAATCAGATGCAAGATCACCTCTTTAATATGCACAGGTCTCAATCATTCTCAAACTCATCAAAGATCTTGATGATATAAACCCAAATTCCAAGTCTGATGAAAATTAGATCAGAAATATGGCTTCCACAGAGGTAAAAATCTCAGCCAATCAGCTGCAAATCACCTCGACAACATGCATGAATCTTGCTCATTGTCTAACTTATCCGAGATCTTGATGATTTAAACCCATATTCCATCCAAGTCTGACCAAATTCAGATCAGAAAAAATGGCTTCGAAAGTGGTAACAAGCTTGGCTAATCTGATGCAAGATCACCTCATTTATATACCAGGGTCTCGCTCATTTACAGGAAAATAATTCCCTAGCACAACTAGCCCGGACAACTAAGATCATTGCACATTATGCAATGGCAGATCTGAGTCTATGCAGTTTGCAGTTGGACTTGACTTATAATTGAGTATATATGATACTGAAAGGTGCAACATGAAAAATCTCAGGGTGATACACATGTGGCTTGCAATGTAATTGGTCAGCAGTACCTATGATCACTGACAAGTACTTATCAATTGAGAGTAGTTGATATGTCAATTAGTATACAATGCCAAACACAACATGACTGAGTAACAAAAGGATTTTCACATCTAACTTTACTGGAATGATAACAAAACAACATTTGTCAAGCCAATCATGCTTAAGGAAAAAAAAAAGAGGTCCACCTGCCCATTTTATGGCTACAGGTCGGATGTGAATCTGGGCCTTTAACGCAATTTTACCATTAGCAAGCTTCAGTCTACATAAATATGTTTGTTTTGCATACAACGTGTTTAAACTACCATTATTGTACATATAGTGGCACAGACAGATGATCTGATTTGATCTGACTTGACATCCTTTATAATGCAGACCATGTATTCACAGGCACCTGGGGGGAACATCTCCACCCCCTCTCCCTCGCAAAAAAAGGCAAACATCCCCACTTCATGGCAAGAAGTTTGACTTTTAAAGAAAATATAATCACTCAAGGTTCATAAATGCTTCATCTGTAAACCTTTACTTGCCAACAGTGCTAATTTAGCCACTATTGCCTTTCCTAAGTCTCTCTGTAAAACTTGGCTTATCTGCTCTGTGTACTGACTACACCTCTCCAAAACATAGACCGTGGCATAAGTGAGGATGCAAGTTACCAAGGGACCTCGGAAAAATTAAGAAAGGGATGGACATTGTTCATGAAAAGTGGGAGGGGGGTAGTGGTTGAATACTGCAGTATCATTTATTTTTGTGGGTCTCAATTTTCATAGTTTTGTAAAAAAAAAAAAAAAAAAAAAAAAAAAAATTTACGTGGGTACTTACGTTCATGGTTTTGCCTGTAAAAGTTTGCATATTTGTAGGTATTTAATTTTGTGGATTAACCTCTACAAATACCCAAAATAAAGAATACAAAAGAACAAACTATGCCAACAACAAACATCGGTCACACCAATCTTTTAAACCAACTGTATGAACACAAATCAAACATCTGTCAAGATCAATTACTTACACTCACATCAAAGGGAGCAGATGCAGCCAACAACACTAAGCTAATTAGCTATTAAAGTACATGCGTATGATGTCTTTCCTAAAACAATGTCCATAGAGTTGCACCATCAATTACTTTCTGACAACCATGGCATTAACACAGTGGCTTAAAAGTGGTAAAATTCAGTTCGGATAATGTCATCATTTCACTGGTGAAACAAACACGTGACCAGCTTCCCTTGCTCAATGCAGTTAGCAAGCACTGTCAACATTTGATGTGTTCAGAGCCCATCAAAGTGCAAAGATGCGAACTAAATGGATAATTGTGGCTCACCCAAAATGTGTGAAAGACCGGACCTAATTATCCATGGCTTTGAAAATGCTGGACTTGTTTAATTCAACAATTTCAGGATTATTTACCTGACAAACATTTGTGTGTACTAGCAGACTTGATTGACACGATGTTGATTCAGTGGTTTTGTCCAAAAATCAGTAACGTGTGAGCTTCAAAACTCTGCAGTAATTAGTGTATATACACTGTTTCATTAGTACCTGTGCCTCAAGCAATAGTTTTAGTATTTTACAGTCATGTTGTTCGTTGGGATTAAGTATGCATGGATAAAATGAGACATACTTTCATGAGGATTTAAATGTTGTAACAACAGCTTCACCTGAATTAAGAATTGATTTGAAAAGTATTACATGTAATTTTCGCATACTAGTATAATCAATTATTCTTTCTTTCATTTTCAGTAATACTAGTGTTTGAATACCTTATGCTTTTTCTTGTTTCTCTATATCCTTACTTAAGTTGCAACATATCAATTTAAGGCAGTGAATGGAAATTACATCTACCAGATACCATATAGATACATGTCCATTGAAAGAATATAAAATGCATTATAATTATTTTTTAAAGGGTTAAAATAAAACAAACACTTGTAAAAGCTAATATATTATTACCAGCTACCAGAACGACATTGATTTATCAAATAGCTGTTGATCTCTAGGAATGAAACACAGTAAGAAAATGGGGGGGGGGGTATATCATATGTGACTAATTTTCATTGGGTCTTTAAATTCGTGGTTCAGGGCAGCAACGAGATCCACGAAAATTGGTACGCCACAAAAATTAGTGATACTACAGCAACGAGATCCACGAAAATTGGTATCCCACCAAAATTAGTGATACTACAGTACTCCTTTAATAATTGCATTTGGAATATTTGCCAGTAAATAGCTTTTTCTAATGAAGTTTTTCACTTTTTTGTATAAAGTACCTTTATTTTCAATATATCCAATCTCTGAAAGATCATTTAAAACCTTACTCCAAGCGGTTTCAACACACATCGCATGTGTACCAGTGAAAACAGTGTATTATGTCACCACCTTTTGCATGTGGATGTGGATACATTCTAGTGTTACTGTAGATTCAGAACAAAAGAAGATAATTTTGTAAAAAAGTGACTTTTATTTAGAGAAACAACAATGTTGAAACTTTATTTATTTTTATTTTTTAATTTATATTAGTAAAACACTGATACTATGATTTCTTTGCAAGTTATAGGAAAATTTCTGCTCATCCTGAGCAAACCTCTGAGTTCCATTTCGGGAATTTTAAGTTTACTATAAGTTTACTATAAACTTTGGAACTCGCTTCTCCATAATGAACCCTATCTGCAAAACTAATCTTTTTATACACCTAGTAAGCCTTTCTCTTGGTTCCTTTGTTGATCACTGATTAATGTTAGATACTTTAATTATGTTACATGTACTTAACAGTGTTCTCAATGTTCAATTAGTCAATTGAAACGAGTTTACTTAACACACTACCATGACCGCTAACTCTTAAGCAGTTAGGATTTGCATACCTTTTAACTTGTATTCTACCTTCTTTACTTGATTTGATACAAAAGACTAATTAACATGATAATATAATGCAGGTTAACTTTTTAATTGATTGTAACAATGCAACCAACACTCCCACAAGTAAGAGATCAAAACACTGTCAGTACTTAATTTGGTTCTCACGGAAACACTCGCAGGCATCGCTGTGATGGTTGATTGACACTTTTCACATTTGAATACAAGAGGGCACATCACATTTATGATGATTACAATGAAACTGAATTAAAACATAAAACAAACACGAATTTCACTTGATAAGACTTATTTAATTGGTATTTAAGTCTTAATGTACTGCCACCAGCAGGCATTACTGACATTTTAATTGATCGATGTTGCATCTTATAGTCTTATATCTGGTGTAATGACAATTGTTTTGTTTTTTTTTTGTTTTTTTTCAATTTAATAAAATATATGACTTTTATTAAAAATTACAAATGTCATAATTGTGAATCAAATTTCCAGGCACTAACCGCTGTTTTTGACAATAAAACAAGCGATATATCAAGGTTTCATTTACCAATTTTTATCGTGATTTTCTTCACAAATTGGGGCCATAGCATAGCTTTTGGTATTTTGTAGAAGAAAAAAAAGTTATAAGAGGGTTCATGAGTTATCCAGGTGCAAGTTATTGAGGGAGAGGTGTATTGAATAAGATGTTTCTGAAAATCACCTATTTCTGAGGATATGCCATAAATACATGCATTGAGGCAAACCAGAAATCCTATAATTTCATAATTCTTTATATATGCAATACAGTCAATAATCTTTCAAAGTCTATGTTGCTTTAAGGAAATAAAGATAAGCAGACAATCCAATCTCACTGTATTCTCCAATCATGCACTACATACTATGATCACATGACTGATCATAACCTGGCTGGCAGAATAACATTAACTTCATGTTAAGCAGGGAGATATTTGTTTACTTTTATCAAAAGCAATAAGACTGTCAGTTCTATATGCAAATGCTGCACATGCTTTCTAATTTGACACTATGATAATAAATATACAAAATTTAATATTTTTTAAAAAATTTTTTTGGTTTATTCTCCACTACCTCATACATCTTCCATATCTTTACCATACATTAAGTCGGCGTTGTGACATCATCTGGGCTAACTAAAAAATGCCTAACTGCAGCAACTTGCTGCTATTTTTGTAATAACTTTTTCATCCTTTATTCAAGTATTGATGATTCACAAAAGAAGGTAAGAACCCTAACATTTAGTTCATACACTTACGGCCTATTCCAATAAAACATACTGGGGACCCAGGGAAGGCACTTTCAACATGGAGTAGTCACTGATAGATGCAATTTAGAATTTTGTATCATTTTCATATAAACTCTGTGAGTAATCAGAGCACCCTGGCATATATTTGTAAAAAAAAACTGCCTTCCCTGGGTACCATGTATGTTTAAATGGAACAGCCCTAAGTACCTGCCTCTGCTTTACAAAGTAATATTTATATTATATGGTCAAAACTAAACTGAGTCAAAGACATGGTTTTTCAAGATGTGGTGGGTTTTTTTCATACACAAATGTTTGAAAATGGTAAGTCAGGTCTTAGCAGAAAAGCTGGGTATTTTGTGTCAGACTCATGGCATAAATATTACTATTAAAACATTCTGCACATAAATTCATATATATGCAAGACTTTACAGAAGATAGGCTCATATATATATATATATATATATCGAAAGATAGATAGATATAGATAGAGATAGAGAGATACATCATTTGTAGAAACTCATGACACAGTGTGCAACAGGTGGGAAAATGTATCTTGAAAATGTATGAAAAAGTGAATGCAAAACTTAACAGAAATTGGAATGATAGCAGACACACATACACACACAAAGTACAACTGATCTAGTCATATTTTTTTTATACATCATGTACATTGTTGCATGTCTGAATCATTACCAATCGAAGTTAACAATGTGTGCAATTTAAAAAAAATTTTTTAAGCAAGTGAATGTATGTGTTTGATTGAATGATTAGTGATTAAGATGTTTCTCACCTCCTTGTATTATACTGAAAGAGAGGACTGTTAATTGGTGGAATAGAGTCTATCTCTGCCGTGGTCATGTCTGTCTATCTGCAGACCATTCACTTTGAGAATAATTAAATAATTTACAGCTTTGGATAGTCCTTTCATTGATCTAATGGGCATGCCAAGGCTCCAAATTATTACTTGTAAGCAATACATTGCAGCATCTAACAATGCATTTCTAATATTCACATAAGCACAGTATGAGAAAGACACAGTTGGCATGTCCACCATCTTGAACTTAATTCAAGCAAGACTTGCTGCACATTGCTGCCAAATATTTTGTGAACAGAATAACAGAAATGGCAAAGCAAAGCATTATAGATTTGAAGGTGGCCCCAGAATTGCCACTAGCCTCCTCCCAAGCTGACTAACCATTCTTACAGAGAATTCTTTATTAAAATGTCTCTCAAGTGTTCACTTACTGATGCATCAACTGGAAACCTCAGCTTTGTCCAACAGGTATAGGTGATAGACTGGTGATAGCTTCAGTGAATTTTAAACCCGAAACTTTGGTTTTGTCCAACAGGTATAGGTGATAGACTGGTGATAGCTTCAGTGAATTTTAAACCAGAAACCTCAGGTTTGTCCAACAGGTATAAATGATAGACTGGTGATAGCTTCAGTGAATTTTAATCATATCTGTATATGTTATGACTATGGGTTATATTTTTTATATTAGCACTACTTTTATGTTTGCTGTCACCATTTCTATTTCTATTGGCAATATATTGGATTATGAAAACCACCACAAAGGGAAGGAGAAATGGCGTACAATGGAGGCTGTGGGAACAACTAGATGACCTGGACTTCACAGATGACCTGGCTCTTCTCTCACACAGCCATGACCAGATGCAAGAGAAGTCTACTTTTCTAGATGAAACAGCAGAGGGAATAGGGTTGCAGATTAATGATGAGAAGACCTAGGTAATGAAAATAAACTGCAGATCAAATCACTCAATCAGGCTAAAAAGAGGGGAAACAGAAGAAGTACAGAACTTTTCTTACCTGGGAAGCATGATGAGTACAACGGGGGACAAAGAAGAGGATATCAAGATCAGGATAAGGAAAGCTAGAGATGCTTGTAAGGTTGCATAAAGTTTGGAAAGCTAGAGAAATCTATGAATATTCAACTCTAACATCAAGACAGTGCTGCAGTATAGTTTAGAAACATGGAGATACACAAAGAGCTTGATAGGAAAGGTGCAAAGTTTCACAAACAGATGCCTCAGGAAAATAGTTGGCATTTGGTGCCCGGAGACAATCAGCAATGAAACACTCTGGAAAAGAACAATGCAGGAAGAGATGGAAGTCCATATTTGGAAACAAACATCACAAGACAATCATTGAGATGGAACCCACAGTGCAAAAGGAAAAGAGGATGGCAAAAAAACACCTGGTGCTGAGAACTGGAGCAGGAGATGAATCGAGTGGGATACAACTGGAGTGAGATTGAGAGTATGGCAGAAGACAGAGTGAAATGGAGAGTAGTCGTCAGTAGCCTATGCTCCACACGAAGTGAAAAGGCATAATATAATAAATATACTAATTTTAAATACTGGAAGTTCGCATATCAATATGCCAAACATTAAATTTCACAGGGAAGTGATGTTTTCTTAGTTAGCCTGCATAGACAAACATTACTAATACTTTATATGGCATCTATTCTTGACATATTGATCAATTTTGATGAAAATTGTCAGCCAAAGTGTTCCTACTTTCTCCTGTCATCTTTACAATTGTCAGAATATTCTGTAGAGGTCAGGAATTTTGCATGATGAGTTACAAAAATAAAAGGTCAATAGCGAATACCATAATAATTTAGCATCAGCAGAAGATGATGATGGCCACAAACAATATAAAAATATAGTTGTTCAGTATTTATCAGCAAATTTTATTTCTTATTTCATTTTGTTCAAATAAAAATTGTACTGATACAACCACCAGTAATGTCATAAATGGCAGCTGTTATGTGTGCCTTGTAATAATAGTCTCATTCAACGAGAATCTTGCATGGCTCTACGAGCTCTCCACCATACGAGGGTCTGGTAAAATGCTTCACTAATGACATATTATGACATCTCACCAGTCCACAGTCCATCAAATCAGTTTTCCAAAGTTTTGGAAAGCCTCATTCTAGAAAACTCGGTCTTTTACCAGACCATTGTTTGGATGAGATGTCATGGAATCAAGCGAGAGGTCTGGTTGAACAAGACGACAAGAATAATGTCATTGGTTGTAAGAAGTGAAAACTTGTCAGTGTAAATATTCTGATTCCAGATTATCATGCAAAGAAATTCTGACTCGAAATTTAGCAGCAGCCTGAAAATAATTGATTTTCAAATGAATTCATGAAATGCATTTACATTTCATTCTATTTTCATTTATCATTCACCATTCAGCATTTTATATTTGCACTCTACATTTTAAAAAAAATGTATTCATCTGTTTACCTGCGTTCATTTGGTTTCACACTGCATTTTGTTTGTATTTTGTTTTGTTTCACTGCTAAAATTACACATTTCTGGGTCTGTAATCACACAAACAAAAGCTGGCCATAAAACAGTCCAGGTAATTAACATTCTTGGATGAGTTTTATAGGTTTTGAAAACAAAGATTTAAACAAAAGAATACGTGTGAGAGGACATTGCATACATGATAGAAATGCATGCTTACCTTGTCTGGGAAATCAGCTTTCAGCTCTGTGATACTTCTACACCAGTATTCTGCTGTCTTCTCACTGATCAGCTCTATATTTAGGAATGACCCTTGACCAGGGCCAAAAATGTGGCCAGAGGTAGTCCCTCGAACAATGCGAGGAGAGACATTTGTCACCAAGTCCTACATAAAGAGCATATGATAGTTCTTAGTAGTATTTTGCCTTTAGACTGAGATAATAAAATATAATTGGTGTAAATTCATGGACTTTGCCTTTAGACTGCAATGAAAAAAGATAATTGGTATAAATTAATGGACTCTGCCTTAAGACTGCAATAAAAAAAGATAATTGGTGTAAATTTTAATGGACTTTTGCCTGTCTATATACTGTCAAAATCTTAAGGCACTCAAATCCCAACTGTGAGGAAGTTACACTGCATGAAACAAGAAAATTGAACAAACTACTTTGAAATTTATTTATCTTCATTACTTTACTTTTATTGATTTTGCAAGAACTTGTATCTTTGTTGGTAATTAAATTTGTAAATATGCCTCTGATCAAAATGGTATTTATGGCAAAAACATTTTATGTTGTGGTACATTGCAACAATGAAATCCACAAAAATGTGTACCCTGTAAACAAGCTGTCCACAGCCTGTGTGTTGAACCCACCCCCAAAGCTATTGATAAAATGGTGTTGTATACATCAAGATGCATCCACATACCATGACTATTTTACCAAATGTATTGACCATATACAAAACTTGAACACTGAATTTAATCTAAGGTATAAACAGACATATGGATGGACACACACATGTACACTAAAGTCATCGCTATATTGAACTTCTGCCAATGTGGGCTCGACCATAAAGTGGATTCCTAGTATACAGTTTATTGTGTCAACAATAAAAAAACAATAAATTTATAACACATAAAAGTAAATAAATTTCTCTGATAATTTCTAAATTATGAAAAATCTTGGTAACAGAAAATACCCGACATACAACATATGGAAACAAGAGTACCATGAATGGCACATTATATGCCTGCCCTGTGTTTAGTAGCCCTCTTTGCAGTTTCAACCAGGTTTGACAAAAAAAATGGGGCCAATTTGCACCCTTCATTTGAAAAAGAGGGCCAATGGTGTGATCATAACAAACCAACCTTATAATAAAATTAGATATTATTTAAATAGTCTATTTTACATGTTAATTGCATGAAAAACCAAATAAATAACCATCTTTTTTTAGAACTCTCCTCTTTGATGCCTCTGACCATATTCTAACAGCATAGGGAAGTCTAAGTCTACAATTGTATGCCCCTCCAACATTACTGCCATCAGTCTTTGCAAGTTTTAGCTTTCAGGCAATTTCTTTCTACATTTGTTGTGCCATTGTGGAATCCAATTCTTCATTGAAGTTCCACTTTATGTTTGACTTTCATCTCTGTTTTAGGGGTTTTTACCAGCTTGTTCACTCCAGTCATTATACCTGCAGTCATTCTTATCACTTTCACAATCTGAGTGTAATACTTGGTTAAAGAAATCAGTTATCCATTGTTCCATATCTACCTCTTAGTAAATCTTTGCCCCCTTTACAAGTGATAAATGGCACTACATCAAGATTATATCCAGCGACTACAAGCACATGCATTTGCTTATGAGAATCGCTGAGACTACATATTTTCTTTAATTAAAAATATTCATAAAACAGGAGAGGAAGTCACCTCAATTACAATATGGTTGCATGCTGAGTTTATTCTTAACCTCTCAACCATGAAATATTGTGGGATATACTGAGTATACGATTATTTCTGAATGATTCTGCACTTTGTCACATACAAGATTAGGAGAATGGAGAAAAATAGATAGTCCGAGCATAGAGACCAGTGTAATTGAAAAAGACTGCTTGATAGATTTTGTTCATTTTCATAAAACAATCATTCTGATAATTTGGACATTTAATAATTGGCTGGTGCATCTGTATCAGATTAAAGGTAAAAAAATCACACCCTGTTCACATTTTCTGTGCCACTTTAGGCACATTAAATCTCTTTGTTTGCAGGACATGGTGTCTATTTTGCAAAAATCCTGCATCCTAGATGAAACAATGTCTATATAGGATCTTAACACACAAAACTTAATGTGCAGAAGCCATTATTTTCTTATTAGACTTACCATGACTATGACCTCTGACCTTCAGACATCAATATATATAGGTGTTTTTATTATCCAAAGTGTAAGCCATCCACAAAGCTTGGTTAAGGAACGTGTGAACAAAAGTTATTCTGCAAAACCCAGTTTTTTCATTGAGACACTGACCTTTGACCTTCTGACCCCAAATTAATAGGCCTCTTCCATACCCTAACTGCAAGCCTCCACAAACTCAGGTCAAGGTACGTGGTCTAAAACTAAAGTTATTATTCAAAAAGCACCTTTGCCCTTTGATCCCAAAATCAATAGGCTTCTTACCCAACATGAAAGTCATCCACAAACTTTGGTGAAGGTACATAATCAATAACATACATTTTTGTGCTGAAACTATTTTTCTTCTTTCAGTTAGTTACCTTCACCTTTGACCTTTTGACCCCAAAATCAACAGACTTCCATCTTACCCCAAGTGCAATTCATCCACAAAGTCTGGTCCAGGTCTGTGATTACAACTAATGTTATTGTGTGGAAACATTTTTCTTCCTCATTTACAATAACCTTGACCCTTGACCATTTGACCCATTGACCCTTTGACTTTTTTTTTCTTCTAAACTTCAAAATCAATAAGGTTTTTCCTAGTGCAAGTTCCTGTGTGGAAACCATTTTTTTTCTTTCAGTCACAGTAAACTTAACTTTTGACCTTTTGATCCCAAAACTGATATGGTTCTTTCTTAGCCCGAGTGCAAGCCATTAGAAAAGTTTGGTAACTCTAGATAATGGACATCTAGAGTTAATGTGCAGAAACAAAACTAGTAACAGACAGATGGCTGGCTGGACAGACATATAACATCAGAACATAATACACTCCACCTTATGGCAAGTGTATAAAGAGTATACACCATAAATATAATAAAGAAGTTCCTAACTTTTCTAAACAGTTTGGTTTAAGGTTTTGCTGATAATATATTGAAAAAGGCTATATACAGTAATCAAAGTAAAACTCCAAATTTCTGATACATTGATAATATATTGAAAAAGACTATATACAGCAATCAAAGTAAAACTCCAAATTCTGTTGAGAAATATGATAGATTGTTAGACATAAAGTAATTGAAGAGATGCCAACCCTACAGAATATAAAATCTGAGCACAGCTGAGTGGCAGAGCCACAAATACGTGTGGAGGCACGTCAAGCTAGGGTGGTCAGAAATTGGTGCAATCTGATGTTTGTTTATATTTTGGGGATATACAAAATCTTTAATTGAAATGCATCTTTTAGATATTTTATTTTTACTTACCCTCATACCTATTTTGTTTACCAACTAAACTTTAAAAAAAAATAAATAAAAATTTAACCGTAGTGACACAAGAACACACGACATACCATCAGCAGGAAATGTCTCTTCTTTGTCTCTTAAAATGTAACACTGACTGATTAATGCCAAATAGAAAGAAATCATGTGCATCTCTCAAAATACAAAGAAATGTTTGTAATTATTATAATATTAAAACACATCCATCAGGAATAAAATAAATCTATTGTCCACTAGAATGCCCATTAAACACACACACAGAAAAGTCCTATCAACTCCTTTATCCTTCACATGTTATGCTTTTCTTCTAAGTAAATTATAGTTATGCATTAAGTTCTTGGCAAGTGGCACTTTGGGGTTTTCTTTAGCACTGCATCAAACAGAGGTGTGAGGCAGCCACACCCCATGTTGTCCATGTCAATTTTATGGATCAAACACCTTTCAAGCTTTGGAATGGAGCCATGACTCTGTTGAGATAGTGTATAGCTCTTGTGCTTTGAAGTTTTAGTGTCTCTCTAAATCTATTTGTCCACCACAAGCTATCTTAATGTCGGTCCTACACCATGTGCAAAGTGCAAACTCGTCACCAAGACTAGATTTTGTCATGCCAGGAAAATCTTCAGCATACTTCTCACAAAATTTCTTTTCGTGATTTCTTTTTTCTTTCATTTTGGTTGCAGATCCAACTCAGAAGATGGCATTTTGAGAAAAATCCAAGAGTTCACAGCCAATTTACGACTATTAGGCCCAAACAGTGGAAGAGAATGACTGAACAAAAAAACAATAAGAGCTAAAAGCAATATAATATTGTGACCAATGAAAATGCAGGAATTAATATTTGACCAATAGAATCAAGGGCTTTCCATTTGCTCTGTGGCTCTGATATTTTCCTAAACGATGAACGTATTATGAAGAAATGATGTCTGCTTGATGATACAGAAAATTCAAGCGATTCCACGCATTTCTGAATGGCAGAAATATCAGGGTTTTTCATGTTTCGATCAGAGCTTGGATTTCTCTCAGAAGGATGGCCTGATTCTCGGAGCTGCTCTGACTAAATCAGAGGAGTTGACATCTCTGTAATTGTTAGAATACAAACCTTATCAAGGGAGAATGTTTTGGTTAATGCAAATCCCCAGCCAGTTTCAAAGGCCCTCCTGATCATAGCACTGCTGGTGGTGGGTGTTGCGCTGGCCAGTCCAAAGGGATTTGGAAACTTCAGCCCACACATTTCAACGCTGATGTCCACATTGTCCACTGGGGTGAAGAATTTCGGTAGACATGGCTCTTTTGGGATTGGTATGCCATGCAGAGACTGCAAGATAAGAAATCTTAGTACACAAGATTATAGATAATACATTTCAGATGTCTAATTATGTCTGGAAATATCTGACATTATGACATCATGCTAGGTAAAAGCTCTATTATCATTACATCAAAATAATTACATATTGTATGTAATGTTAGAAGTATTTAACTTAATTTCTGGCTTTAACCAATAACATTTTCTTAGAATTTTTTAAAAACAATCATGTGTTTTGTGTCACATGACAAATAGAGCCTTACATATGTGTTCAGTTCATACAAAACTTTTTAAAAAAATTCTTGAATAATTTAAGACTTTTTCTCACTAAAGCAAAAAAAAAGATGAAAATGATAAAACTTGTTTCAAATGTTTCATGTGAACTTAAGATCATCTATATATTTGGTTTGTTCCCTGGATGCTGGAGTAGTCAAGATAAAAAGAGTCTAAAAATTAAGTAAACTTGTACGAAAACTAAATAAACCATCAGCACTATCTATAGGAGGTTGACATTAGATAGTGTCTACATTTTTTGTGGGTGGAGTGGGGGATGGGGGATGTCTCCTTATGCAATAATTACAAAGATGGACAGTTGCCATCTTTGCTTCCCTATGGTAGGGACATGCTGGCATATAATATTCCCTTAAATACTGCTGCTTTCATATTTTTCTGTAACAAATCCAACAAGTATACTTTTAATAGCTCATACCATGCATTGAATAATTTCATAAGCTTTCAGTACAAAATGCCACAGTGAAAACAATGTATCACCCAGGAACAGAAGCTGTGGATAAGAAATTATAGCTTCATGGGATTCCTCCTCACACTGGTCTAAAAATGTACCTAAAAATAGCAACTGGAAATAGTGCCTGATTTCAACTAATGTGTAATCAATGCACTGACTTGCTGCAAACTTCTGTTCCCCTTTATCTGTTCTTGGGTGAGGTAACTTTTTTTAGTGGCATTCTGCAATAAAAGCTGATGAAATCTGTTCAGTGCATGGCGCAGACTGTTAAAGTGTTTAAGTACAGCATACTTACTGGATTTATCCCAGGAAAAATGTTAAAGTAACACTTTATAAGAAAGAATTGTCTGCTGGTATGGCTCTACTAAAGGGAAGCAAAGATGGTAGCTGTCTGTCATTGTCTTTGTTATACTGGTGGTACACTTCAGAAAAAAAAAATAGAAATGTATCGATATGACACAGATGCCCCCACCAATATAATGCCATTAAAAAAAACAAAGTTCAACGTGATACCAGGGCCATAACTCTTTATAATTTTGCCCCCCCCCCCCAACCCCCAACCCCCCAGAAAATATCATAATTGACTTGAGACTTTTTTTATAAAAAGCCTAATGCAAAATTTAGTTTGAGTCCATGACATCCTTTAGAACTGTTTTAGTGGAAAGTGAAAAGTAAAGTTCTGAGTCACACTGGGGCCAAATATCTGTAAAATTTGCTGGAAAATGATGAAAATAAAACCTGATCTTTGTCTTTTTCATGTAAATCCTCAAACCAAATTTGATCTCAATCCATGATATTCTTCAAAAGTTACTGTTCAGAAACAAAATGGAAGGACAAAGTTCTAAGTCAAACAAGGGCTACAACTCGGTAGAATTTTGCCAGCAAACAGTAAGACTCAAATTCAACCTAGGTCTTCTTAACATAGAGCCTTGGACCAAATCTGAATTCAATCCATGAAGCCCTTCAAAAGTTAATGAATGAAAATTAAATGGAAAGGCAAAGTTCTAAATCAAACAGGGGCAACATCCCCATTCTATCAGAAAACAGTGAATCCTGAACTTGCTGAAGTCTTTTTTCAAAGGAAATCACACTTTCTCCATATGTTACCTTATTTATCACAGCATCAATGGATGCAAAAGAAGAAAAAATTAAGAAAATTTAGCATGCCACTACAGCAAAGGGACCTTACTCCATCTGCAAACTACCATTGTCATGTGTCATTTACTTTTGCTCCACCCAATGTTATCCAATTTTTTTACATATCATTAATTATTTTTGGAAAATATGCAAACAAAAAAATCTGAATTTAAAAAGTTTTGTGAAACATTCAAAGAGGTCTTCAACAAATTCAAGGACTTTTCAATGATAAAATCAACTTGTTCAAAATTAAAGGAGTTTTCAAGGCAACCCCTCAAATTCAAGGATTTTTCAAGGTTGTACGAACCAGAACTTATTACACACTACAAAAGCAACACCAAGGCATTTACATACAATTTCAACTTTATCTGTTTCCTAAAAGCATTGTATCCCTTTTTTTAAATTTAAAAAATACCACAGTTATTATCATTTTTTTAAAACAAGGTTTTTTTTCCATAAGTTTTGATACATTTCAGTATTAATTTTTTTTTTCAAACTCGAAAGTGTTAGGCAAAATATGTTCCATGCACATTTTTCTTTAAGTTTCAGGTTTAACTTTCTCTGTTCAACCAGAATGAATATTTCATTGTTCCCAAGATGAGCTTAATTCAATCTACATTATGCTAATTAAATGGACAGATGGTTGAATGAAGAGCATCTGAATATTATCTATGAAGTGGGAAAATAAAAGTTACATTTGCAAAAAAACTACCTGTAAGTATTTGTGAATGTACCACGAAGCCTGTTTTCCATCATTAACAGATTCCACAGTTGTCTGTGCCACACCTGCAACATCTCCACCAAAAAATACCCAGGGTTCACTGCTCTGCATTGTTTCCATGTCAACCTCTGGTAATCCCCACTTGTTCAGTTTTATGGGTTTCAGGGCCTCAACAACTGAAATAATGCAACAAAACTCATGGTTACTGATTTTTTGTTGTTGTTTATTTAAATTTGGAAATTTCTATGGTTTTTCTTACAGCTAAGTTTCCTGATAAAGACTGATGTTGCTGAATTAAACATTATTTGCATTTCTTACTCAGAATAAAATTGTAGATATTGCAGACTTAAAACAGAAGGTTTCCATCTACTGTAAGCCCACTTTTGGGGGCACTACTATTTTTTGCAATTTCAACATGTAAATCAATTTCCAAGCAATTTAATATTGGGGATCTGTCTCTACTTGTTCATCTAAATTCTTGAAAATGTGCATTGGCAGCCATTTAATTTTGCAAATGCAATCTTCAAGCTAAATCTAAGAAAATAAACAAGAGGAACCATGAGTAATTTGCTCAGGTAAATACACACCCACCTCTCCTGCATCCTCTTCTCCTACCCTCATGATCAAGATGCATTTTGCTGTAAGTCAAAAAGGGCAGTAAATCATACCATAAAAGTCCCTCAAAGGGACTGACATTCTACTGCCTGAAAAGAATTTCCAGGAATTCAAGAAAAACCATTTCTTCTTTTTAACTGCTGGGTGGTGAAACCATCTCTGATATTTTTGATCAATAACAAGATTTTCAAAATTAGCCGCTGTGGTGGCCATACTGGATGTAAGATTGGCACAATTTACATTTAGGAACAACTAGACACCATTAAAAGACTTCTGGTGAAAACCCATGTCGATATGACTTTCCATGTAGGATAGCAGTGATTATAAGATTTTCAAGATGGCTGCCATGGTGGCCTTATTCGATGTCTGATCGGCACCATTTTTATTTAAGACCAAACAGACCATCATAAGAAGTCCTCTTGTGAAAATCCATGTCAATATGAATTTCTGTTTAGTAGGAGACATGATAAGATTTTCGAGATTGCAGCCATGGTGGCCATATTGGATGTCATATGGGCACCATTTTCATCTAGGAATAAGTAGACATTACAAGAAGTCTATTCCAGAACAGCCAAATGTCAATATGAACATCCATCTTGGAGGAGTAGCGATAAAAAGTTTTTCAAGATGACCACTGTGGCAGCCATGCTGGATATCAGATCAGCACCATTTTCATGTCGGACCAACTAGACATCAGAAGAAGTCTTCTGGAGTACTAATAACAACATTTGTAAAGCTGGCCACTGTGAAAGTCATATGTCCATATTTGATGTCTGAGTGGCACCATTTTCATTTAGGACCAGATATATATCATAAGAAGTCTTCCGGTGAAAACCCCATGTTGATATGACTTTACCTTCAGGAGGAGTAGCAATAACAAGATTTTCAAGATGGCTGCTGTGGCGGTCATATTGGGCATCAGGTAGGTACCATATTTATTTAGGACCATTCATTTTCAAGATGGCCACTGTGGTGGCTCTGAGTGACACCATTTTCATTTAAGACCAACTAGACATCATAAGAAGTCTATCAGTAAAAACCCCATGTTGATACAACCATCGATTCAGAAGGAGTAGTGACAAGATGCAAGCAGCACCATTTTCATTTAGGGCAAACTAGATATCATAAAAAGTCTTCTGGTCAAAATTCCATGTCAATATGACTTGAGGAAAACAAGACTTTCACGATGGCCACTGTGGCAGTTATATCAGACAGCATATCAGCACCATTTTCATTTAGGATCAACTAGACATCCTATAAAGTCTTTAAGTGAAAAGCCCATGTTGATGTGACCATACATTCAGAAGGAGTATTGATAACAAGATGTTCAAGCTGGAATACTGGACATCAGATTGGCACCATTTTCATTTATGACCAACTAGACATCATAAGAAGTCTTCTGGTGAAAATGCCATGTTGATATGACCATCCATTCAGGAGGTGTAGTGATAACAAGATTTTCAAGATGGCCACTGTGGCAGTAATATTCAACAGCAGATTAGCACCATTTTCATTTAGGACCAACTAGACATCATAAGAGGTCTTCTGGTGAAAATTCCATGTCAATCTGATTTTCCTTCAGGAGGAATAGCATTAACAAGATTTTCAAGATGGCTGCTATGGTGGCCATATTGGACGTCAGTTTGGCACCATTTTTTATTTAGGACCAACTAGACATGATTAGAAGTCAGATGATGACCACTACACTTCCCAAGTTTCATGGCAATCTAATGAAAACTGAGATACTAGTTGCATTCATAATATACTGTCATACACTGCATTCTGCTTCAAGATGAAAAGGGTAATATCTCTAACAAAAGTCGCCGACAGATAGTAATTTGCAGATATGCACATCTTCAAATGATAATCATAACATGTACTGAAAACTGTCAGACTAGCGATCACAGAATTGTGTCATATATTACAGCAGGCTCCCAGGAAAAAGGGAAATATCTCTAACAACAAGATTCCCTCCAAGGAACTGATGCTATTCTTGAAAAAAAGAATTCCTGGAATCCAAGATAAGACTGTTTCTTCTTTATAGCTGCTGAGACCATCTGGCACCCATAATGGATGTAAAATAGACACGGTTTTCATTTAAGACCAACTACACATCATTAGAAGTCCTTAGGTGAAAACCTCAAGTTGATATGACCATGCATTCAGAAGGAATTAACAATAACAAGATTTTCATATTGGATAAAAGATTGACACCCATTTCCATCTAAGATCAACTAGATACCTTAAGAAGTTTTCTGGTGAAAACTCTATGTCAAATTATGACCACCCATTCAAGCGGATTGGCAATGGCATGATTTTCCAGATGGACACCATGAAAGGCCATATTGGATGCTGTATAATTTTCATTTAGGACCAACTAGACACCATAAGTAGTCTTCTGCTGAAAATCCCACATAGATCTGACTATCCACTTAGGAGTAGCAAAAACAAGGTTTGCAAGATGGCTGCCATGGTGGCCCCATCTGATGTCAGATTGGTACCATTTTAAATCAGGACCAACTAGACATCATAATTAGTCTTTTGGTGAAAACCCAATGTCAGTATGACCATCCATCCAGGAGTAGTAGCAATAACAAGATTTGCAAAATGGCCACCATGGTGGCCATATTAGAAGTTGAATCTGTATCATCTTCCTTTTGGACCAAAGAGACATCAAAAGAAGTCTTTCAGTGAAAACCCCATGCTGATATGACCATCAGCTTAGGAATAATAGAGATAACAAGATTTTTTAAAATTACTGCCTTGGCGGTCATATCGGATGTTGTACAAACTAGACCTAGGGATGAATGTGAATAGCAGCCATAACAGTTCTGTGCTAATGGACACCAAATGCCAGACAAAAAGCTATTGCATAAGTTGACCTGCAGAGCTAAAAATCACAGGCACATGGTGATTTGTTGATATACACATTTTCAGATGATGAGCACAACTTTCCCAAAGTTTCACTGCAATCCATCAAAATCTGTGAGACTAGTTATGTTCAGAATATTCTGTCATACACTACATCCAGCAGCAAGAAAATCCATCAGGGGTTTTTGGAAATATTAACAAATGAAGAAACTTTAACTAAACCTGAATACAAATTTTCTATGACTGTGACCTTGACCTCAAGATCAAAGGGACCAGACTGTGTGCCACAGAATGAAATGTCCAGCTTCAAAATGATCTTCCAAATTATGAACAAAATCCATCAAGGGGTTTCGGAAATATAAACAAATTAAAAATCTGAAACCAAAACCTAATGCAAATTTTCTATAACTGTGACCTTGATCCAAGGTCAATGGGTCAAGCATGCATATTGGCAAATGAATTGTCTTTGTTTCATAATGATTTCTCCCAAGTATTAAGAAATCCATCAAAAAGTTCAGGAAATATAAGTAAATTTTAAAAAATTTACCAAAATCTAATGGAAATTTTCTATGAATGTGACCTTGACCCTAAGATCAAAGGGATGATAGTGCATGTATTGCAACAAATTATCTTAGTTTCACAATGATTCATCTATGTATGAAGAAAATCCATCAAGGCATTTAGGAAATATGAGGAAATCAAACAAATA
Source organism: Margaritifera margaritifera (assembly GCA_029931535.1). NCBI lineage: Eukaryota > Metazoa > Mollusca > Bivalvia > Unionida > Margaritiferidae > Margaritifera > Margaritifera margaritifera. The sequence goes on from JAQPZY010001552.1 coordinate 2,408,807, forward strand.
TAACCAAAACCTAAATACATATTTTCTATGACTGTGACCTTGACACCAAGGTCAAAAGGGCAAGCATGCATGTCACTGAATTAATTGTCTTAGCTTCATAATGATTCAACCCAAGTATGAAGAAAATCCATCAAGTGGTTTGGGAAATATAAGCATATGAAAACATGAACTAAACCTAATGCAAAAGTGACTGCAATTTCTCACATTCTTATATGTGTACAATTTTGTTTTCTAGTGGAAAATACCTCTATCTTTCATCATGTGACTGCTGTCTCGGACCTGCCAACCCTAACAAGACCTTCTCAGTAAGGCCTTCAATATTTTTCTATAAGTTAGACCAAGTTTCAATAAGGTGTAATGAAATATCATGTACTGCTATTGTCGAATTGGAAAACTTGCATTTGAAAGGTTTAGAAGTGTGATCTTATGCAGCAAAAATCAACATGTTCAACAAAAAAGTTAATAAAGTACACTTGCACCTTAATGACCGCCTGTTCAGTTTCAGAAACTGCCATTCCAAACTTCAAGGTGGTCAATGCCTTTTTCCTAGATTTATCAAGTCAATGTAATCTTAGTTTTCTTTTTTTGTTAAATTGCATGTGGCAGCAGAAATCATCTCTCCCACAATGAGCAAATCGACACATTATTTCCAATAAACATACCATGGATAACTGTTGCCTCTCCTGCTTTTTTTCCAATAATCTGACTATTCTATTTTATACTTCTGTGCTGAGTATTTGAACATTTTTAGAGGCTAATTGTCCATTTCACAGTCAATGCATTTTTGTTTGTTAGATGACATTTCAAAATTATGCTATAACCAAAACCTTGATCATGCACGAGTTTTGCATGAAAAACATTGGCAGATTAAAGTCTACTGTAAAGTTGGTCTGGTTCCCTGACAAATTCCATTGAATCTAATACACAAAATCAGATCTGGACATAACCCGCACAAGCCAATATCCAGATTTGACTGCAATGACAGTATTTTCGTATTTTTTTGCCGTTATTCCACAAGACTGTAATTTAAGGGAAAAATTAGTAAGATATACAGTCAAATTGTAAGGGTTGGCAGGTTTGCTGTCTTTCATTAGATGACCTTCTATTGTAAGCATTCTGCACACAAACTGGCAAACACTCCTCAATTCCATCATCATTTGAATATTTCTTCAAATTAATCAAGATAAACATTAACTGCAACACATTTATGTCCTAAAATGAGCGGTGGCTGAAGTTAGTGTCCCATAAACAGGATGTTTTTTACTAATTGATCTAGATACATGTACAGATTCTGTAGTCCAGTTTTAAGTAAAAAAAAGTCATTGCTGCAATTGTGATTTTTTCAAAAATTCCTATTCTCATTATTATTTACGAAGGGTAGGTCAATTCCAGATCAAAGTTGAATAGAGGACTATTTCATTCATCATCTGAACATTCTTTCACAATAATCAAGATAAACATTAGTTGCAATACATTTACCTACTAAAGTAAGCAGTGGCTGAAGTTAAAGTGTGCCACAAACAGGCCATTTCGCACTGATCGACCTAGATACATGTACGGCTTCTTTGGTGTAATTATGAGTCAAAAAAGCTGTTGTTGTAAACATGAAGAATTTGTTTGTAACATTCTTATTCTCATTATTAATTCTAAGGGGTAAATCAATTTTAGATCAAAGTTGAATAGAGGACTATTTCATTATTTTGTGTCTGTCTCCATTAGTCTTTTGGATAAGAGTGGACTTTATTTTATGACCTGTTTACATTTGTATCATTGTGCAAGCTATCTGCATTACACGATTCAGATGCTTTGTATTGCCATTACCATAGCTGTTTCAACCACTGTTCTTTGAAAGATAAAATGTATTAAAATGTCATTTAAAGTTTACACTGAATTTTTCAGTGTAAACCTAACTTTTTATGCTCTGTCTTAAGGTAAGGAGATTTTCAATGGATGTTTTGCTGTTTGAAAGTTACATTAGTATTCACAATAAACCATTTTTATCTGGACCCTAATTTTCATTCAGAAATGTGAGAAAAAGAATCCTTCATTATGCTTCATGATCAAAATTTTGAATCAGACAATTTTGCATTGTGTTAATCTTGTCTGGGAACTGCAATGAGATACCTTCATCCACACCAACTTGTATCAAATTAAATACCATTTAAAAATAAAATCCTAACAGTGAGGACACAGATGATGTCCACATTTGAAAGGTGATACCTAAATCTCGCTATCTGCAGAATAAGGCGAGACAAAATTTACCATTAGGATCTATAAGACCAGAGCCAAAGGCAGAGATTATGTAGTCAGCCTTGAGTTTGACAGTCTCATCCTCATCTTCAATCCAGTTACCCTCGTCATCCTGTTCAGTATGAATGAATTCCATCCCACAAATGCGGCCATTTTTGACAATGATCTTTTTAGGGGACAGGAAAGGCATGAACTCGCATTTCTCATCCTTTGCCAATTCCATCTGAATACAAAAGAAAAAATATGTATCATATCAAATTATCCCATCAGTACAACATTTCATATGTCATGAAATTGATTTGCATGTTAAAAACACATTGCAATTACAAGAGAGGTTGCTTAACATTACTAATCTTTTGTCTAGTCATCATACAAATGCAATCAATAACAACAATTTTCATACCAAAAGTAACAAGAGTACATAAACATCACATTATAGGCCAGGCATGTGCAACTACCTACAGGGCGCAGGCCGGATAAGCGATTTTTAAAGCCACACCTTATTTTGTAAATTAGTGAATAAAACCAGGTCATGGGCCGGATCTGGCCCACAGGTCATAGGTTGCACATGCCTGTTATGCACCCACCCAGTGTTCAATTGTCCACTATGTAGATAACTGAAATTTTGTGCAGAAGCCACTTTTCTTCTTGCAGTTACAGTGACTGTGACCTTTGACATTTTTTACCACAAAATCAGCAGGCTTCTTCTTTACCCCAAATGTATGCCAGCCACAAAGTTTTATCCAGGTCTGTGATGTAGAATTAATGTTGCTGTGCAGAAATTTTTTTTTTTATTTCAGTAATATGAACTTGACCCTTGATCCTATTATTATTTGGAACCAATTTTTATTTTTCTGTCACAGTAAACTTGACCTTTAACTTTTTGACCCTGAAATCACTAAGGTTCTTCCTTGCCCTAAGTGCAAGCTATCCACAAAGTCTGGTAACTGTAGATAGTGGAGAATTTTAGTTATTGTGTTGAAACCATTGTTCTTCTTTCAGTCACAGTGACCTTGACAATTCAGCTTTTGACCCTGAATCAATAGGGTTCCTCCTGAGCCCAAGTGCAAGCCATCCACAAAGTTTGGTAACTCTTGATGGCAGAGAACTAAGTCATTGTGCAAAAACAATTTTTATTTTCAGTAACTGTGACCATGACCTTTGAGCTTTTGACCATGAAATTGATACCATTCTTCTTTACCCCAAGTGCAAGCTGCAGTAACTGTAGATTGTGGACAACTCCAGTTATTGTGCAGAAACCAAATAACAGACAGACAGATGGATGGACATCAAAACATAATACACTCCACCCCTTTGCAGACATATAACAAGAGTCCCTCAAAGGGACTGATGCAGTACTGGATGAAAAGAATTTACAAGAATTCAAGATCGTTTGCTCTTTTTAACTGCTGAGTGTAGAAACCATCTCTGATATTCTTGAGTGATAAGATTTTCAAATTAGCCACTGTGGCAACCATATTGGATGTAAGATCAGCACCATTTTCAGTTAAGACAAACTGGACATCATAAGAAGACTTTTGGTGAAAACCCTATGTTGATATGACCATACATTCAGGAGAATTAGTGACATGATTTTCAATATGTTCAATGTGGTAGCTATATTTGAGGTAAGCTCAACACCAGTTTCATTCAGGACTAACTAGAGATCATAATTAGTCTTCTAGTGAAAACCCGTGTTGATATGACTTTCCATTTAGGAGGAATAGCAATATCAAGGTTTTCAAGATAGCTGCCATGGTGGGGATTCTGGATGTCAGATCAGCACCATTATCATTTAGCACCAACTAAGCATGATTAAGAAGTCTTCTGGTGGAAACCCAATGCTGATATGACTTTCCATTCAGAAGAAGTAGCGTTTAGATTTTCAAGATGGCCATGACAGTGGCCATATTGGATAATCAGATTGGCAAAATTTTTATTTAAGACTAACTACACACTACAAGAAGTCTTCCAGTGAAAAAGACCATGCTGATATCACTTTCCATTCAGCAGAAGTGGCAATAACAAAACATTTTAAGATGGCTGTTGTGGTGGCCATATTGGATGTCAGATTGGCATCATTTTTATTTAGGACTAACTAGACATTAAAAGAAGTCTTTACGTGAAAATCCTATGCTGATAAAACCATCCATTCAGGTATAGATTTCAAGATGGCTGCTGTGCTGACCAGATTGGATGTCCAGGCAGCACCATTTTCATTTAGAACCAACTAGACATTGTAAGAAGTCTTCTGGTGAAAACCCCATGCTGATATGACTTTCTATTCAGGAGGAGTAGCAAAAACAAGATTTTCAAGATGGCTGCCATGGTGGCCATACTGGAAGTCAGATCAGCATCCTTTTCATTTAGGACCAACTAGACATCATAAAAAGTCTATTAGTGAAAAACCCATTTTCATATTACCATCCATTCAGAAGGAGTAGCTATAACAAGATTTTCAAGACAGCTGCAACTGCGGTGACTATATTGAATGACTAAGTGGACCCATTTTCATTTAGGAACAACTAGACATCATAATAACATTTCTGGTGAAAACCCCATGCTGATATGATTTTCTGTTCTGGAGGAGAAGTGATAACAAGATTTTCAAGATGGCTGCTGTGGTGGCTATATTGAATGTCAGATTGGCACCATTTTCATTTAAGACCAGTCAGGCATCATAAGAGGTCTTTTAGTAAAAAAACTCATGCTGATATAACTATCCACTCAGGAAAAGTAGTGATAACAAGATTTTCAATATGGCCATTGTGGTGGCCATATTGGATGTCCAAGCAAAACCATTTTCATTTAGGACCAACTAGACATTATAACCCCATGTCAATATGACTATTCATTCTGGAGAAGTAAAGATAAGATTTTCACGATGGCTGCCATGCCAGCCTTATAAGACATCAGATCGGTCCCATTTTCGTTTAGGACCAATTAGACATCATATGAAGTCTTTTAGTGAAAACCCCATGTTGATATGACCATCCATTTAGGAGAAACAGTGATAACAACATTTTCAAGATGGCTGCTGTTGCAGCCATATTTGATGTCTGAGCAGCACCATTTTCATGTAGGACAAGCTAGACCTTGGGATGACTGTGTGTAAAATTTCATGGCAATCCTCCAAGTAGTTTAGGATGAATAGCCATAACAAACTTGTGCTAACAGATGATGGACAATGGACAACAGGCCATCCCATAAGCTCTCCTGGTCTATGACCAGCAGAGCTAAAAATGACACTATTAAATGGACTGTTGATATGGAGATAAAATAAAATTTATCCAAGATATCAGTCTTTGGGAAAAACAACACAAAAATTAAACTAGCCTCTTCTGGCACAGCCCTGATGTTGGTGAATCCCTTTCTGAAGACAACAAAGACTCGCTTTGCACCACACCTCAGAGCTGATGTGGCACAGTCAAATGCAGTATCTCCTGCACCTAGAACAATCACTTTTCCAGATATCTGAGGTAGCTGTGACTTGCAGGCACACATGCCTGCCTTGCTAGCCCGTGCCACTTTTGGTAGGAAGTCCTTAGAGCTGTAGAAACCCATCTCCTCCTTGAGATTCTCAAATATTGGGTCATGTTTGGGGTCAGGAAGTCCTAAAATAACAAAGGTTTTTTGCAGAACACTATGTCTCCTCTTTGAATGGCCCTATGAAGTGTGTTTCATGTCTTTAGAAAACTTAACACAAAATCTTTACATTGTTGATAAAAATGCTGCCTTTGACATTAACAACAATAATAATAATAATAATAATAATAATAATAATAATAATAATAATAATAATAATAATAATAAAAGACAACAGCACTGTAAATAGCACATTATATGCCTACCCAGTGTTTAATAGTCCTCTATGTAGGCACTAGCAGGGCATGGTTGACTCTGCAGATTATTGACCAACAGGTCTCAATGATCTCAACCTTTCATTAATGTATGCTGTCTTGAACTAAATGTAATGTGCAGAAACCATTAGTTTCTTGTTAGACTTGCCATGACCACGATCACTGACCATTAGACCCTAAAATCTACAGGTCTTTTTTTACTCTAAGTGCAAGAAATCCAGAAAGTTTGGTCAAGGCGCTAACTCTAGAACAAAAACTGTTCTACAAAACCATTTTTCTTTCTTTTGAGCCCAAAAGACCTTGACATTTGACCTTTTGATCCCAAAGCCAATAGGCTTTTTCTATACCTTAAGCACATGCCCCCTACAAACTTTGGTCAAAACACAAGGTCTTTAAGTAAAGTTATTATGTAAATACATCTTCATTCATTCAGTGACCTTAACCTTTGACCTTTTGACTCCCAGATCAACAGATTTCTTTCTTACCCACATGTAAATCATTCCACAAATAATAGTGAAGATACCTGGTCAAAAACAAACTTTTGTGCAGACACAATTTTTCTGCTTTGTCAGTGACTTTGATCTTTGACCTTTCGATCCAAAATTGATAGGCTTCTGTGCAAGTCATCAATAAAGTTTGGTCCTGGTCTGTGATGTAAAACTAATTTACGGTGTAGAAACCATTTTTTTTCTTGCAGGCACAGTGACCCTGACCTTAGACCTTTTGACCCCAAAACCAACAGGCTTCTTTCTTTCATCAAGAAGTACTTGTGTGCTTTTTATCATTTTACAAAGGCAAACTAACTTAAGCACCCTCTACATCTTTGGTGTTGGGATAATGTTGTGGTCTTTTGTGATGGAAGAAGCCCAAGAACCTGACGAAAACTACTGACCTAGGATGGGTCACCACATACACTTACACATGCCTGAGTCAGTGATAGAACCCTGACTACAGAGATGTGAAGCATATATGTGTACCACTGCTCTATTCAGGACCCCTTTTTAATTGTTTGTTTTTTTAAAAAACAAAAATGTATGTTCCTACATGATGGTGTGTACTGATGTTGTCTATAGCTACATAAACACCCAATGGATTTATTCTGGTGGTTTCAGCTCGAATGATGACACAGTTTACTCTAGCTACTGAAAACAAACCAATGTTGTCAAAGATAGTCCACTTTTAATAAGTTTAAGCTACAATACAGAACATAACTATAAAACTTGGAAAACCTAAAGTGCTGTGGTTCCATCAGAAGACTTTAAGTTTAAGATGAGCAAGTGATTACACTGACATTAAGTATTCAAGTGATTTATGTTTTAGCGATCTAAATTTTACTATAATTTCAAATTCTAACAGGAGTAATGCATCTTTGACTGCCATTGTTTTACTTGCAACAAGTCTCTCTGATAAATTCTATAAATATTCCACAGATACACCACAATGAATTCATACAGAATTTTTGGAAAAATTCATGGAAAAATGTAAAAAAAGACAAATATTCCTTACCTATTCCAACAAACACGGCTTCATATCCATCATTCTTGAGTTTAGTCAGTGTTAGATCCTGAGTACTCAGTGCCCGACCCTGCTCAATCTACATAAAGCCAATTATTATCTAATCAAAAATACAGTGTATACAGCCAATTTGAAAGAAATGTGGTATTTTATGTTAATTTTATTTTGGTAGTTTCTATCAACGGTTTGTTTTTTTTGCAACTGAAGCTGAACTGAACTACTGAGAATTTATTTATTTTCATAAGTATCAGTTGCGGGGGGAAATTTGCAGTTAATGATATACCATATTATACTCTCTCATAAGTCAGGTTCAACTGCAAACAACTTAGACCCTGATCTGCCATTGCATAATGTGACAGCAGATCAGGGCCTACTTTGTTTCTTCCACTGCTTACTCCCAGCAAACTGCAGTTTGCAGTCTGACCCAACTTTTAAGCAAGTATATAAGGTAATAACTTAGCTGGTACTTAAAATCCTAGGTCAGGGAAGGGGTTCTATTATATTCATAGATGGATAACTGTTCATTCAGTCTTTATTTTTGATCAGTTGCAACCATGGAATAAACAAAAATTGGTACTCGATGAATAATAGTGAATTCACAGGAAAAACATTACTCCCTGGTCCAAACAGTACAAAGCAAAATTTTATATTACTCTGCATTAGTTATGATTCTATAATCATTAACAGAAGCAAATGTAACAATTTAAGATAACAAGTTTCACTTCTCTCTTTGTTATAATTTCTATTAATCAAACTATATGTATGACATGCATACAATGCAATTAATTGGATGAAATCTCAAGTATTCATCCTAAACAATCTGTCTTATTTCAATTAGACCAGACCATATACTGTATACAGATGGATTTATGCAGTGTTTTATCATTGTGATTTCTGTGATCTTAAGACTGAGTAAAATGACAGAAATTCTGCAATCAAACATTTTCCCATTTATCATACAATAAACTATCTTTAGTACCTGTTACAGAAATAACCAAAATTTGTTTTTAAAAAACCATCATGCTCCCAGTGCAGAAGCTGCAGGCAAAATAAAAGAGGCCCAAGTAGGTCTGATATTGGTCACCTGGCTTATATAACTGAACAGTTGACCAGGTTTATGTAGTATTGCAAGAACACAACCTATGTGAACTATCTCACAAACTAGTTATGTCCATTTTACCCATTTTAATACAGTCTGACAGATTTTTTTTTAAAGACATAATTAATATGCATAGTATCTTGCTCATAATCCAGGTCATCCAAGATCTTTATGATATAAACCTATTTATAGAGTTTTAATGAAATTGGAAGAGAAATATAGTCTCTGGATGAGTCAATCTGATACAAGATCAACTTTAAAATAGTATGTGCAGATCTCACTTATTCCAGAACATGTCCACAACAATGATAATATAAGATTCTTTACCAAGTTAGAGTAAAATCTGACTAAACTTCAATAATATCAAGAGTGGTCACAATCTCAGCCAATCAAATACAAGATTATATCAATAATATTTATAGATCTTGCTCATAAATAACACTCATCCAACATCTAAATAATACAAGATTATTAAACAAGTTTGATCCAAATCTGATCAAAGTATAAATTGCTAGAATGTTGATAAGCTAAGCAAATCAGATGCAAGATCAAATAATAATCATTCTCAACTGAGATCTTGGTGATATAAGCTTATTTATTCAGTCTGATCAAAATCCTTTAAAAAAAAATATAGAGTCACTAGAGCAGTATCAAAAGCTCAGCAAGATCAACCTCATAAATATGCACAGGTCTTGCTCAGGATAAAAGTCATTCAACATCTTGATGATATTAGCCTATTTACCAAGTCTGATTAAAACGAAGTCAGAAATACGGTCTCTAGAGTTCTAAGAACCACAGCCAATACATTGCCTGATCAGTCTATAGTTGTAAGAACCTCAGCCAATCCATTGCCTGATCAGTCTATAGTTCTAAGAACCTCAGCCAATCCATTGCCTGATCAGTCTATAGTTCTAAGAACCTCAGCCAATCCATTGCCTGATCAGCAAATTAATATTGTAAATCTTGCTCATAAGATAAATCACAGAATGTATCCATGATATTAGTCTATTTGGTATCCATGATATTAGTCTATTTGGTATCCATGATATTAGTCTATTTGGTATCCATGATATTAGTCTATTTGGTATCCATGATATTAGTCTATTTGGTATCCATGATATTAGCCTATTTGGTATCCATGATATTAGCCTATTTGGTATCCATGATATTAGTCTATTTGGTATCCATGATATTAGTCTATTTGGTATCCATGATATTAGTCTATTTGGTATCCATGATATTAGTCTATTTGGTATCCATGATATTAGTCTATTTGGTATCCATGATATTAGCCTATTTGGTATCCATGATATTAGTCTATTTGGTATCCATGATATTAGTCTATTTGGTATCCATGATATTAGTCTATTTGGTATCCATGATATTAGTCTATTTGGTATCCATGATATTAGTCTATTTGGTATCCATGATATTAGTCTATTTGGTATCCATGATATTAGTCTATTTGGTATCCATGATATTAGTCTATTTGGTATCCATGATATTAGCCTATTTGGTATCCATGATATTAGTCTATTTGGTATCCATGATATTAGTCTATTTGGTATCCATGATATTAGTCTATTTGGTATCCATGATATTAGTCTATTTGTGAAGCTTAATAAAAAATCATATCAGAAATAGAGTTACTGTAAAAGTGTTCAGAAAAGTTCTGCAAATAATATGCAAGATCACATTACTAATATGCCAGGATCTCACCCATAATTGTACTCATACAAGATCTTGATGATATATGCCTACTGTATATACTCGTGTATATGCTGGGTCCGAATGCAAACAACACAGACCCTGATCTGCCATTGCATAATGTGCTGGCAGATCAGGGTCTATGTTGTTTGTTGATTAGTCATTAGAAACTGCATGGACCCACATCTGCTGGTGCATTATGTGATGGCAGATCTGGTTCTATGCAGTTTGCAGCGGGTATTGGCTTCTACGTAAGTATGGTACTTACCACTTTTGATAAAAAATCAGATGAGAAAGACAGTTCCAAGTGTGATAACAAGCTCAACCAATCACATGCAAGATCACCTCTTTACTATGCATGGTTCCTGCTTATTACTAAATTCAAGTGAGCTCTTAATCATATAGATTATACTCCAAGTGTGACAAAAATCTATAAGAAATATGGCTTAAAGAGGGGTAGCAAGCTCAGCCAATTAAGTGCAAGATCACCTCATTAATATGCATCCATCTTGGTCATTTTCGAGCCTGTGCAAGATCTTGATTGCATATATTTCAAGTCTGATCAGAGTGGTAACAAGCTCATCCGATCAGATGCCAGATCCTGTTATTAATATCCATGGATCTTATTCATTATCAAACTTGTCCAAAATCTTGATGATATAATCCCATATTCCAAATCTGATCAGAAATATGGTCTTTTGAATGCTAACAAACTCAACCAATCAGATGCAGAAAGACTTCCATTAATATGCATGGTTCTTGCTCATTATCAAACATGTCCAAGATTTTGATGATATAAGCCCATATTCCAAGTTTGATCAAAATAGGAACAGAAATATGGCCTCCAGAGTGGCAACAAGGCATTGTTGATGGAAGATGCACTACAGATGATGCATGACAGATGCAAGGCTGTACCATAAGCAAGCAGTGCACCTTGCCAAGTGAATTGCTGTATTGGCTTGAAAATCTAATTTTGTCATCTACATATTAATACAAATATCTTATGTTATCTGCTTTCTCCCCCCCCCCCCTTTGCAAGCAGTGCAGTGTTCTTTCTATATCATAATCATATGAGCAAACCTGAGCAATGGTGGAACAAGGGAAGTAACTCATTCAGAAGTGTTACATGAGAACTTTCTATCATACTGCTGACCTTGACTCCCAAGTCTTTCATCAGCTCCACCTCAAAATCCACAACACTGAATGGAAGTCGGTACTGTGGAATCTCTGAAGTGCTGTAAAATAAAGATGAATTTATATGTAATGCTTGAGAAAATACCTCAGATAAAATTAATTTTTAAATATACAAGTCTATTTACATGAGCTTGTGGACTGGATTGTGTTATATGTACTTGTAAGTGCAAACTGCTCATACTGAATATATAAATTCAGTCAAACTAGACCCATAAAAATTAGAGTGCCCCATAGGGACTGATTTCAGTCAAACTAGACCCATACAAATTAGAGTCCCCCATAGGGACTGATTTCAGTCAAACTAGACCCATACAAATTAGAGTCCCCCATAGGGACTGATTCCTGTCAAACTAGACCCATAAAAATTCGAGTCCCCCATAGGGTAGAGATTCGCAAAAAGTCTTCTTCTTATCTCCATTTATCTTTTTAACTGCGGAGTACCAAAATCATCTCATATATTCTTGAGAACTCAAACATACCAAACTTGGTAACAAAATATTTTCTTTATGTTCCAGTTAGCACGTTCACAAAATAAGTGCAGTACAAAAATCTTCATTATGGCCTTGACCTTGAACCTGGTGTATTGGACATAAGATCACTTCACTTGTTTCAGAAGCTGTCGAGATATACCCACATGCTTCGGTTTAATCCATAATATTTTTGGGGAAAGATCCAGGTTAATTGAACATGCATCATTCAAAGCATTCTTTAGATATATCCACAAACTGGGTTTAATGAAAATCCATTCATATTCTTGATTATGTTATGATGTTCACAAACTATCACGGTTAAAAACAAGCTTACATAACTTAAACAAGGTCAACTGGCTTAAATAAAAATAACAGCTGACCATTTCACAAACAGACATGTGTACTTTTGCAAGAAGACAACCAATGTAAACTACCTCCCAAACTTTACATCATGCTAATTTTACCTATTCTACTATATCCTGATAAAAATTCTTTCTAAAGATAAAAGCATAATTAATGTGCATAGTTGCTAGCTCATAAATGACAACATCCGAAATCTTGATGATACAAACAAATTTACCAAGTTTTTATACCAACTGGATGAGAAATACAGTCCCAAGATCTAGAGAGATAACAAGCTCAGCCAATCAAATGCAAGATATCTTGTTAATACACACAATTCCCACTTATCACAGAACCTGTCTACTATAATGATAATACCAGCATAAGGTAGAGCAAAATCCATTTGGAATTTGGTCTCTAGAAAGGTAACAAGCTTAGCCAATTAAATACAAAATGAACTCAATAGTATGTGCATATCTCGCTTATAATTAAACCCAACCAACATCTCAATAATATAAGACTATTTAACAAGTTTGATGAAAATCTGATCAGAAATACAGTTGTTAGTGTTGACAAGTTCAGCCATCAGATGCAAGTTAATCTCATTAATATGTGTTAATTTCAACCATAATCATACTATACCAAGATATTAATGACACAGGCCTATTTACCAAGTTTGATCACAATCCTATAAACAAATACAGTCTGTAGAGCTGTAAAACAACCTTAGCCAATCAGCTGCAAGATCAGCTCAAAAATATGCATAGGTCTCACTCATAATAACAAAAGTCCCTCTAAGGGTCTGATACTCTGCCGTCCAAAACGAATGTCCATCTCTGATATTCTTCAGCAATAACAAGATTTTCAAATTAGCTGCTGTGGTGAATCATACTGGATGTCAGATTGGCACCATTTTCAATTAGGACCAAAAAGACATCATTAGAAGTCTTTTGGTGAAAACCCCACTGGCACCATTTTCATTTAGGACCAACTAGGTATCATAAGTTGTCTATTGGTGAAAACACCATGTTGATATAGTGATCCATTTGGGAGGAGTAGAGACAACAATATTTTTAAGATGGTCACCATGGTGGCCATACTGTGGGTCAGTCTGCATTATTTTCATTTAGGACCAACTAGTCACCATGTGGCTATTATATGGGTGGGTGGGTGTCATATCAGCAACATTTTAAACCAGGACCAACTACATATCATATGAAGTCTTTAGTGAAATCACTACGTCAATACGTCCATCTATTCACAAAAAGTAGCAATAACAAGATTTTCAGGATGGCTGCCATGATGGCTATGTCAGATGTATAATTGACAACATTTTTATTTAGAACCATCTGCACATCATAAGAATTTTTTTTGGTGAAAACCACATGTTGATCTGACCATCAGGACATGAGTTGCAATAAGATTGTTAATATGTCCATTATAGGGACCACATTAGATATTAGAGCACACCATTTTCATCTAAAACCATCTACATGTCATAAGAAGTCCTTCTGTGAAAACCCCATTGTCAATTTGACCATTGGTACAGGAGTAGCAATAAAAAAGATTTACAAAATGGCAACCATGTTGGATGTCCGACTGGCACTATTTACATTAGGGACAATCTACAAGTCATAAGAAGTCTTTGTGAAAACACTGTCAATATGACCATCTGTTAGAAATAGTAGCGATAACAAGATTTTCACAATGGCCATATAGGCTGTTAAATCTGCACCACTTTTATTTAGAACCATATACAATAGGACCCCACTATAGCACGCTTCGTTATAGCATGAATTCGGATATAACACGATCGTGGCATGGCTCCCGAAATTTCATCTATTTTTTCGTACATGAAAAAAAAAAAAAAAATTCTTTCAAAGTACGAAAAATAATGTGTACAAAGTTAATTATCATTTTGGGGAAGAGATCGTGTATGAATTTGGATATAATACGATCGTGGCGTGGCTACCAAAATTTTATGATAATTTCGCCAATTTCTTGAACTACTGCAAAGTTTTGTGCCAAAATAAACAAGAGTTTGATTTAATAATTTGGCAGCTGTATTGTATTCTTGAAGAAAAAGTGTCTTATGATTGCATCTTTCATTATATGAATAAAGATGCTGAACATTTCTATTTGTGAATGTTCATTTCAAATGTGTCAGTAGTCAATCACTGCACTTTGATCTTAGTTTATTTTTGAAATATGTCAGCTCATTTTAAAGCTCATTAGTGTTAATCTTATTACTACTGATACATGAACAATAAAGTCATTAGGTCTTCTTTGTGTTTGTCTTCAATACATTCTGTGTACAATCGTTGTTCAAACAATAGCCGACATATGTTTGCTCATTCAACTGCATACACAGCCAAGCACCAAACAATGCGGTGGTTAATAAAAGATTCGAACCTGAAGTTATAAATCAATTAATTTAAGTCATTGACAATCATCAAAGTCAATCTCAAAGCTAAAGGTTGTTCAAACCATGCGGCAATGATTTATAAAACATCAAAAAAACGAAAGCCAACAACACGCACACATGGCTTGGCGGTGTTGTTAGACAATCGCCACGCAATCAGTTGACCTGTGAATAATATTGTACATTCCCTATAAAAATGACCCCATTGTTGATTAACAATTATTCTTGCTGTAGTCGTTCAAACAAATAGGTGTCAGAGTTTTAATTAGTAGTTATTAACAATGGATAACAGTACATGGAAACGTAAAGCTTTTACTGTTAAAGAGAAGCTTGAAGCCATGGACAGGATTAAGTCCGGTGTTTCCACAAGTCAGATTTAATTCCCAAGTGATATTTCCCAAGTTATCTACCAGTGCACGTGGGCCGATAAGGCTTTGGCTTGTAAAGGCACTCACTCTGTTTTCAAGTTGACAATCCTTTTGAGCGAGCCGCGATTCTAATACTTGTTCAGTGACAAGTAGAGTTCTACAACTTCCTGTGCATATACTTTGACCTTAATCCCTTAGCTGGTAAAGGCACGACACTGTTTGTTTTCCCACGTAACAACCCTTTGATCAAGCCGCGAGTTTGATACTTTCATTGCCAAGTAACAGAGAGTGGTTATTTGAACTCCATGTGATCTTGCCGCACAATTGACACATGTCCAGTTGCATCCTTTAATAGATTTCTGACTTTATGATCAAAGTGTTATTTGCAAGAGCCCAAGAATATTCTCTGCATAAGCACCTGCATATAACAGTAAAATTGAGGAATCAGAGTCAGACGTGATTTACGATGACTAGACGACGACGATTTACAATGACTAGACGACGATGTAGAATTTCAGAACTTTATCAGACAATGATATTATACTTCTGTGTGCATATTTTCGATGGAATTATTATGGACTCACTCCTAAGCATGCCATGAGATCGGTTGGTGAGTACTCGTGTTGATCCTTTAACTATTCATGCTATACAATAGACATGTACATATAAATGTACCAATGCATGGTTCTCTGAAAAAAGTAAAATATTATATGTGCAATCTCTGTTTTCACTGCATGTGTATTTCTCGTTTAATATGCACTGATTTAAGATGGTAACTGTGCCAATGAAGCACGTTGTTTTCAGCCCACAATTTACCCCCCCCCCCCCATTTTTTGGTGCATGCATCGTGCTATAAAGGGGTCCTTCTGTACATGTCACAAGAAGCCTTTAAATGAAAACCCCATGTAGGCATGACCATTTGTGGTAGCCATATTGAATGCTGGAGAGGCACAATTTTCATTTAGGATCAACTAGACCTCAGGATGAGACTGCACACCAAATTTCATGACTTTGCTCCAAGTAGCTTAGCAAAAGTAGTGATAACAAACAACTGCGTTAAGGAGGTATAGTGATAACAAGTTTTTCAAAATGGTCAACCTGGTGACTAAATTGGCGATCAGATCAACTCTATATTTGCTTACGATCAAGTACATATTGTAAGATGACTTTATGTTGAAAACACCTTGTCAATATCATTACCTGTTAAGATTTTCAAGATGGCCAACATGGCAGCCATTTTGGATGTCAAATCACTATTACAACATACATATTGTAAGTAGTGCTTAGGTGAAAACCCTATGTCAATATGACCATCCACTCAGGAGAAACACTCCAGTAATGCCAGCAGCTTTTCAGCCAAGGTAAGCTGAATGACAGTGTACTGTAAATTTCCCTGGAAGACGATGTGCAAAGTAAAAATATGTCTACATTGTTTGTTGCCAGAAGATTTTTGCACATGATAAAGCTGGTTATCTCCTTTATGGGCCTCAAAAACTACTATTTTAGCCAGATTTGTGATAAATGAAGTATTCAACCAAAACATATGCCCTTGTTTTGTCATTCTGTTCAATTTCTATTACATCAGTTGCAAATAGTGTCTTCAACGGGACATTCAAAGTGGGCTGGGGTGTGTTCAGTTTAAAAACTAATATGGCCATATGTTTAACTCCTTGTCTCTTTATATAGTATGCCAGCTGCTGTGTTATTTTTTATTTTTATGGGACTGAATATAATTGCTGGAGTGAGAGAAGTATGTCACTGTGACTTTTTTTTGCCCATGGTGTGTAGTACCTTCCAAGATGAATACGCCCTCAAAGTATCATGACTGTATATTTAATGGAGTCCAATAAACTGAACTAAATGCAAAAACTTTAAATAATAAATGTAACATGAAAAGTTGGTCACACTGAATTACTTTTGCCTCTGGTTAGTACCATCCAGGATAAATCCAAACATCAGATTTCATGACTATACATACAACAGTGCCAGTGAAACTGAGCTAAATGCAAAAACTCAACTTTGATGCCTACTACAAGAACAGCAAGAATGTTGTCAGAAAAGTGATCCCTACATTTCGTCTACTCTTTGCTGGCAAAAAAAAATGATAATCACTAGCATTATCAACAACAGCATTCAATTATTTTCTTTCGTAAAGAAATACACACTTTTGGCCATAAAGCTTGCAGTAATTAATAGAAAACGATGGTAAAGCCTTCAAAACTGGTACCATTTTCTGAAAGTCATCTTTGCCACAACTGGTAGCTACCATTCTGATTAGTTCTTTTCTAAAACCATTGAAAAAAAATTAAAAAGAATACAGGATATCAGTCAAAAACTTCAAAAAGACAAAAGTTAACTCTACTGAAAATACTGTATTAACAGACACCTTTTTCTTCAAGTCATTGTGGGAATCACTGGTACCCCGTTGGAGTAAAATTGGCAATAGACTAGTGTGCTATTTAGGGAGAAGTATTGCAGTGACAATTGTCCATACTGTATGAACTGGGGTAGGCTGCTACCTCAAAAGTCACAACTGTGTTGTCATTTAATGCTATTCTACTGGTAGCCTACATATATCATACAATTATTTTCCAATCAAAAAGAGTCAACCTTAATTAATATGGATATATCTAGACTACAGATGTGACTGAAATTATAACATTGGTATGTACTAACTTGATCACATGACTAGAAATATAATGCGAGGTTGGGACTGGAATAATTCTACTTCACATGGCTGGATACCTTGTATGCAAGTAAATTATATCCCAGGTTGGTTTAAATTATTTGTGGTACGTCTTGATGTTCAAAGAGTACAAGTATATCAACAAGGGTTATGACTCTGTCCAAAATGGATTAAACAAAACAAAACCCATAAAAGATACATCTGAGTCTATGAAACAATGTTCACATCAAATACCATCAGAACTGGTTGAATGGTTCTTGAGATATGCTGACTGCAAGCAACACCTCATGTAAAGATATAAAGCTGACTGACAAGGGTCATAACTCTATCCAAAATGGTGTAGACAAGACAAAATCGATAAAAAACACATATAGATTTAAGAGACAATATGCTGATTGGTTGTTGATTGCAAATAATATTCCAAATTTCCATGTGAAGACAAGGGGCATAACTCTGTCAAACACAGCGTAGACAAGACTAAACCCATTAAAGACACATGCAAGTCAATGTTCATACCAAACTGCATCAGAATGCGCTGAATGATTCTTTGCTATGCCATGCAACAGCCAATGTGCATATATAAAGTTGTCAAGGGCCACAACTCTATTTGAAATAGAGTTGATGAAATAAACCCATAAAAGTCATATCTATGTAGATGAGACAAAGTTATTCTGCAAAATCCATTTTTCTTTGAGTTGAAATGAACCTGATCTTTTACGTTATGAATCAAAAATATTAAAGGGTCTCTTCCATACCTTAAGCCCTCCATAAACTCTGGTCAGGGTACATGGTCTAGAACTAATGTTATTATGCAAAAACCATTTTTCTTTTATCAGTGACCTTGACACTTGACCCCAAAATCAATAGGCTTCTTTTATACCTGTGTAAATCATCCACAAATGTTGAAGGTACCTGATCAATAACTGAACTTTTTGCAACCCCTCCACAAACTTTGGTCAGGGTGCATGGTATAGAACTAAAGTTTTTATGCAAAAAAACATTTTTCTTCCTTCAGTTACAGTGACTTAGACCTTTCATTTTTTCACCCAAAATCAATAGGCTTCTTCCTTTCCCCACATGCAAGCTATCCACAAAGTTTGGTCTTGGTCTTAATGTAGAACTAATGATAATGTACGGAAACCATTTTTTTTCTTTCATTCATTAACTTTGACCATTGACCTTTTGATCCCAAAGTCAATAGGCTTCTTTCCTAAACCAAGTGGAAGCCATCCATAAAGTTTGCTCCTGGTATGTGATGTAGAGCTAATGTTATTGTGCAGAAACTATTTTTATTCTTTCAGTGACCTTGACCTTTGACCTTTTGATCCCAAAATGAGTATGGTTTTCCTTAGCCCATGTGCAAGCCATCCAGAGTTTGGTAGCTGTAGGTGCAGAAGTTATTAAGCAAAAACCATTTTTCATCCTCTGACCATATGAAGCCGAAATCAATAGGGTTCTTCCTTACCCCAAGTGCAAGCCATCCACAAAGTTAGGTAACTGTAGATGGTGGATAGCTCAAGTCATTATGTGGAAAGTAAATTGTTAACAGAGAGACAGATAGACAGATGGATGTCACAATACAATATGCTCCATCTTATGGTGGGCACATAAAAAGTTCTTTTGTTTTACAATCAAAATATGACTGTACAGCAAGTTCTTACAATTTATACTTGGTACTCTCAACAGCTCAGATGTTTGTACAGAATGGTCTTTTGTGGTTGAGGAAACCAGAAAGAGAAAGAAACACATGAAAACTACCAACCTTGGAGGGGCAACCACATTACCTTCACATATGCTGAAACTGGGATTTGTGCCTGAGACCACTGAGGTGCAAAGAGTGTGTTACCACCATGCTATCCAGGCCTTGCTTAATTCTTTGACAGTGATAAATAACTCAGTTATTTTAATAAGAGTACCACGAACAGCACATCACACACACACACACACACACACACACACACACACACACACACACATTGTTTAATAGTCCTCTACACAGATAACTTAAATTTTCATGCAGAAACCTTGTTTCTTCTTTCATACAGTGACCTTTGATCTTTGATCTTTGACCCCAGAATCCATAGTTTTCTTCCTTACCCCAAGTGCAAGCTATAAACAAAGTTTGGTCAAGGTCTGTGATGTAAAACTAATGTTACTGTGCAGAAACCATTTTTATTCTTTCAGTCAAAATGACCATGACCTTATACTTTTTCAGCCCCAAATCAACTGGTTTCCTCCTTACCCGAAGTATAAGTCATCCACAAAGTTTGGTAACTGTGGATGGTGTACAACTTGATTTCTTGTGTGAAAAAGAACTTGGTACCAGACAGAGAGACAGGCAGGTAGACTGATAGTCAGAAGGACAACATCATATCATAATATGCTCCACCTTATGGCAGGCGTCTAAAAAAATGAGTACCTGAGCCCTCCAATGTAGTCATATTTCTCAAATATTGTAAGATTAGTATATCCAAGTCTGGCTAGGAAGGTGGCACAACTGATGCTGGCTGGGCCACAGCCAATCAGTGCCACTTTGGCAGTGTAACTCTCAGGTAATTCTTCCACAGGGGTCAGACTGGGATCCCTTATTTGTGGGATTCGCATATCCTTAAACACCTAGAAAGTTTAAAAACAAAATGTTAAAAATCTGAATAAAATAAAGGACACAGTAGATCTGAAGTCAAACACAATCAGGCAAGACGCTTTTTACTTAACAATATCCTCATGTACATTACTGATAAAAAGAAAGTATAGTAAGAATCACTAAATCATGTCAAACTTGGTTATTTGGTGCCAAGACAATTGGAATAAAGTACCTTGCCCAAATACACACCATGGTAGCCAACCCAAGCTGATCCGATGGTAGGATTCGAACCCACACCCTTTCAGTCGCAAGTCCAGCATGCTAACCACTGAGCCACCACACCTCCTTGAAACTTGAAAGAGTGACCCTTTTCTAGTCATAGCCATAGAAAAACTCAGCTGAATTAACACACAATTTTCAAAGGACTCACGAAATAATGGATACGATCAACATTAAGTTAATTGTCATACCATCAAAATTCTAATTTAGGCATCCTTTTCAACCCATTTCAAATTTGGAAATGCCCACACAAATTTTACAGGATTTCAAATTTAGCTGCAACAACTTTAGAGGTTTCAACTTTCAGAGCTTAACAAGTAAAAATTTTTAACAAAAAATGTTAATTTAGGCATCCTTTTCAACCCATTTCAAATTTGGAAATGCCCATACAAATTTTACAGGATTTCAAATTTAGGGGCAACAACTTTAGAGGTTTCAACTTTCAGAGCTTAACAAGTAAAATTTTTTAACAAAAAATGATAACGATAACTATAGAACCAGAGACATGAGTTTACTCTAAATTTTACTCTAAATGGCATGAAATAAACAAGTTACTGGGATTTTTGTAGTTTTTGTTTATATGCTTCCTGCTTATGTTCAATGTGCTCAAAACAATACCATTATTGTTTTTCATCATCACAGTATATGACAATTCCTATTTTACTAGCTGTTAAATAACCCATGCAACAGATTATCTCAACTTATTTTATGGATAATCATGATCCTCTCGTTCTCAATTGAAATTGTCATGGATGGTTATTTTCAGCTGTTCACAGGCATTCACCTTCCATGTACAAAGCATTTTAACAAGAAGCACATATTACCAACGGTTAGGACAAATGACCTGATTATATGTTAAGTTACCTGGAATCAAACAAGTTATGAAACAACATGCTTTCATATTCATATTCCAGCACTTTTAAGTATACAACTAAAGCTAATTTAGATAGGTGCATCACAAAGGACCCAGCTCATTAAAATTTATTCAGCAATGTCTTAAACAGAGGAACTTGTGTTGGAAACGAAGAAATTCTGCAGAAATCAAAGTTAGGATGATGGGCAAACAGAGGTTATAACTGTTCTAAATGATATTGTGGAACAATAGAAATTAAACTCATTCACAGTCCCATGAACATAAATCTGCATGCAGATTTGGATGAAATTCTACAATTGTTGGTAAAGTAATGCCTCAGAAAAAAAGTCAAAAGGGTGGGCAATTAGGGGCAATAAACTCCTCTAAATGATGTTAAGGAATTTTGGAAATCAAATTCTCTCAAGGTTTCATCAATACAAAGCTGTATGCCAAATCTGGTTGAGATCCAACAAACCTTCAAGTTGGTAAAATTATGATGTAGAAACAACAGTAAGCAAGATGGACAATAAGGGGCATAACTCCTGTAAATAAAGTCATGGAACACTGGAAATAAAACTCATGAAGGGCCTCATCAATATCAAGCTGCAAGCCAAATTTGGCTGAAATCCAGCAATCCTTGTCAAGGTTAAGCTGCTGGAACAAAAGTATAAGGACAGGCAATCAAAGGCAAGGGGGGGGGGGGGGGGGGGGGGCAATTAGGGGCCATAACTCCTCCAAATGATGTCACAGAAGCCTGGAAATCAAACTCTTCAAGGTCTCATCAGTATAAAGCCTGGAAATCAAACTCTTCAAGGTCTCATCAGTATAAAGACAGGAAATCAAACTCTTCAAGGTCTCATCAGTATAAAGCCTGCAAATCAAACTCTTCAAGGTCTCATTAGTATAAAGATGCATACCAAATTTGGTTCAAATCCAACTATTCACAGTAAAGTTATCTTGCACAAAAAGAAATGTTGATGGATGGATGGATGGGAAGGTGGATTGACTGAAGGACAGATATGATTAAAATAGGGCTCCAGTGACTACGTTCAGCATTGCCATTGCAATATAAAACATCATAAAATCACTGTGTATTGCATGTTTTTTTAAAAATAAAATTAAAATTGATATTATCATTCTAATGGATCTGGTTTCATTTCTACATGACCAGGACATAACCAGGTACATTGATTGTGTATAATGTACAATGATGAGAAACTATGCATGACCCAAAAACTTGAAATGATGATTCTTTGAAATAAAATGTAACTCATCAAATGTCTGACAGCATTAACAGTAAATCAACCTGATGCATTGTTTTCTTTGCAGTACATTCACTTCTTGTCAATTTGTGCCTTATCCTGGCAATGCCAGATTCAATGTCAAAATTGTCCATTCTTAAAAAAATTTGAAGTGACACCTAAATTAGAAGTTGTACAATCTATATACTGATACCAATCCATCCTGCTGTTCAGTAATTGGAAAAGTATGCCTTTTTCCACTTGAATACAATTCCAATCCATCCTGCTGTTCAGTAATTGCAAGAGTAGGAGTGAAACGATACACCCCTGCCATGTATCGATACGATTCTCGATACACAGCCTACGATATGATACATTATCGATACACATATCAACTTGATGGTCTTTTCATCTTTAGGTCTACCAATGGTAGGGTGTCACCGTTTTGTATGTGTTGACATATTGGGTGTATTTCCAGTATGCAGATTACAAACAAGAATAGTCTTATCATCTGTTCATATGCCATTCTCATCCTTGACAAGATAAAAAAAAAAAATACTTCCAAACAGACTACCTGCTAGCTGTTAATGATTTTTATTCAATCTTTTAGGCCATTTCAGGCTGCTCCATTTGATCAGATGCATGACTCATCCTGGTCACCACGCCCTTTGTTTTGCATTGAATGCATGTTTTTGAAACATCTTATTACCAATTTCATGTCTTCACTTAAATTTTGAAGGCATTACGGTGTTATCTTGAAAACAGAAGAAACAGTGCAATTTCCTATGTGCAAGGAAAATCTTATCTAGAACAAGTCCGAGTTGGGGAGCAGAGATGACTAACAACCAAATCCTCCACATTGTACTTCCTGCATATGCAAAACAACTGCAGTGGCCACAGGCACTTGTTTCTGTCAGTGAAAAAGGAAATTATTGACAACACCCACTCCCCTTCTACAAATTGACAAGGTGGCTATAACTCATGCTGTTTAGAATCTGCCCCCTTGCCGATTCTGTGCTAATTTTTTTTATCACATCGGCACGTTCGGCCGCTGATTACATATATCAACGTAAAAGTAGACATTCCAAACTTGTTCCCCATGTACGATGTAAGTACTTTACAGATCATTTAATATTCACTTTTGTGTGAAGTTTCTATGTTTTTTTGTATCTATTTAGATAGAGTCTGGATGCCAATATTTCCGGTATGTCACGCAGTGAACATGCTACAGTTAGTTATGATTGGTGGTTATTGTTTTACTCTGGACTAGAACAAATAATAACCGCTAATCAGAATTGCATGTGACATATTTCACTGCGGGACACACCGGAAGTGTAGCCTTCAATTCGATCCAAGTAGATAATATACGATGCAACACATAAAAGTTCGCATACAAGTGGTTATTAAATGATTAGTAAAGTACTTAAATCATACATGGGGAACAAATCTGCAATGTCTTCTTTCCGTTGATATATGTTATCAGTGACTGAAGATGCAGATGGGATAAACTAATTAGCATGGAATTGCGGCAGGGGAAGTGGGCAGATTTCGAACCACATGAGTTAGTCACCTTGTGTTAATTTGTAGAAGGCGAGTGGGTGTTGTCAATAGTTTTTTTCTTTTACTGACAGAAATGAGTGCATGTACTTGCTACAGCTGTCTCAGATGAATTGTCAAGTTAAAGAATGAAAAGGAAAGTGACTGATAATTATTCATGACTGATGAAGATTAAAGTAACTTGTATAGAGTAAGTATCATTTTGTATCGATTCTTCCCCTCTTTTATCGATATGAGTATCGATATAGAAAAAGTATTGATACATCAATATATTGATTAATCATTTCACCCCAATGCAAGAGTATGCGTTTTTCCACATGAATACAATACCAATCCATCCTGCTGTTCAGTAATTTCAACATTATGCCTATTTCCACTTGAATACATTACATGAAAATTACCACATTCACCAGATTCACTTCTTTTAACAAATTATACTTAAATTTTACTAAATTATTAGTGTGAGAAAAAAAAAGTTCATAAAACCCAATTATTCTTGGTAAAAAAATACCTTAAACACAATATTGAACTGAGACTAACAATTTAACAATTTAATTCTGAACAGCTAGGTATCTAGAATGACTAGGAAACAGGTTTTGTACAAGAGCTGAGTCATGGAAACTCTAGACAGTAGTTCAGTGGGCATATTACTTAACCAAAGCACCAAAGCCTTCAGCCAAGACAAGTCAAAGATTGCAAGAAGGCTGGAGTTTCTTCTGGCCTATAACCTCCCGTCTATGATGTCAATACATGGACCAGTACTCTTGACTGTGATAGGAGTAAACTCCTTTTTCTCAAAGCACAATAGGGTGAAGTTAGTTACCTGTGCATGGTCCTGAGACTTTTCCGGGATAGATGAGTTTCTGCTTGCATCATGGGGAGAAAACTCTCTATTTCCCATTATATGCTTTCAAAGTGATGTAAAAATCATAATTTGTAAACTTCCTCATTTTTGGCATACAATAAAACTTCACTGGTAGTCAGATACTCTTTAGTAAGGTTTTAAAACTAGTGTTTTAGGGTACTTGTCTAAAAATTGAGCCCAGTCAGTTTTTAGACTATTAGTACAGGCTTTAAAAAATAAAGATATCTCTTGATCAATTTAAATAACAAGATAAAAATTTCTTTAAACAAAAGTATTTTTTCCAGGTTGTACCCTTACACCTTTTTTGACAGTAAAATTCAAAAACCAATTTTTAGAGTAAAATATGTCTCTTCTATAATACTTATTTAATCATAATATGTAATGAATACATTTGTTACCTTTCAAATCCAGCCTGCTCAAGCTAAGAAGACATTTGCCACATCTTTTGGCTTGTTTTAGCAACAGAAGTGCTAAAAAAATCATCTGCTTGCCAAGGTGGAAATCAGACGCGAGTGTTCTCACCTTGGATAATGGGATTGGTGCCCAAATCCTGTTGATTAGTCGGTTATTACTGGAGCAGATGTGCACTCATTCAGGGATGTAACTGTGGGAAGGACTTGGGTGGATGTGCCCATAATATAATTGGGTAAGTATTATTGAAGAAACATTTTACTCTAAAAATTGATTTCTTCAAATATGTTACCCAATCATAAAGCACTGGTAAGTAAGTGGAGGAGGGAGTTACATGTCCTTGCTCAAGAGTTGGCTCTGTCTCCGGTCTCCTAACTTACATAAAGCAGCTTTGAGTTGTGTGATACTCTGGATTTGTGGGAGTGACAATTTTTCTATATCCATGTCGTGCATAAACCATGTACTAACCGCACATGATTTATGCACGACATAGATATAGAAAAATTGTCACTCCCACAAATCCAGTCGAAGTAGAGTAACCCACATCATTGCAAAGCTGCTCAATGACCTTGGAAGGTAGCCTTTTGTGCTGCTGACATAGGTCCCACCTGATCAAACCGAGCCATTGCGGATGCAAGATTTCTAAGGTTAAAGCTAGAGAATGTTGTCTCTGACCTCCATCCCTCAGCTTGGATTATGTCAGTTAGGAGCAGTTGCACTCAAATGATATGCTAGTAGTGACCATCCTAACCTCACAAGATAGCCTAAGAATTTAATCTGCTGTTGGCTTAGTTTCTTGTAGGCTGAGCGGTAGGAAGCAGGTTTTGTACAAGATGTGAGCCATGGAGGTTCTAGACAATGATTCAAAGGGTGTCTTCTTTAACCAAAGGGCCAAAGCCTTCAGCCAAGACAAGTCAAGGTTCACAAGAAGGCTGGACTTTGTTCTGGCCTATATCTTTCTGTCCATGATGTCAGGACATGTCTGAAATCACACAATGGTACCCCTTGATAGTGATGGAAGCTAATTTGCTTTCTTGCCCGAGCATTTCTGTCCACCCTGATGTGAGAAACATTTCTTTTGGGGCTTGCTTGATATGAGCCAGGCATGCATGTTCAACATTTCAGGGTTCACTCAGAAAACCTGCATTTGTGGTTGTTTGAGCAGGTGGCAAGAAGGCAGAATCTTACTACGAATCTCTGCTGCTAAGTTCAATAGGTCATTGCTCCTAAATTTTCCCACTTGCAAGAAGCAATCAGGATTAGACAGCAACCTGATTCCCTTTTCATTTTGCAAGACTTCTGGGATCATAAGGGTTGGTGGAAAAGCATGTATATTGAGACTGCTCCATTTCAAGGAAAGAATGTGTACTGCCCAAACTTACAGATCTGGAACTGGAGACACGAAGGTCAGGAGCTTTACATTCCATCTCATTGCAAAAAGGTCCATGAGAGGTATACCTGAATGGGCACATATTCAATTGAGGACTGAAGGGTGAATGGACCAACAGATGTGAATAGGTTGATTCCATCAGAATAGTACGTCTGCTAGGACATGAAGCCTACCCAGGATGTGGTGGATTGGACATGGAATTGTTGATATGACTCTACCTAAAAGAATTTCAAACCAAAAGTCTATGGACTTGGTTTTTCCCTACCTCTTATGTAATTGATGACAGTCAAATTGTTGGATAGACTTTAAACACCCTTTCTTGACAGCATCTCCTGCCATGATTGAAAGGTATTAATTATTTTCTTTTTCTCCAGGAGACATGTGTATTGAGCATTCCTGGAGCCAATCCCACTCACTTAGTGGGATGGAGGTGGGCACCACTTCCAGTCATGGACGACACCCATGTAGATCATGAAGTCCAGTGCTTGATTACCAGTGACAAACCCAGCATTAACCACGACAATGAGAAACCCAGGACAGATCCTCCTATTTGCTGAGCTGATACCTCCTATAATCTTGGATCATAGCGGTCTGATAAGCTAAGTTTCGGCCACCAATGCGAATAGGAGGGTGACCTAAATGGTTGTCATGAACCAGTCGCACATGGCAGGATGGTTCATGGCCACATTGAGAAGATTCAAGAAGTGAATAGATTCCCTAGCAAAGATATGGCTCTTCAAGTGGAGAGGGAACCAATGAGGTGATCCCCAAGGGATGTTCTAAGGGTAGACAAACTTGAAACTGAAGGGGTTTGTGGACCTCATGCCCAGATGAACAAAGAGCCAGGATTGAAAAAAAATGAGATAGAATTTGTTCTTGTTGACAAGAAATCTGAGATGAAACAAGAGTAAAACAAAGGAATTCATGTCTTGCTACAAAGAGATGCTCACCCTGTACTTTTGACCTGTCAGGTCTTCCTCCTGAATGCTGATGGAGATCAACCTTGGGGTATCCATGCTGAACTCGGGTGCCCAAAGATTTAGGTTGAGATAGCTACAATCCTTAAAAGTCCTGGAGTAAGATCCTAGTGGGGCTGTATGGTGAAAGAACTCATAAGGAAAGTGTATATTCTAGTGAAAGCCATAGGTTGTTGGGGCAGGATGTCTCCCATTGTGTGGTGAGAGGTGAAGACTCCCCCCACTGGGGTATCGGAAAAAAGGCAACATGGGCATGGCATCATTTTCTGTTAGAAGACTGCTGTGAAGAGACTCAGGGTCAAAAACAGATGTTAGCTATGTTTGTTTACACAATACGGGATAAACAGTCCTTGTAATTATTAAAAAAATAATTCAAAAGAGTTTTGTAGCCACTTCATTTTTTACCCGTTTTTACGTAAAAACTTCTTTTGGTTTATATGTTCAACTGCTACTTAAGTTGAATCCTTGCAGCATTAAACAATAATGTCATTCAAATCCCAGCTGCATACAAAATTAATGCTATCTGAAAAAAGTGCACTGGCTGCAAATATAAGGTTGCGATACTACAGCCCACCATAAACTGGGGGGAAGCTAATGTCACATGACCCAAACAGCAGCTGCACCAGCAGCTAAGGGGTATATAAACTTCGCACCGACAAGACATGGTGATCAGTTGAACCAATGAATCAACAATAACTATTCCCTCTGATGAGTTACAAAGATAACAAAACTGGTCGGGGACCGGGGGCAGACTAGACCACCCCAGCAGATGGAGGGAACGCCTCCACATTCCTTCAGGCAATACCTTCTTCTAGTTTTAACTTAATCAGAAGTGATGGTGACCCTCTGCAGGATACCAGTCTCATAGATCTCAAATCCACAGAGAGCCCAATGAGCCTATATGGAAGTGCATCCACATTTCTATCCAGCTCTTCCACATCCACAGTGATTAGAAAAGATCTTAACACCAACAAAAAAGAGAAAACTGGATGACCTGGTTTCAGAATGCCAATAAGTCAAGCATCTGCTACTTCCAAACCACTTAATCCCTTTCTATGAAGAAAGTAGGAAAATACTATCAAAGTTTGCTAAACTACAAAAAATAGATGAATATCTTCAACAGTGCAAAGAGGCAAAAAAGTGAAAGGTCTAGAGATCAACTTGCGCCCGAGATTTACAAATTGCCCTGAATTTGTATCCCCCGTGGAACACTATCCTTTCTGAAACCTCAAAAAAACTAACCAGCCTAACTTTTACCCATACGCTCAACAAAGCATATGAGTGTGAAACAGCCTTTCAAAAGGCTAGAAAGACTCTCAGAGACAACTGCCCATCCAGTCTACTCGATGATATGGAAGCCACATTAAAAGAAATCGATGAAAAACTGTCCAAGTTTTACCAAGCAAAATATGGTAAACTACTCAATGCAAATACTCATGTGGGAAAGGAAGCTAAATGACCAAGACCAAAACAAAATACATCCAGAAACCAAAGCAGAGAGGGCAGGGGAAACAACAGATGGAACAACACCCATGCGGGAATTCTCACAATCTTGAGATTATTTGCTAATTTAGCAAATTTTAACAATATTTCTACAAATAAAGATACTCATCTTTATGTTTCTGACTTTTTCATAAATCTTTCTAGTTTTCTTCTTAATAATTCTCATATCACTGTCTTGAATAAGGGATTATCCTTTAGTCCCTCTGTCAAGGAAATTAACCTTGGTCAAGTTCAAACACTTTTTTCATCATTCACCAATAACCAGATGATGAGACAAACTCTTTTGAAGATGAAATAGTTTGTCATTTTAGACAAAAAGGTACATGGATACCACCAAACAACAATGAATATATTGAAGCCTTCTGTAAACTTGTAAAATTATAAATGTTAAATTTTAAACAAGAAAGGAGATATCACCTTAATATCACAACAGAAGAAAAACAGGCTCTCCACGAATTATGCAATATAAAAAATGTTGTCCTTAAAAAAGCCAATAAAGGCTCTGCTATTGTAATCATGAATACCAATGATTACATAAAAGAAGCTAAGATAGCTAAATAATGAGAATTATTATCTCAAATCAGAGTATATCAGCCCTATTAAAACTGCTACTACACTGCAATAATTTTACCTTAGATGACTCCCATTACCTACAAATCGGTGGCACTGCTATCAGAACCAAAATGGCCCCATCTTATGCCAAATATCTTTATGAGCGAATGGAAACTGCTGAACTCAGCACCCTATAAACCTTTTATTTATTTAATATGTATAGATGATATTGTCATGATCTGGACCAGAACAGAGTTGGAATTACACAAATTCCATCGATACTGTAACAGGTATCACGAAACTATTAAGTTTATAATGGAATACTCCAAGGAAATAATCACATTCCTTGATACTACGATATTTTGGGAAAATAATAAAATATTATTTGATTTATACTGTAAACCTATAGATAAACATTGTTATCTACATTATGATTCCTACCACCCTGACCATTGCAAGAAATCAGGTCAGTACAGTCAATTTTACGAATTAAACTTATAAGTAATAAAGAGCCTGACTTTGAGAAACACACATCTAATGTCATCCAATTTTATGAAAAAAAAGGCTACCTGACTCAAACTTTAACAGAAGCTTTAATTAAAGCAAGACATAAAAACCGTTCAGATCTGCTTAATCCTACTCAGAAGGTTAATAAATCAAGTAGTGTGATACCAGCTATCTTTACATATGACAAAGATATTTACTTTTTCCAATGTGCAATCAGATCTCTCTGGCCAATTGTCAACTTGACTCTGCCAGATAAGTTCCAAAATCATCCCATTTTTGCACAGAGAATAGGTTTAAATTAAGCAATCATTCAATAAAAGCTAAATGTTCAAGTAAACACCCAGGTTTTATGGGTAAATTGTTCACAAGTACTACATTGCAAGACTGTTAATTGCACCTTTTGCATGAAAATGGATAAATCTAAAATATTTAAAAGCGCATTTAAAACTATCAAATATACTTCCAAATTAAGAGGTCACTGTACTACACATAATGTTATTTACTTACTCACCTGCCATTTCTGCAGCAAACAATATGTAGGTGAGACTAAAAGGGAATTCCAAGTGAGAATAAAACAACACCTTAGGTATATCCGAAATAAGATACACCAGTGTCTAAACATTTTAACCAACCAGACCACAACAGAAACTGTGTTCAGTATCAGATAATTGAAATTATCCAATCTGATCCAGAGCTCTCTAGTAGCAACATTAAACAGAAAGATAGAGAACTTTATTGGATACAACAATTACATATTCTACAGCTGGTAGGTATCAACATCTCTGTTTAAATTGGAGTTCAGACATTTTTATTTCAAAAACAGATGTTCTCTTACATATTATGTATCTTGTCACTGGGCTGCTACAAGGTTTGCCCCCTTTGTGGCTTGTATTCTGGCCTCCACTATCTGGCCATAAAACAAGAGACTGGAGGATAGAATGTGCCATCTGAGGATGGCCCTATGATGGTCTTTAAGCATCACAGACATGGATAGGAATGCATCTCTTTCTGCAAGCTAAAGCTTAATGGAGACAGCTATGTCAATAGAGAGTGAATATTAAGCTGCCCTATACAGTATACAAGCCATACACCAGACTGACTCCCAGACATGAAATGGATCTAGGTTATGCTCAAGCTGCCCTGTACAGTATACAAGCCATACACCAGACTGAATTCCAGACGTGGAATGGATCTAGGCTATGCTCAAGCTGCCCTATACAGTATACAATCCATTTACCAGACTGAATCCCAGA
Organism: Margaritifera margaritifera; assembly: GCA_029931535.1. Taxonomy (NCBI): domain Eukaryota; kingdom Metazoa; phylum Mollusca; class Bivalvia; order Unionida; family Margaritiferidae; genus Margaritifera; species Margaritifera margaritifera. Next base: position 2,440,692 of record JAQPZY010001552.1, read on the forward strand.
CGTGAAATGGATCTAGGTTATGCTCAAGGTACCCCATACAGTATACAAGCCACACATCAGACTGACTCCCAGACATGGAATGGATATAGGCTATGCTCAAGCTGCCCCATACAATATACAAGTCATACACCAGACTGACTCCCAGACATGGAATGGATCTAGGTTATGCTCAAGCTACCCTATACAGTATACAAGTCATATACCAGACTGATTCCCAGACATGGAATCGATCTAGGCTATGTTCAAGCTGCCCTATACAATATACAAGCCATACACCACCAGACTGAATCCCAGACGTGGAATGGATCTAGGCAATGCTCAAGCTGCTGAAATATAGCCATTGAGACCAAGTCAAGCATGGAGCAGATCACAATGATGTTGCAAACCAGTTGTTGCATGTTGAAAAAGGTTTCTGGGCTATGCACCAAGAGGAAGGTTTTGAAATTTACAGGCCTGTGATACCTTTGTCAACAGCTGGGACTTTAGTGTAAAAGACCGGTTACTTAACTTTTAAAAAGCCAGTTTATAGTTGATGGGAGTCGTCATGCTTTGTTTTGTTTTTGTTGGTTTTAACAGCACTTTTAACACATTATTGGCTACAGCATGCTGAGGAAATGGGAGCTAAGTGCCTTTCCCAAGGATGCACAGAGGCAGCTGACCTGGGCTAGCTTTGGCAGGTATCAAACCCATGACCCTTGGATTATGAGTCTGACACTCTATTAACTGAGCTACTGCAGCTCCAAGTAGTCATGGCAAAAAAAAAGGCCTGTTGATGCTTTGGTTTTGAACTTGCCTTTCGAAGCACTGCAAAAAGTCAGTGACTCAACCAGACTGTAGAAACTGTTATGTTCCTTTTGTTAAAGAGACAGATGGATGTGGGAATGCGGTAAGTGGTCACTGACATAGCAGGAGCAGAAAGTGGCCAAAAGACTATTTCAGTTAATGCATGGAAGGCCAGGTCTTCCCTGAACAACGTCTGATCAAGGAAAGAAGATGGTGCTTCCAAGTGTGTCTTCAAACTCGCACGAGTGGGATGGCAAGGAAACTTCTTATGAAGATAGAAATAACTGAACTGGTGAAGTGCAGCATCAGGGACAGCAAATATAACTGAGAGTCGGTCAATATGGGGACATGGCGATTTCCAGGCAGTCACTTGAGTGCTGTCAAAGGTCCAAGGCATGTAGCAGGTGTCAGTAATCAGGAATCACAATATCCAGTACTGGGTTGGAACAGAGCTGGGCTCAGTGATGGTCCTGTCTGGTGCTGGTCTGTGATACTACCATGGGTCTGGTACTGTATAGTGTGGGAGAGTCACCAAATCTGGTGCTGTTATACTTGGTGACCGTGACAGCTGATGCTGGATAAGGCATAACCAGGTGTTGGACTCCCGTGTTTTGGGAACAGGACTGGTTTATCAGGAAGACAGATTACTGTACCTGGAATTAGTGGTAGATGGCATTGGTCGAGACTGTGCCGAAGATGAAGTGGTCTACAGTGGTTACAGAAGGAATGATCACCAAAGCCAGTACCTGGGCCTGTATGAGGTGTTGGAATGACCAGAAATGGTTCAGGTGGGTCACCATACCATGTCAGTGTTGGCCTGGTAGTCCGCACTGCGATGGATTGCTATGGTCATGGCACTGTGAACTGGGTATACCAGGAAAACTGATCACTGTTCCCATTCCTGGTTGTAGATAGCATAGGTCAAAGCTGTGCCAATGCTGGACACATGGTCTGGGAGTGGTGTGACTTCTGGTGACCAAGTCCAGTACCAGCTTTTGAGCAAATGTTCACCATTGTATGTACCAGGGTCAACATGTGATGATGGAATGTCCAGGAATGATTTAGGTGGGTTGTTATACCATGTCAGTACTGACCAGGTGCCAAGTAATATGTGCTTTGAAGATGGGACTGGGTATACAGAAGGAAAAAAAATCGCCATACTGGGCTTTGTCTGTGTTGATGGTTTATCTACTACTGGTTTATATGGGACATCAAACAATGTCAGTACTGGCCCAGGAATTAGTGCCAAGAACATCTGTTCTGTTTGTGGCAGCCAGGGCAATGGATGGACTGGAGCTGTGTGAGAAGCTTGTGATGGCCTGGATTGCCAAATTTCCTTCACAATATGTGAGCTTTCTGCCTTCAGGGACTTGGACAAAAATTAGATGTTGAGGGATACAATGCAATGCTGATACTGTCTGCATCATTCACCATGTGCTTTTTAGCTCTCTCATTCACCAGAATTCAGTGGTGGAAAATACAGTGCCTGGCAGCCTGGGACAATAAAATATTGGCTCCCAACAACCAAGCTTCTCCAAGCTTGCACCTAACTGGACATCCAGATTTGGACTGCTGGTAATTTATGGAGAGCACAGTACTTTAAAGTTCAGTCACCAAAAACGAATGCAAACATTAAAAGCCTTAAAAGCCTCAAATGAATTTTTGTGTGCATAAAACCCTTTTAAACTATATAATAAATTAAAAACCTTTTTATTATATAGCATATTCAGTCTGCATGCTTTTCTCCTGACCAAACTTCAAGGTCCTGTGATGCTGAGTGTTTACTTTTTGACGCAAGGTCAAAATTAGTGGGCTCCAAATTGTTTATTTCATCTACTAAAGCTGATAATAGTAACACCAGGTGTCAACAGTGCTGAATTACAGTATAACTGGAACTATAAAAATTTTGGACAACCAGATAGCTTTGTTGGCCAACCAGACTTCCTAGTCTGACTGCACAGTGGGCAACCAAACTTTCTGAAAAAATATCCACCCCTGGAGTGAGTTAATGATATGTGATGGTTGCCCACACATCCTCAGACCAGTGTAAGTAAGTATGGTCTGAATTGTACCCCATACAATTTATACAGATATGGAGATTGTTTTCAATGAGCTTGAACCATCTGCACCTGGCACACTTAATCCTGCCCACTGTGTTGACACATGAAAATTGAGAGAACAGAACAATGGCATACACCAGTGAAAACAGTCAAGCATCGTGTTGAACTTACTGTGCAGGGGATGCTATGAATACAGCATAATACCCTGGGAAACTACATGCATGACCTTACAATATGTAATAACAGAACAATTACTTCACCGAGTTCATAAAAAAAAACTGAGTTGAACTGAAAATACTATAGACTATATAGCAGGTAATTAAGATGGAGCTGGCAAGTTTACAGTATGATGAAGTTAGATAAAAAGTCAAAATATTGATCTACAATGAAGATATTGCAAAAACCTTATGTGAGAAACCTCCAAAGAATCACTCAACTAATGAAAAGGCATAATTGAATTCAGTATTTATGATGCCTTGAGAAAGAGCATGCTTCTAAGCTCAAGTGGAAGTAGTGACTGACAATTTACAGAATCTGGGTGCCAATCCCTCTATCCATGGGACAGCATCCTCTTCTAACTTCCACCTTTGCAATCCCTCTATCCATGGGACAGCATCCTCGTCTAACTTCCACCTTTGCAATCCCTCTATCCATGGGACAGCATCCTCTTCTAACTTCCACCTTTGCAATCCCTCTATCCATGGGACAGCATCCTTGTCTCACTTCCACCTTTGCAATCCCTCTATCCATGGGACAGCATCCTCGTCTCACTTCCACCTTTCCAATCCCTCTATCCATGGGACAGCATCCTCGTCTCACTTCCACCTTTGCAATCCCTCTATCCATGGGACAGCATCCTCGTCTCACTTCCACCTTTGCAATCCCTCTATCCATGGGACAGCATCCTCTTCTAACTTCCACCTTTGCAATCCCTCTATCCATGGGACAGCATCCTCTTCTAACTTCCACCTTTGCAATCCCTCTATCCATGGGACAGCATCCTTGTCTCACTTCCACCTTTGCAATCCCTCTATCCATGGGACAGCATCTTCGTCTAACTTCCACCTTTGCGAGCTGATGACTCTTGAGCATTTATGTTGCTAAAGCAGGCCAAAAGACATGGCTAACATCTTTTTAGCTTGTGAGGGCTGGATTTGCATGGTAGTGAATGTACCATAATGTATTATGATCAGGTAATGTATCAAAACAAGAAAGGCACATGTAAACATTGGCATCATCGAATGTGCACAAAAATAGCTGTCTATATCTTGTGCTTTATGTCTTAACCATTACACAAGTACACTAAGTCATCACTATGCATGATTTTAAAACATGGGCAATGCAGCAAGTTTCTCGCTGATCATAATTACTTTCATGCTTTGATAGATTTTTAAGTAAGCAAATCAAAAAGAATTAAAGAATATCTCACTTTTTCTTGCTGAATATTTAAGCCATTGAAGACGATAAGGACTGATGGTCTGATATAAATGCAAGTAGTATGAATTTCAATACTACAGGAAAATGACAGACTTGAAATTAATGATGATTATAATGGGAACTTTCCCTCAGAATCTTGTACCAGTACGGCAATGATAGTTTGGTTGATCAATGAATGTACAGGAAAATTGAAAAGAATCAAGATGCTTATATCCACCACCCCACCCCCCCTTAAGGTTGATTTCAAAATGACCAAAATGAAAAATAAAGTTTCCTTTTGTTAAAAACTGTGTAGCAATTTACGAGAAAACAGTCAAGACAGAGCTACTATATGTGTAGCTACTGTTATTTCAGTTCTAGAAATTCACATTTTGAATAAGAACATGATAATAATTGAAGAACAATTTCATATCAAAGAGAACTAGTACAACTTTGCATCAGTAATTTAAAGAAACTTCAAGTAAATATTTGTAACTGAAGCAAGTAACAAGTAAATTGTAAATAAAAGGCAGGGTCTGCTGAAAGTACAATGGACCCAATAAATTTGACCCAGGGGACCTTAAGGGCGACATTTCTTTGAAAGCTGGAGAAAACACTGAACTATATTTACTTCAGTAGCAAACTGTTGTAGTCCTCCAATGTTGATTGGTCCTTCCTCAGAAGCATAGAGGTTGCAGCCCCCCACACAAAGGTCACTTGTAGGACAAACCATTCCACATGTGAGGCCCAGAGGATTGTCTGAGAAGATTGCTTTGGCTGATCCATAGTAGTTCTAAAGTAGAAAATATGTGACTAGCTGAATGCTTCTTAAGCACATAGTTCCCAAATATGTCACCATTATTGAGAAAAAGAACCCCACAATGCAAGCCAATTCAGAATCAACAATTCAAATCAAATTGTGAAAAATCTCTACAGATCATCTATGCAGGGGCCACAAATATTAAACTACCAGTCCCACAATAATAATTCTGGGAAAACAATCTCAAAAGCTTGTCATTTTGTTCATTTTTCTTCATAAAATTAAATAAATTATATGAAAGTTTACATGCCAAACAATTATTTATAGTTGTACAAGCCAGTGGGGATATAGATTTTGTCATCTCATGCTATGTATGAAGGTAAAGTTTTTTTTTTAAAATTATTTTATAACAGGACATTATTTGTTAATGTATTTCATAAACCTATTTCTAATTTTTGATATTTCATGCAATTAATATTATGTAATGACATCAGATATACACCAGTATTCTAATAATATTCCTCAATTATTACATGAAACTTTAATCAGACGTTTATTGAAAATACCTGATGTCCTTTGTCATGTTATCATAAATTGAATTTAAATCTTGTTCTCATTTCATGTTAAAGTTATACAGTTCATGGAATAATTTTCAATCTTCTCCTTGCAAAGGCTTGTAAATGATAAAAATTATTCAACTTGTTTCATATCTATGTTAAAAGAGCACTCACACAAGATTCTTTGGTTTATACCTCAAACTATTTTTATATGAATATGTACCTTATATACTCACATATAAGTCAGATCCAACTGATCAGGATCTATGTTGTTTGCAGTTGAACCTGATTTATATGTGAGTATATATGGTACTGCAGTGACAGGGTAATCCTACAGCTACTTTTAAGTCACGAATGAGCCATAACACTAACTCCTACTAATGATCAAATAAACTCTACACAACTATAAATAAGTCTAAAAATTTCATCTACTGTATATACTCGCATATAAACCAATACCAACTGCAAACTGCATAGACCCAGATCTGCTGTCGCATAATGCACCGGCCAATCTGGGTCTATGCAGTTTGTAAGGACTAATCAGTAGAACAACAACGACCCTGATCTGCCAGTGCATTATGCGACGGCAGATCAGTGTCTATGTTGTTTGCATTTGGACCCAGCTTATACGCGAGTATAGACAGTATTTATATTAAACAGTTTTTCAATACCAATTCTAAGGACTGGTGATATTAGGACCAACAAATGGACAGTATAAAGGTAGGATGCCACAAGCTCTTGCTACCAAAGAGAAAATTTCATAGGTAGCAGCTATGCACTTGCTGTGCACCTCTTCAGTTCTAGGTTTAATCCCATGTGGCAATGCATTTTAGCATTTTTTCCTTTTTTCACATATCTGAAATAGTTTGACTTTATTTCCCATATGTGAAAGAGAATTTCACATACTGTAAGTAAAAATAGTTTTTTTCCATATATGTGAAATAAAATCATTTATTTCAAAAATATTAAAAAATAATGTTACAAATGTGAAAAAGAATTTCAGATATATTTACAAAAAGACTTTATTTAAAAAATGTGAAAAATTTATTCATTTTAAATATGCAGAAAAGAATTTTACATACTATGAAAAAGAAGTTGACTTGTGAATTTTCTTTTACATACTGTGAAAATGAATTTTACATATCGTGAAAAAGAATCACATGTGAAAAAGAATTGTATGTGAAAAGAATCTTAATGTGATTTTATAGATTTCTGTGGGTATCATTTTTCGAGGTTTTGCAAAAAGTGACGTTTTCATTGGATCATATATTGGTTGATATTGTTTCCACAGTAGAATCAGTACTCATTGGTCATAAAATTCATGGTGTGTAGCAACCATGAAATCCATGAAATCTGGTACCCAATAAATATTGGTACGCCGTGAAAAATGGTTAATTCATAGTACTATTAGAAAAAGATATTTCACATATGTAAAATCAGCCTTATTTCTCATTTGAAAATCTTTTTCGCAATTGTACAATAGTTTTTTTTTTTCCTACATATCTGTGTCTGTGTGTGAATAGCATTTGACATATGTGAAAATAGATATTTTTGCTAAAACGACTTGTCATAAACCCAAGCTCTAATACATACAAAAAGTATGTGGTTGACAATCCAAGATTGGTGGTTTCCACTAGGTGCTCCAGTTTCCATCACCTCAAAGACCACCTCAGGTCAACATGTGAACTATCTACAGAACTTTTGTCATGAGACAGGACCAATGCAGTTTCCAGTCATAATGTGAACTTCAAATATAAAAAGTGACAACGATGGCTGTGTATAGGAATGGACAAAACAATAAGGTCAAATTTCATCAAAGAATATAAAACAGTTACTGTGCATGTATTTGGCGCAGGTCACTTAAATCCCCCCCCCCCTTTAAGGTCTAACCCTCCTTCCAACCAAATCACCTGAAAATTGAACCCTGAGGAATATCATACTCATGGTAATGGTAATTTACTGAAGATATGTAAAATCATTTTAACTATTATCCTACACAATACTTTTCAAAGGATAGATCATTTCTTTGGTTATAAACTGACAAATTCCCCTTCCACAAGTTTTTCTTCATGTACCAGCTGGTACTACAGGCAAGTTGTGAAGCAAGTGTCTCTTCTGATTAGTTTGGTTTTGTGGGTTTAATGCCATTTTTCAGCACATGATAGGCTATACATGGTGGTCGGTATATCTGGTGGAGGAAGAACCAGTGAAGACCCCAGGAAGAACCACCAAGCCATGGGAAGCTATTGGCAAGCTTTCTCTCATACCCACACTGGCCAAGCTGAGACTCGAAGTCATACAGACAGAGGTAAGATGTGAGTGATCTGTAAAGGCAAGTGCCTCAAACCACTCAGCCACCTGGGGTCCTGTACCTTTTCTGAGAGAATTCAGTACAACAGGTAAGTTGGGGAGTAAGTTCTTAAAAACTCAGTACAACAGGTAAGTTGGGGAGCAAGTGTCTCTTCTTAGAGAACTCGGTACAACAGGTAAGTTAAAGAGCCAGTGTCTCTTCTTAGAGAACTTGGTACAACAGGTAAGTTGGGGAGCAAGTGTCTCTTCTTAGAGAACTTGGTACAACAGGTAAGTTAAGCAGCAAGTGTCTCTTCTCAGAGAACTCAGTGCAACATGTAAGTTAAGGAGCAAGTGTCTCTTCTTAGAGAACTTGGTACAACAGGTAAGTTAAAGAGCAAGTGTCTCTTCTTAGAGAATTTGGTACAACAGGTAAGTTGGGGAGCAAGTGTTTCTTCTCAGAGAGCTCGGTACAACAGGTACGTTAAGGAGCAAGTGTCTCTTCTTAGAGAACTCGGTACAACAGGTAAGTTAAGGAGCAAGCGTCTCTTCTGAGAGAATTGATTGATAGGATTCATTTCTTCTTATTATAAGTAGTTTTCAAAGGTTATTGCAAATTTGGTTCTGGACCAATCATCTTGAGAAAAATTAGATCAACTGGGTTTGATTTTCAAAAATAAACTGCAAAGGGAATACTACACGATATTGAAATATTTCTCATTCTAGTTGGGGCTTATTTATATTCAAACTGGAAAATATTTTCAGCCCCTACAACCTCTTAGTAAAAATGTGCATTAACACCAGTTGGCTCAATGAAGGAGAAATCTATATAACAATTCTTGTGAAAACATGGAGAAACATGACTAAGTAGCTCGTTACATGTGTGAAATGTATTTAGATAATCTCTCTGCAATCTGCATCTAAAAAATTTACTTTATATACTGTATATATTCGCTTATAAGTTGGGTCCAACTGCAAATTGCATAGATCCAGATTCAAATTTCATAGATATACTCGCTTATATATGTAAGTCGAGTCCAATTGCAAAAAACATAGACCTTGATCTGCTGTCACATAATCCATCAGCAGATCAGGATCTATGTTGTTTGTTCTTCTGATTACTCCTAATAAACCACATAGACTGAGATCTGCCGGCGCATTATGCGACAACAGATGTGGGTCTTTGCAGTCTGCAATTGGACTCCACTTATAAGCAAGTATAGACGGTAATCACTTGACAGAAATATATAACATAATCATATCTCTTTAACTGACCTTGTTGGAAATGTTGGTAATGAAACTTTTGATGTCCAGCTGAGTGGGACAACTCTTCTGACATGGTGCATCTGCACATTTCAAACATCTGCAAAAATGTACAGAGTTATTATCTCATGTATATGACAATGAAGTTACCTTGACCTTTGATAATGATACTGAGTCACCTCAGTTCCTAAATCATGAGACATCTGAAGTTTGCCATTATTCTATCTAAGTTAGAGATTGAAGTAATTACCAAATGTTCCATGACTTTATATCTGAGCTCATATGTTAAATAAACAAGAATCCCTCAGATGGGCTAATGCTGCACTGGGCAAAAAGAATGTTAAATAAACAAGAATCCCTCAGATGGGCTAAAGCTGCACTGGGCAAAAAGAATGTTAAATAAAAAAAAAAAAAAAATGTATCAGCATGGTCTTTGTCATTTTTAAGAAAAGCGACATGTGACTACATGGTAGAAAGAATGGTCATATATTTGCCTAAAGTACAAAACCAATTATTTATGTTTTGAAAATGTCAGACCTGAACTCCAACATTTGAATAAATTCAACTTCTTTTACAATTGAACTATGAAATGCCACTGAAAAATGCTATTCCTTGCTTAGGTTTTAACAATGGTCATCAAAATCTTCCACAAGACAAGGGCTTTTTTCATTTTATCCTAACAATAAAGGCACTATGATATGTCATTGAAACAAAATAATCCTTGTCCTGTGAAAGTTAACAGTTGGGAGATTTAAAAGTGTTGTAAGAACATTAGAGTACAATGTACCAAGCTTTTCTCATTTGAGTACAATGTACCAAAATTCCCTCATTTGAGTGCAATGTTCCAAAATTCTCTCATTTGAGTACAATGTACCAAAATTCTCTCATCTGATTACAATGTACTAAAATTTTCTCATCTGATTACAATGTACCAAAATTCTCTCATTTGAGTACAATGTACCAAAATAATAACATGATTAGTCATGTTTGAAGAAAGGCCCATTCCCCATATTTAAAAATAGTTTGCTAATTTTCATGTATAAAAGGTTTTACTCATGATAAATCTCCAAACCTCCACCTCCCCAAAGCTTTCAAAAAATATAGGAATGAAAAAAATATGAAAATTATTTCGCCAACAAGTTTCTATATTTCAGACTTAAGTATATAATAAATGTATTGTATTTGTTTTCTTGCTTGAGATCAATGCTGCTTAGAGTGAGTCTGAACTCAGATCTTTTCAAAGACCGTAAACATTGACCTTTTATAATGTATTAGACTGATGTGTTCCTGACCTTGATTTCGGACCTTTTCACCCTGGTGTAGGTTGAATTTTCCATCTTCCTCAGAAGCATAGATATACATCCATTGACAACAAAATGCAAATATATTTTAAAAAATCGTGCACAAGAAATTGATCATAGCCTCGTCTTCAAGAAGAGAACTTATCTTTAAGCTTTCTCTTTAAGTCCAGAATCCAGCAATCTGATTGGTGCCAATTTAGATCTGACTCCGGTTTGACCAATCAAACTGTCTGGAGGAAGTATACTGAACAATCCTAATGTTTCATTAATTGAGTCAATTCCAAAAAATTTTTAACATAAATCTTCCAAGAAACTTATGCTTAATACTGTAACAGTTACACAAAAAAAGTTTTGTAAATAAAGTTTCCTTGATAAATTCATTAAAATTGTGTAAATTACAGTGCATAAACTGTACTACATGTTAGTGAAATTGTGGCCTAAGTAAACAATAAACAAATTGACTGGATTATGACTGCAACAGCACTCCCACTTATGCAAAATATTGTGTAAATTACACAGATTTGAGAAGAATGATGCAGAATATGCTCTCATTGTGTGTATTATTGGTACAGAAATGAAACCAAGTACTAGGTCAAAAATATGTTGGCAAGTAAAGTTTCAAGTCTTTCCCAGCTTTGCCAATCGTTATACGAATTTCTATTTACTTCCAGTGTTCAATTGCCGATATCCCTCAAGGCAAGTTATGAAAAAACACCAAACATTAGCAAACTTTCTAGCTGTCCTACCCCACTGTGTGACTGTCAGTCATTTGACAATATCCCTCTAGGAGAGTACTGAACAAACAACAGGCAATAACATATACAAAAACAAACACATAAAGCAACAATTAACGTATATACTTGAGTATAACCCTGGTCCAAATGCAAACAACATAGACCCTGATCTGCCGTCACATAATGTGCCGGCAGATCAGGGTCTATGTTGTTTGTTCTACTGATTAGTCCTTACAAACTGCATAGACCCAGATCTGCCAGTGCATAATGTGCCGGCAGATCTGGGTCTATACAGTTTGCAGTTGGTATCGACTTATACACGAGTATAGACGGTAATAATTTATAATGACAATTCTCTATTTATATTCTTCTGGAAAAACCCATGTTGTACACTCTGACACTATTAGTATCAACCATCAGCATTGACTCCTAAAAATCTGAATGTGACTCCTGAATTTGACAACTTTGGGGTCAAATAACTCCTATTATGGAACTGCTAGTGGGGACTCTGCTGCAATATCATGGCTATACATGTAACTGTGATATTTTCTGCACCCACTTTAACACTACAAAACAAGAACTATGAATAAAAACCTAATTGTTTACTGGTATGTATTTTTGACACTGGGAACAAGGTGCAAATACTAATGTGAATTTCCAAGTTTCCAAAGGAAACTGGGACAGAAAAGAAAAATCTCAATGACAAATGTACATCACCTAGCTGCTTCCCTCAGTGCTGCCCTCTCACTTAATGTGGTGTGTTTAATGTCCTCAAAGTTATTCTCGCGAGGAGCACATGTCTGAAAAGGAGCAAAAAGATGCAGAATAAGTGAACTCTACTGTGGATTTACTGTTATTTGTGAGGAACAAGGTACTTTGTGAATTTCATGATTTAAACCATTATCGTATATATGACCTCGCTTGTAAGTCAAGTCCACTGCAAACTGCACAGACCCAGATCAGGGTCTGTGCAGTCTGTTAGGAGCAATCAGTAGAACAAGAAACATAAGCCCTGATCTACCAGCGCATTTTGTTGTTTACAGTTGGACTTGACTTATATAAGGTAATTTGCATGTTATTTACAATCTAACCCATCTGTCAGAATCAGGTTTATCCAATAATTTATTGGGAATGATATGCATTACACTGACCATACCAGTATATAAAGCAATGAAAGACAAGTGAAATTTGGTACTGATGCACTGCTCACTCATAAACAGACATTTAGTTACAATTTTGTGACCAATGTTCCACATATGCATACATGTGATTCTACCAGCAGTAGGACAAAAATACTGTTTTAAAGGCCATCTACCGCACATATAATTTTATAGCTGAAATCTACCACTCTGAACACGATTTTTTTTTTAAATTTAAAAAAAGAAAAAAAATGGTATTTTAACACATTCTATCCACATATTACAGAAACCAGTCATAACCAGTCTACTAGGGATAAGAACTGCAACAACCAGTGCAACAACCAGTGCAATGATGCATGCTGAGTGATTACTAATCCAATTACCTGTAGGTTTTGTTACACAATGGCTGACATGTGTACACAACCAGCTGTAAATTGATTACCATTTTGATGTAATTTGGAAAGTGTAAGGCCAAAGGCAGGATATTTATTGAGGTGGTACATGTAATGAAGGGATCATAGAAGGTCCACCATGGCTTGTGACTCGCACTTTGATTAAAAACTGGCTGACCTTTGGCAGAGGTGAGATAAAAAGAAAAGACCGACACAATGATGATTTGCATGAGCATTTTGATTCTTTGCCTTGTTTAATTGTTACTGTGCTTTTCAAGATGTTTTAAAAAGAATGTTTAAGAGAAGCTCTTATCTTTTTTGGTCAGTTCATGTCAAAATGCCAAAATGTTCACTTTCTCAGTGCTAAAAACCATCAACTAACAAATATTACAAGAAGTTCAACAATCCTTGGAAATCAGAGTGTAAGTCGGTGGAGGCAAGTAGCAAAGATCCAGAGTTTGCATTATGTTTCATGCAAAGTGGATTTTAAGATAGTATATGGGGGAAGAAATAATATCACCAGACATATACAGACACCATCACATAGGGGAAATCTGGACCAGAAAACTACTGAAGGCCTGTTAAGTGTGAAACTTAATAAATCACAATTAATATCATCAGTGAACACCAGGCAGTAAACTTGTGAAGGAAACTTAAAATGTTTGTGCATTTTCTATAAAAGAAATTCCTGTGAACTAAGAGGTATACAACTCCTCCTTTTTCATATAATTGACAATATCCTGAACAATATTAATTAATTATTATTGTAACATTGCCCAGAATCTGATTCATGTTCAAAACTTGCCGTTTTATTATAATAAGAAGAGGGTACTTTTTATGGCAAAAAATGCACTTGTTTTGTTTTCAATCACCTTAAAACATGTAACATTTATGTTGATAGAAATCCTACTGATTTAGAAGCCAATCTACTAATCAAAGTTTTAAATCTAGTGAGTTGATGTCCTTGTTCTGTTACATGTATGGATATGCTGCCATTTTCTTAGTAACAATAGTCCCTCAAAGGGACTGATGCTCTAATGGCTGAAAAGAATTTCCAAGAATTCAAGACATGACCATTTCTTCATTTAACTGCTGAGTGTTGAAACCATCTCTGATATTCTCCAGCGATAAGATGATTTTCAAATTAGCTGCTGTGGTGGTTATATTGGATGTCAGATTGGCACTATTTTCATTTAGGACCAACAAGACATCATAAGAAGTCTTTTTGTGAGGAGTAATGATAACAAGATTTTCAACATGGCTACCATGGTGACAATATTGAATATCAGATTGGCACCATTTTCATTTAGGACCAACTAGACATCACAAGAAGTATTTTGGTGAAATCACAATGTCAATATGACCAACCATGGAAATTGTGGTGGCCATATTGAAGTCAGATTGGCACCATTTTCACTCACAACCAAATAGACATCATAAGAAGTCTTTCAGTGAAAACGACATGCTGATACGACCATTCATTCTGGAGAAGCAGTGATAACTAAATTTTCATGATGGCCACTGTGGCAGCCATATTGGACGTCTGAGCAGCACCATTTTCATTTAGGGCCACCTAGACATTATAAGAAGTCTTATAGTGAAAACCAGATGTCAATCTGACTTTCCATTCAGGAGGAGCAGATATAAAAAGATTTTCAATTTTTTAAATGTTAATGCTGAAAGCTTCTCTGATATTACTGAGAAACTTGAATTTACAAACTTTGGTAAAAACAATATTTTCTTACATGTTTGAGTTAACACGCTCAAAAGATACCTGTGCAGCACAAAATTCTATCTCATGGCCTTTAATCTTGCACCTGATATCATGGATAAAACAGTGCACTTGTCTAAATCTCAAGATGTAGTTATTTGCAAGGCTGGGCTAAATCTACGACAGTGTTACTGGTACATCTAGGAACCCACTGGCAGGGGACATTGTGTCCCTGTGTCCTCCAAATTTGGGGGAGCCACAACATGTTTTTTCTAAGGAACAAAGAAAAATACTAGATAGTACTTGATGCACCTGTAGTGATAAAAAAAAGAGATACCATATATACTCACGTATAAGCCAATACAAACTGCAACCTGCATAGATCCAGATCTGCTGTCGCATAATGCGCCAGCAGATCTGGGTAAATGAATTTTGTAAGGACTAATCAGTAGAACAAACACAGACCCTGATCTGCTGGCGCATTATGCAATGGCAGATCAGGGTCTATGTTGTTTGCATTTAGACCTGTCTTATACGCGAGTATAAACGGTAAGCCGTTTTGCTTTGGCAGTTCTCCACTTGAACTTTGTCGTCTGCACTATCATCTTGTCCTTGAACACTTATATTATTGTTATAAATGTTTTATCAGGTGCTGAAGTAACCCATAAAAAGCATTTACATGAATGAATATCTGGTTCGTCTGAAAAGACTTCACTATTTAATTTTCTATTCTAGATCTTGATCTCACTGAACTTTAGTGTCCACTAATTATCTACCAGTGTTTATTATACCGTATATACTCCCATATAATCCATGGCCAAATGCAAACAACATAGACCCTGATCTGCTGTCGCATAATGCACCGGCAGATCAGGGTCAATGTTGTTTGTTCTACTGATTAGTCCTTACAAACTGCATAGACCCAGATCTACCGGTGCATTATTTGACGGCAGATGTGGGTCTATGCAGTTTGCAGTTGGTATCAGCTTATATGCGAGTATAGACGGTAATTCAAATTTTTTCTGAATTCTTTTTCTTTTCAAACGAATAATTCATTGCTTTAACACCAAACTGTGTTAGAACAAACTAGACCTTGGGATGAATTATGTGAGTGTGTGTATGAAGTCTCATGGCAATCCTCTCAGTAGTTTTGGAGAAGTAACAATAACAAACTTTATGCTAACAGGCAGACAACAGAGATGAATAACAAATAACAGGCCATCTCATAAGCTCTTTTGGCATATGAGTTAAAAAGAAATGTGAATCATGCAATAGAAAAATGTAAAAGTAGAACACTGAATGCCTAATCATCTGTAATCTTATGAAGCTTTTGGCAAGCAACATATTCAGAGACATAAATAACTAAAGTAAAGTAGGCCAGTACCCTTATTCCTGTCCAATCAGTACTCTCTTAATGTTACTATTTTGCCTTATCCAACCTGACCTTTATACAGGTAGATAAGATATCTATGAAACTTTAACAGAAATGAACACAGAACAAACAACATAGATTTAACTAAGATATGGCTAATTTAACCTTAAAGTAATTATCACACCAACTGCACTACCTGCAGTATCTAGGACAGCCATATTTGCAGGAGGAGAATTCTAAGGGGCAAAGAAGGCCCCAAATCCAGTTGTTTTAAAAGGGCTCCAATCCAAACGCACATTTTTTCAAAATAATGCAGATTTTCCGATTTCAGTAATGTACTCCTTAAGACTTGTTTATTTTCTCCCCAAAATGATCAAATTCCTAAATTCCTTGAAAAATCCCAGATTTGTACTATGGTGTACTGTATTGATAGTGACAGAAGACTGATTTTGTATTTCAATTAACCAATATTATTCCTACAAAAATTTTAAAATCTTTCACTATACACTCCAGAGAGACTGAATGCAAAAACTAGATTTGTGTTTGTAAAAGGTGCCCACAGGACCCAATGCAGCCCAGGTGTACACGTCCTACAAATACAAAAAGAAGATTGATGAAAAATGCAAGTTTAAAGTAAAGTCGTCAGTTTATCTACTTTAGCATATTAACATACCTATAAAATTGAATTTGCCAGGTTCATCCAAGAAGTTTCTGCATTATTGTGTTTAAGAAGGTTGTCACTCATACAAAAGAATTATTACCGTATATACTCGCATATAATCCTATACCAACTGCAAACTGCATAGACCCAGATATTCTGTCGAATAATGCACCGGCAGATCTGGGTCAATGCAGTTTGTAAGGACTAATCAGTAGAACAAACAACACAGAACTTGAACAATACCACCAGAAAAGTGATTACTGTGTCATTATTAGTCCAAAAAGAGTCAAGTGCCAGTGCAAAAAACACTTAAGATGCTTGAAGATTTAATTAGGTCAGCTATATACATAAAGAGAAACATGCTCAACAAATTTAATTTGTCTAGGTCATGTAGTTTCTGCACAGGCAGATAGACATAATGATGGACAGACACCATCAAATCAGGATGTTCCCACCACACTTGAAGCATAAACTTGCAACATCTGACAATGACTCCATAGGGTAGTATATTGCTGCCTATTAATGGGATTCTTCCTTGGTGTATTTATAAGCATTAGTGCTTATAAATACATGTGTGCATGTGTGCTTTATCTTGTCACTATTCTCCCCCAGAATTCAAAGAGACTGTTGTTTTTAAAGATGATACATGTTCCCCCAGAATTCAAAGAGACTGTTGTTTTTACAGATTATACATGTTCCCCCAGAATTCAAAGAGACTGTTGTTTTTAGAGACGATACATGTTCCCCCAGAATTCAAAGAGACTGTTGTTTTTAGAGACGATACATGCATGTTCCCCCAGAATTCAAAGAGACTGTTGTTTTTAGAGACGATACATGCATGTTCCCCCAGAATTCAAAGAGACTGTTGTTTTTAGAGACGATACATGCATGTTCCCCCAGAATTCAAAGAGACTGTTGTTTTTAGAGACGATACATGTTCCCCCAGAATTCAAAGAGACTGTTGTTTTTAGAGACGATACATGTTCCCCCAGAATTCAAAGAGACTGTTGTTTTTAAAGACAATACATGTTCCCCCAGAATTCAAAGATACTGTTGTTTTTAAAGACGATACATGTTCCCCCAGAATTCAAAGAGACTGTTGTTTTTAGAGACGATACATGCATGTTCCCCCAGAATTCAAAGAGACTGTTGTTTTTAAAGACGATACATGTTCCCCCAGAATTCAAAGAGACTGTCGTTTTTAAAGATGATACATGTTCCCCCAGAATTCAAAGAGACTGTTGTTTTTAAAGACGATACATGTTTTTCTTTACCAGCCATGAATATCATCAGTGATGTGGAACACAGTATATGACCATGGGAAGAAACGGTGATATAACTTACTTAAAATAATGTTGGACACTAGTCTTAGCATTTTTTTAATATTTTTTTTTTACCGTATATACTCGCATATAAACCGGGTCCAAATGCAAACAACATAGACCCTGATCTGCTGTCACATAATGCGCCGGCAGATCAGGGTCTATGTTATTTGTTCTACTGATTAGTCCTTGCAAACTGCATAGACCCAGATCTGCCGGCGTATTATGCGATGGCTGATCTGGGTATATGCAGTTTGTATCGTATTATACGCGAGTATAAACGGTACATATTTTCATGATAAGAGAGTATGTCACACAACTCCTCCTATACCATTCATGACAGATAATTCAAACTTTATACATATGATTGGGTGTTAATCTGTTGGAACTTGATGTGTACAATAGTTTTAACATTTTGATGAAGACCAAGGGGGTGGCACTAGGGGGTGGAGGTTGTTTACATAAATTTAAATGACTTCCAATTTATCAGATGAATATGGTTTGAAAATTGGACTGCATGATCACTGAACCAAGTGTCAATACATGTCAGATGGTGGTTTGAATTGACCCATAGGGCATACAGTTTGAATTGACCCATAGGGCATACAGTTGCACCCCTGAATCAGTACTTCACTGTTGTGTGAATGATGTCATTGCCTAACCAATCAGGAAACAGAAACTTTACTAGTTACCAACATGTGGTACTAGCTAGTTGCTAATTTAGACCAGATGCCCGCAAACTAAAATAATTTTCAGTACAAATTTAATAACCTATTTTTAAAACCATTAAAACACATACAACCCTTATTTTGTACAACCTTCATGAAACAGAAACCAAAACAATGTTCTATCTTAAAAATTAAATCGTAGCTTCACTCAAATGAATTTAATAGATCCGTCCCCATCTTAAATGCTCAATAAGTGATTCCCATTCATGCTTACCTTTTTATGACTTCAAATAATATTGATGACATCAACTGAACTGTTAAGTTTTATTTCAGGTAAAAGTTTTCATGGTGGTCAAAATACAAGCACTCTTTCTTGTTTCTTGATAAAGCATTAAAATTACTGTCGGTATTCAAGCCTTATCATCATCTGAACATATTATTTGAATGTACTGTATTATTTTGCTATCAAGTTGCACAAACCAAGATTTTGGTATAAAATCAGCTCTAGACTGTACAAAATGTGCATCAATGTAATTTCAAGGAGCAACAATCTCTATGATTGCATTTTCTTGTCAGCAAAATTTACACGGAGATAGTACCTCGGTTAATAACCAAAGTTCTCTCAACTATTTGCGATGGCTGCTATGCCACCAACACTGGCATCACATTGAAAAGTTCTAAAATCCCCACAACTGTGATCTCCTGTGTCTCTGGATGCCATGTTCTCAAGAAACAAAATAGTCATATACAGTATCACATGGTTTACAACTGTATGTGCAAATGCTCAGCTACAGTGTGATATTATTTCAATATGGGAAAAATATTTAGTAGTTTAGCAATGTAAAATGAATGGGAATTGGTTTTAAGTATACAAGTACAGGAATTTCTGTGTTTGCTATTGTCTGCTGCAAAATCATGCTACTCACAGATGATGAAATGTTTTTATCCGCTCAAAATAACTGAATTCTCATACTGTTAAAGTTCGTAGTTATCATTTTAAATCTGATGGAGTATTTTTATCCATGCTGAACCAGACTTTAGCTTAGTCAGTTTAAAATAGTATTTTTAATTTGAGTGATTTTGTTTTGAAAAAGTCATCAACATGTTTATGAATTGCCCGCACGAAAATGTTGGTTTGTATGTGGTGCAACTACCGTAGTTATTGTTTATTGATGTGCTGATAATGAAATTACAAAGGTAATGCAATTAAACTAGTCTATCTATACATCAGTCTGTTTAAGTCAAATGGTCATCTGCATAATTCACAATTTAGGCAACTAGATGAATTTACAAGCTGAACCAGGATGGACACACAAACATATTTACGAAATTTGTGCCATGTATTTTGATATTGCACCACAAAAATTCTTTGCCACTGTCACAAAAATGACATCTAGATTAAAAACTAATTTGATTAAAATCAAGATCTCATTGTAAATAAGTAGATCTGATGGGAACCAATGTGAGGTCATGTTCCAATGACGTTTTGATTCACCAACCAAATTACAGCTTTCACATTTATGAAAGTGAAAAATGTAATTCAGAACATTTCACCACTAATAAAAATGTAATTCAGAACATTTCACCACTAATAAAAATGTAATTCAGAACATTTCACAAACTAATAAAAATGTAATTCAGAACATTTCACCACTAATAAAAATGCTCACTAACACAAAATCCAACTCTTTCTTTAATATGCTACAAAAAAATAACTAGACTGGGATTCCAACTCTTTCTTTGATATGCTACAAAAAAAAAAACTAGACTGGGATTCCAACTCTTTCTTTGATATGCCACAAAAAAAAAAACTAGACTGGGATTCCAAAGGTCACCTAAATATGAACATTTATCAGTATCTATCTCATCGCCATTATGTCTGAGATCTTGATTTTAATCAGAGTAGATTGAAAACCTTTCTCAAATCAGTCATCACATGGTGTGCTGGCAGATCAGGGTCTATGCTGTTTGCAGTTGGTATCAGCTTATACGCGACTATAATATTATATGGTACTTAAAATTTCAAGTAAACAGTATAGACTCTGATCAGTCAGCTTATTATGCAACACTGCTCCGCATTAGGTGCACATTACACAGAAGTAAATATTGTATAATAGTATACAGTAACCAGGCTACAAGTTCAAGACCTGACATTGATTAAGATATTTGGTATAATGGGTGTATACAGTAATCAGGCTACTAGTTCAAGACCTGACTTTAAGATATTTGGTATAATGGGTGTATACAGTAACCAGGCTACTAGTTCGAGACCTGACTTTGCTTAAGTTAAAAACCAATTGCTTGGGCCTACAAAGTACAGGTTATCTCCAAAAACAGGGTAAATAAATCATGTAACAGTTTGAGCCATATACCTGAATGGACTGAAAAGATCAATCAAATTCACCTGTCTCAGGTGGTACAGGTGATATTTACATTTGGTATGTTCATATTATGCTCAATCACATGTGTTCACACAAGTATGACTGCAAAAGAAAAACCATTTCATGCTCATACATAAGACTGTTGGAAATAAAAACAGCAAATTACATACACTTATTTGTACTGAATGAAAATGACAATAAGCAGTGCATTTTTAAGTTAAGGTGGCATGGGTGGATAATTTGGTGTAAAATATAGATGTTTTAGTTATTTCATAAAATGATACTTAAAAATATGTTTTTTCAATCCCTGCAATTTGGATTCAAATGAGAGAATAGTTTTTACAACCCAGCATCAGAATGGCTGAACAAGTAATAAACACATTTCTGATTGAGTTCATTGCCAAGTGATCAAGTTTGCAAGCTACTGGTGATGCGATCGCTTGGGGAGTATGGTTGAGCGCAGTATCGCAAACAACTGGATCACGTGTGGCCAATAATTACAAAAAGATTAGCTCAAGATAAAGGGATATGAAAGTGAAAGAAAAGACTGAATAAAAACTATTGATAAAGAAGGAGAGTTTTAATTGTTGATATATAAACAGTCTGAATTCTTATGAATAGAGAAAAGACCCCGAGATCAGTCAGCTTGAAACAATATGGATACAAATCAGTCTTACCATGGAAGCCAATACTGGCATGTGAGGGACTGACCAATTAATTGGGGGGGGGGGGGGGGGAGGCGAGCCAGGGGAGGGGATCTGGGATAAATGTGAAAAAATATTCCACCCCAAAATACCTTTAACAAAATATTCTTGCTATGATTTGTAGACAAAATGAACTTATTTTATCCATTATATTAGCTGAAAAGTAAAAGAAAAAAATCCTAGCTCAAAATAAAGTTCCGTGTCACCCAACCCCACCCCCACTCCGAAACTCAAATGGGTGGTCCCTTATGTCTACAGGCCACCTGATCTGCCTGTTTCTTAGAAGACAAGCATGAAACTGAACTTGACGTACTGTAGCTCTAGATCACGAGGAAGCCATGGTAGCTCAGTTGGCAAAGCATCATATTCATAATCCAATGATCATAGGCTCAATACCCACCCAGACCAGCCTGGTTCAGCTGCCTCGGTGTGTCCTTGGGAAAGGCACTTACCATATATACTCATGTATAATCCAATACCAATTGCAAACTGCATAGACACAGATCTGTCATCGCATAATGTGCCAGCAGATCAGGGTTTATGTTGTTTGTTCTACTGACTATTCCTTACAAACTGCATAGACCCTGATCTGCTGGCGCATTATGTGATGCCAGATCAGGGTCTATGTTGTTTGCATTTGGACCTGGATTATACGTAAGTATATACGGTAGCTCCCATTTCCTCAGCACGATAAAGCCAATAATGTGCTAAAAGTGACATTAAAATGAACAATCGCTAAGATTGCTATGCCTCACTGAATCTTATGGGTTTATCTCAACTTCTTACCACACTTACACAAGTGAGTGAAACACTAAATACACTAATGGTTCATGTTTATACATGTACTTATAAATCAGAAATCAATAAAATACTGGTCCCCTATTTCTCAGGAAGTGAACATTCATTTTAGTAAGCCTTTGGCCTCAAATGTATAAATTAGCATTTTCACCCGAATGCTTGCTTCAGAGGCGCTCTTTAAAGATGAATAAAAACATGTGACACCTGCAATATAAGAGCTGTTGTGTCCAATCCATGTCATATTTCACTTTGCGCTAACAAGAGGTGGTAAGTATACTGAGTAGAGACTGAGATTTCAACTGTGTGGTCAGTATTTTGTTGAGTTTTGTTTCAAAATAAATAAATGATAAACTTGCTGCGTATTAAATTGTTGATACTGTTTATTATATTCTTGATACTTTTACTAAAGCAGCCGACCTTCAAACGCTGTTCAGGTCAGTTTATACCATGCTTTTGCGCAGTTACAGACTTATAGCTGCCGCAAGGGCACTATACCATCACTCAACCCGTCTGACTTTGCGGGGTTCAATATTGCTGGCACTGATGCTAACATGGACGTATCCTCAATGAAAAAGAAAAAAGCATGAATCCAAAGTCGTCAGTTATTGACAAACAACAAAGGCACTTGCAAAGACAGATAACTCTTCCAGGTATAATGTTGTGTATGGCCTGTTAATTAGCAAGGTCAGCTTAAGCATAGCAACCAGAAAAATGTCAGAAGGACCAAATTTTATTGAATTGAATAACTGAACTCTTGAAATATAGCACCTTTGCATGCATTATTGGGTATTTGCCCAAAAAATAGATAGTATATATACTTGTGAAATGGAGACTCTATGACAAGACCCCAGTCAGGATTTGACCTTTGGGAAGAAAACATTTAGCTGCTGTGCCCGAGAATTTTTGCCAAAATCCAGCACTCCCTAGGGGTTGCCTAAAATATAGACCAGGCTTGAATTCTGAATGAAACCTGTTTGATACAAATTGGGAAAGTTGTTCTACACATGATATTGATTATAACGGATGATGCAATGGATTTGTTCATGCTTTACAACAACTTAACTCCATTTTCCTGGGCACGATACAGCCAATATAACGTGCTAAAAGTGCCAATAAAAAAATTCCAACTTATTATAGTCTTTGACTCAGATGATCAACACTGCAACATTACAGTGCATATACATACAAAATGGGACAAATATAACGTGGCCAAAGTTGCAATGAAATGGAACCCCAATATTAACCCATAGGTCTGGGGGGTATTCAACAAAAACCATATGCTGCTGACAAGAACTTTGTGACATTGAACAGTTTGTTAGAGCTGCAATTATGCCCATTGTCAAACATGATTATCTTGTAAAAACACAAAAGCATACATGTGATAAAAAATGAGGGGTCAGCTTAGAACAAAGAGGGAGATTGCAAAATTTGATCTGAAGTTTTGACCTCAAAAGAGGAAGGTTTTTCATTGACCCAATTTTTAGTGTGCACATGGGCAATAATTACAGTGAAACCCCGCTATAACGCGCCCCGCTATAACGTGAATTCGGATATAACGCGATCGTGGCATGGCTCCCAAAATTTCATATATTCATTCGCACATGAACATTTTTTTTTTTTCAAAGTACGAGAAATAGTGTATAAAAATGTGTATATTACAGTATCATTTTGGGGAAGAGATCGCATATGAATTCGAGTATAATACGTCTGTGGCGTGGTTCCTGAAATTTTTTATACATGTACATGTATTTTTCTCGTACACGGATTTTATTTTTTTTTTTTAAGTACGAGAAATAGTGTACAAAAAGTTTATTATCATTTTGGGGAAGAGATCACTTATGAATTAGATCATGGCGTGGCTTCTGAAATTTAACAATTTCACCAATTTTTTGAAGTGTTATGCCAAAATAAACATTACCGGAAATGTTACTTATTATTGATCCATGAGTAAAGCCAGAAAGTCTTCTTTGTGTTTGTCTTAAATTCATTCTGTATACAATCATTGCTCAAACAATAGTCGATATGTTTTTCTTCTTTAACTGCATACACAACCGAGCATCAGACAATGTGGTGGTTGATAAAAGATTCTCACAATTTAATAAACATCAAAAAACGTAAGCCGCCAACACATGCGCTGGACTTCAATTCATCCTGTATACAATCATTGCGCAAACAATAGCCGACTTATGTTTCTTCTTTAACTGCATACACAACCAAGCACCAGACAATGCAGTGGTTGATCAAAGATTGTCATATGTAGGTGCTTATATAGTTATATAGAGACTGAGCTTGGGCAGCAAGATCAAAGATTGTCATATGTGGGTGCTTATGTAGAGACTGAGCTTGGGCGGCAAGATCACAGGGAGTTCAAATAACCACTCTCTGTTACTTGGCACTGAACAAGTACAGCTGTATCAAACTCGTGGCTCAATCAAAGGGTTGTCATGTGGGAAAACAAAGACGGATCGATATCAGATAGTAAGCGGTGTTGATACCCTATTCATGCTATACATTAGACGTGTATACGTTGTTCTCTGAATAAAGTAAAATATAGTAAAACCCCGCAATAAAGCGACCCCGTTTTTTCCGTGATCGAATTTTATGGACCCCAAATATCGCATTATAGTGGGATTTCACTGTACTACTACTGACCAAATTTCCATATTTTTAATATTAAAATATGCAATTCAGTTCTTTCACATTAACTTGTTGCCCTTCACACTCTCCATTTATGTAACACAAGCATATTTAGCATTTCTTACAAGATCATTGCCTGGATTATATTGGTGGCAGTCCTTATCATTGTTCATCTTAACACTTAAAAGATTATGTACAGTCACTGGATCCAGGTTTTTCTGGAGTCAGCCTGAATTTTCCTCAGAATGGAAAATGTCCTTTCAGTGTCTGCATTGGAATGTGGCAATGTCAATACAACTCTACTGAGTTCACCAAGAAGTTTAAATTGTTTCCTGCCTGTGGGTAGAGTCAGATTGCCAACTGTCACCAAAACTGCTGAAGACTGGTACTGTCTCTGTTGAATTTGTTACAGGTTGGTATTCCAAGGAATCTTGTTGATATCCTGTTTACAGCCTTGTCAAAAATACAAACTAAGACTGTCAGCATTTTATTATCCCCTTTATGGGGTTTCTGCATGACGTGTGATGTCATTCTTGCCCATGTAACTGACTTTAAAATCAGCTTTAAAGGAATAGCAGAATGCATATTCATGTCCCTTTGAACTCGATTGCAATCAATGAAATTCCCATTTCCATCCATCACTGAATTTTGTGTGATATTTCACTTGCTTGGATTTAGGTGTTTTGGCATTGGGAGATAATGCACACTAAGTCAAATCAACAAACTTTAAACACCGAAGTCGAACCAAGCCACTTTTATGCCACTTGAGCTCTTGAGTAATCCAATCATAATCAATTAACATCTTTAATCCTGTCCAAAACAACTTTAAGCACTGAAACAGAACAAACCTTGCAGACAGAATCAAAATAATGTTTATTGTTTCATGCTTTTCAGTAACCCAGCCATAATCAATTATTGTCTTTAATCCTTTCCAAATTATTTCTATTCACACATAACATAATCCACCTCAACAAACTTCGAATGAAGCCAGTTGACCATGCCAACAGGATGTAAGGATGAAATTAGCAAGTACATTGACTTGCCCTGCTTAAACCAGTTCAGTCAGGTGATCATAGGCAGTATTGACATAAATATACTACATTGGAGCCAAAATGTGAAGAAAAAAAAAAAGAAAAAGAAAATTTTCGATAGTAATTTGCGAATGCAGGAGATTTCAGCGAGTGACGGGAGACACCCCTAAACGCGGGAGAAAAACCCTCCCGTGCGGGAGGTTCACATGCCTGCAAAAGTTGTAACCTCACTGGAAAAAATAAATAAATAAGGTGGTAACAGACTTTGTTTCTGGTGAGATGATAAAGCATATAATTTCACTGGAATTGTCCCAGCAGGCACTAGAGATGCAGAGGGTTCAACAGATTTTAGTCATAAATTAATCCCAAACAATATGGCCACATGAATGCAACTCGTTGCCAAAGAAAAAAAATTGACAGGTAAGTTCATGCATGGCTAAATATGTACATGTTTTTAAGGCACGGCAGTGGCCAATATCTGCTAATTTGATTTTTTTTACAAAGATTTACAAGACTGAATTTGAAAAAAATTTGAAACCAAAACAGAATCTCAAAATATATCACAGTTCTTGATGAACAAAAAATTCCAGTATATATTAAAGTAGATGAAATGTTGTGGAAAGGAACTATTGTACCTTCATAACATAGTAAGGTAGAGGTCGTTTCAAATCTGTTCATAGTACCAAAACCTAATGGTAAATTCAGACCGGGCATAAATCAAAAGACTTTGAATGACTCTGTGATTAGTAAACATTTTTAAACATGATGGTTTTTTCAGTTGGTCTGGAAATAATTACAGGAATATGATTTTATCATATCCATTGATCTAAGAGATGCATATTTCAATGCTCCAATATATGAACATTTTCAAAAATGCATATAAACATGTGCAACTTTCGGTGGAATGTAATACTATAATAATTTATAAATTTGCTTGTTTAACCTAGGGGTTTCCAGTGCACAGAGGGTCATTACCAAAATCTGAAACCACTGTATTTATAGTTCATACAACAGTGTATTGGTCCCTTCTGCTACTTTGATGACATCATCAACATCAACATATTCCCCAATTTATGCAGAAAAAATAAATATATATTTATGCTGGAAAAAGTTATATCTGGGTTTTATGATTAAGTACAAGAGGGTGCAGTTTATTCTGTATTGGGGAATTAACTCTTTGGATTTCTCATTTATTCAGTTCAATTCAAAGACTTTCCTTATGGATGCAACAATGTGAATAAAAAAACAAGGATATATATATATACATTGCCAATTAGATGTCCATCAAGACATTCCTTTCTATCAGACAGCATCTTTTGTTGGTTTACTAGATGATACCTTTAAACAAGTTTTAGAGGGAAGAGATAAAGTTCTCGGTATTAAATAGTACCAGGATTTTTTGATGCACATATAAACCTGTCTGATACAATAAGGCAGAGCCAAAATGTTAAGCTGAAAATATATATTTTTTCTTTTCAAATGCAATGTTAAAAGCTTAGACCCATAACAGTTGATTTTGTTATTTACACACATACATCCAAAGATGAGTGGTGAGTTCATTCAGCAGATTCAAATCAACCTATTTGTGGCCATTGACCAGTTGAAGAATCCAATTATCATACATTAATTATATTGAAGTTCTTGTCATCTTTCATAACTTGCAATCTCTCTGTTGCCTAGTTCAAAATAAACATAGTAGTACTCGAATACGGCAATACATGTGCATTCTCCTAAATTAATTTAACTCTGTCCAGAGAAATGAATGATCTTCCTAAATCTACTTGGTAGTGGTCAGTGCCTTGAAAGAGATGTATACATTTCAGCCATCTATTTACCATGATTAAATAATACTTGTGCTGATTTTTACTCTAAGAATTTTTAAAAATCTACAGAGTGGATATTAAATAGAGAAAGTTTGCTTCTAAATTTTCAAATTGAGAAATTTGCTTCATAGAATCCAGAACCTGGAGCATTTATTTTGGGATGCTTTTTCTTGTAGCTCAGGCATGAGTTTGTGTCATAAAATTTCAACAAGGTAATGAGTAACAAAGCTGCTTAAAGCTCTTATGGTAATTCCATATTGGCCATCTCAGTCTGGGTTTCCTTTAATTCTGGCTTGTAGTGGCCAGGCTCCTTTGCATATACTCATGTATTTCGGAGAGACTTGCCCTCTGAAGAAAATTTCCAGCTAACAGGTGTGGTTGTATTAGGACAAACTTCCAAAGTATAAGACTTTATGCAAAAGCTGTCGATCTCAACTGCAACTCAGGAGGGAAAGGCACAAAAATGCAGTCATAACTTGCATGGTGTAACTGGATCAATTTGGTGTTCTGTTGGGGGGTGTGGCAGTCCTTATAATGTGTTTGAAGAACAGCTGTGACATACTTAGTTATCTTGTAATGATTGGTAAATAATACAGGTTTTAAAGTCCATGTGGATAAAAACTCTACAATAATTAGGTCAGAACTGGTGTTCAGTGTTGCTCTTAAGCTCAAGGTTCATGAGAGGTATTATTATGAATCTACATCAAGCAAAGTATGCTTTTACTTGGGATGTTGGACATGTGTTTAAGTTTTTACTCGGGATGTTGGACATGTGTTTAAGTTTTTACTTGGGATGTTGGACATGTGTTCAAGTTTTTATTTGGGATGTTGGACATGTGTTTAAGTTTTTACTTGGGATGTTGGACATGTGTTTAAGTTTTTACTTGGGATGTTGGACATGTGTTTAAGTTTTTACTTGGGATGTTGGACATGTGTTTAAGTTTTAACTTGTTACTTGTACAGAATGTAGAGTTTAACGTGTTGTCATTGAAAACAGTGGCTATTTTAGTACTCTCAACAAAAAAAGGGCACAAACATTGATTTATGAAAATATTCATAATATGCATGTATCAAGCATTGGTATTCAGTTTATTTTCCAACTTTACTCAAAAGTTGCAGGCAAATAAAGAGCTATTTTTTCAAATCCCTAATTGTTTAGAGGGAAGACTTTGTCTTATGCACACACTTTTTTGCATTATCTCAATAGAACTCGGAGTCTTAGCAAATATGATTAGTTCATTGTTTCTTTCAGCACTTTCAAGTGGATACAAGTACCATATTAATATGTAGTTGAAAGCAGTGCTACGAATGTTGGGAATTTATATCCAATATTTAAAAACCATTCATATCATTCAGCACTGACATCTGCAATGTATAGGAGATGATGTTCCCTTTGGGGAATTCTTAAAATGACAGATTGGACATTAGCCAAGAAATTTATTTAAAAAAATTAATTAAAATTTTTAAAAAAAATATTAATAATAATAATAGTAAATAAACAAATAAATTATTTACTGTTTATTAATTTAAATAAGAAATTTTATATCAGTGGTTTTACATATGAAGTGATAGTAGTTGATTTTAGTAGTTTTTTGTTGTCCTTTAAACATGCTAATTTATACATGTGAGACCAAAGGCTTGTGAAAAATAATGGACACCCATCCAAGCATACATTAGATGTGATGGATGGGAGGCATTAATGGAGTAAGCTGGAAACTGAGCATGTATAAACCTCCCACTGACAATGTTTCATATCTGAATTCCATCACACTGAAGGTATGCTTGGATGGGGGTCTAATATCCTGCTTGTATCACATGCAAAGTAAATAGTAAGGATATATGTGATGTATCACATGCAAAGTAAATAGTAAGGATATATGTGATGTATCACACGCAAAGTAAATAGTAAGGATATATGTGATGCAGTGCATAAACTTATCTCCTATAGATGCTTAAAAAAATTAAATGATGAAAACATCTGAGTTTGAAAACAGACTTTGATGTATTTAAGCATGCTTTATTACTTTTTGTATTTACAATGGTTCCTCCATCCCAAATGCTTCAGGGGAGATAAGTATATTATAACTGAGTTACCTTTATAAAACAAAGTATTATAATTACCGGTATTATTATTATTATTATTACTATTATTATTATTATTATTAAATCATTTACCTTCAATCAAAACTACATGTAGCATAAAGAATTTACCATTTAACTCTCATATATAAGATATAAAACTAAAGGAGCAAGACAGCAGTTGCTGCACATGCAAGAGAAAGCTTATTTGGTCACATCTCAACTTGAGATCAAAAGTGTTTATCTACTGCCTACTGCACTCATATATAAATAATAGCATATATGCATACATGTACACTGCTCCTCATTTTTAGTGTCCCCAGATAACAAACAAACCATCTTATAACACAGAGGCAGGTGTGAGTCCCATTTTTTTTCTTATAGAAAAGACAAAAATAGGCTCCTATTTGGTTAACATGGAAAAATCAGTCAAAATTGGTAAAAAGAAATCTTGATATATCGCCTGTTTTGCTGAAAATGATGGTTAGTTTGCTTAAATTTCAATTGTGAAATTATCAAATTTTAATAGGAAATCATATTAACACAAATATATTACAATAAATAACACATTATACCGTTTATACTCGCATTTAATCCAGGTCAAAATGCAAACAACATAGACCCTGATCTGCCAGCAGATCAGGGTCTATGTTGTTTGTTCTACTGATTAGTCCTTACAAACTGCATAGACCCAGATCTGCTGGTGCATTATGCAATGGCTCATCTGGGTCAATGCAGTTTGCAGTTGGTATCGGCTTATAAGCGAGTATATGCAGTAATACAAAATATCAATCAATAAAAATACTGTGAATGCCTACTTGTGGCAACACTTCACAAATAAATGCCAATGAAAAAAGTCTTGTCAAGTGAAATTTGTGTCTTTTAATTTGATTTCAGTGTAATCTCATAAATGTGATATGCCCTCTTCTATTCAAACATGAAAAGAGTCCATTTACTTTCACAGCGATGCTTGTAAGCACTTTTGTGACAGGCTAATTAAGTGCTTACTCAGCAGCTATGCTGGCTTTATTTGGACAAATGTTGATAACATAATGGTCATTCATCTAATTAACAGATTGTCTACAGCCAATTAAAACACATGACAGGTGCCAACATCACTGGAACATCTGAGTTTAGGTCAGCCTAACAAAATCACACTTTTTAAAGATGCTGCCTTTTTGATATAATGTGTAGATTGTTCTTCAAAATTTGGAGTGATACATTCGAAAACAACTTGCATGTTCCAATAAAACACACATATTTTTGCCTTTTCTCATTCTTTTCAATCAATATATTTTAAAAATCCAGATGCAGCATTCCGTGACAGTGCAACTGCCTTGTGCTGACACCTTTTACTGGTATACGGAGTTGTACACAGTCACTGCTACATGTATATGCTATCCGCAAAGAAGCGTATGGCAACATTAAAAATTGCTATCTTGAGGAATTAAATAATTTATGGAATTGGCTATGGATGTTTATGAGCATAATCCTAGTTACGATGCTTTAATTAATTTGTGTTTGTTATGATGGATACACATGCTTTGATACTGAGAGGGTGGCAACTCAAAAGTTTACTGATGCATGAATTTGTGAGTACTTCACATCAACCTGATTTATATTAAAAGTCTGGCATCAATTTATTAACTTTAATTTACTTCTTAAGATCTAACATCCATTAATATTAAAATTCATTTAACAAAATTTTGTTTAGGACAAAGGAGATTATAATTCTCCTGTATCCATCAAAGTTGCTAGCACTCTCCTACCAACTGGTAGTATTAAACAAAATTTTAGCTTACATCGCTATAGTGCAGCCTCACTTATGCTGCAGTCAATGTTTAATCTTGTCGTAACCCATGTTTACGGTATATACTCACATATAATCCAATACCAACTGTAAACTGCATAAACCCAGATCTGCAGTCGTATAATGCACCAGCAGATCTGGGTCTATGCAGTTTGTAAGGACTAATCAGTAGAACAAACAACATAGACCCTGATCTGCAGGCACATTTTATGTGACATCAGATCAGGGTCTATGTTGTTTGCATTTGGACTCTGCTTATATGCGAGTATAGATGGTACCATTTTTGGAAAAGTTTATATTCTTGGATTTCTTTGTGCAATTCTTCATTTTTACATTCATAGATCTCTACTATTAATTAGCCATTATTGTACTTATATACCATTAATTAGCTCCATATAGCCATTATTGTACTTAGATACCATTAATTAGCTCTATATTGCCATTATTGTACTTAGATACCATCAATTAGCTCTATATAGCCATTATTGTACTTAGATACCATTAATTAGCTCTATATTGCCATTATTGTACTTAGATACCATCAATTAGCTCTATATAGCCATTATTGTACTTAGATACCATTAATTAGCTCTATATTGCCATTATTGTACTTAGATACCATCAATTAGCTCTATATAGCCATTATTGTACTTAGATACCATTAATTAGCTCTATATTGCCATTACTGTACTTAGATACCATCAATTAGCTCTATATTGCCATTATTGTACTTAGATACCATTAATTAGCTCTATATAGCCATTATTGTACTTAGATACCATCAATTAGCTCCATATAGCCATTATTGTACTTAGATACCATCAATTAGCTCCATATTGCCATTATTGTACTTAGATACCATCAATTAGCTCTATATAGCCATTATTGTACTAAGATACCATCAATTAGCTCTATATTGCCATTATTGTACTTAGATACCATCAATTAGCTCTATATTGCCATTATTGTACTTAGATACCATAAATTAGCTCTATATTGCCATTATTGTACTTAGATACCATAAATTAGCTCTATATTGCCATTATTGTACTTAGATACCATCAATTAGCTCTATATAGCCATTATTGTACTTAGATACCATTAAACCCATATACATACTAGAGCTGAAACAAATACCAAATTTTCATACTCAATGAATTTATTCGAATAGGATTTGAATATTCGCCAATGTTAAAAAAGGCATCAAATCCATACTCTTTTCTTTGTCTACTTTGGTATTTATTGACATCAACCACTACCAGCCAAGCCGCATTGAAAACACTGTGAACTATGGTAAGTCATTTAGTTCAAGTAGTTAAATGACATTGTAGGGGTCTTGAGTATAAAACTAAGGATTTAAATGAATAATCAAAAGAATGTAGGTGTTGTTTTCCTTGTTTATCTTCAAACTCAGTATGAACATAAACATTCCTCATTGTGCTGAAGACATAGTAAAGGACAGAAACTCAATCACCTGTTCCTCAAGTGCTGAAGATATAGTAAAGGACAGAAACTCAATCACCTGTTCCTCAAGTACTGAAGATATAGTAAAGGGCAGTAACTCAATCACCTGTTCCTCAAGTGCTGAAGATATAGTAAAGGACAGAAACTCAATCACCTGTTCCTCAAGTGCTGAAGACATAGTAAAGGGCAGTAACTCAATCACCTGTTCCTCAAGTGCTGAAGACATAGTAAAGGACAGAAACTCAATCACCTGTTCCTCAAGTGCTGAAGACATAGTAAAGGGCAGTAACTCAATCACCTGTTCAGTTAAATGTGGGGACTTATAATCTCATATGTTTCTTCTGGAAGTGATTGTTTCACCATCAAAATCACACACATACATGTGGCCAAATTAATTTAATTTTTGATGCTTTGATGATAGGTCTCTGGAATTGGTCCTACTAGTACATGCCAGACATTTCTGCAGGGACTGACTTTTGACCGACTATAAAATGCCCAAATTGGATGTTGGGATTTTCTGCTAAGCAGTGAGAAACTTGTATTCAGTCTCACAAATAAATGTTTTAACTTAAACCCATCCAAGGGTATTGACCCCATTTTATACATAAGATGTACATTACAATAAGTTTGAAATGGCCTTGTGGCTTCTTCATATATGTAACCTCTACCAGAGCCATGTACATGGGAACTAGTTCCAACCTTAACCAAGTTTGGGAGTAGACAATTTGGTTTCCTGGGTAAAGAGTGATTGCCAACAAACAGTTAAGTCATTTTCAACAAGGCTTAAGAAAGAAAAAGTGAAATAATCCCTGCACAAATTGCAATATATCCTGATCACTATGACTTTGTGCTAATGTACAGCAAAACTAAGAATAGCAAGCTCTACGGTAACAGCAAACTTTCTACACCAACAACTTAAATGATTCTGTTGCAAAGTCATGTCAACTGGCCCATGTAAATCTTATTGATACAAAGCTGACATCTGCATTACCAACTTTTAAAAAAATAAAAGGATAGTGTCAGATTTTAAGCATATTGGTAATTCCATAGCTATGTATTTACCACAAAACTTGAATAAAAGTCCAAATGCAGAACTATATTGGAGTTAACTTTCTAAGGTATGATGATTCAGGGTGGGTGGGGTGGGGAGTGGCAATAGCTTGAATGATTGACTATAACTGATCCAGACGGAATGAATGTTGGACAACATTCCAATTTTTTTTTCTAAGCTCTGATTGATTGATACATAAAAGCTTTGTTGACTGATATGAGCCCTATTCTATTCCATGTTCTTCATGGTCTTGCCTCTGGTTGATCGATACATAAAAGCTTTGTTGACTGATATGACCCCTATTCTATTCCATGTTCTTCATGGTCTTGCCTCTGGTTGATCGATACATAAAAGCTTTGTTGACTGACATGACCCCTATTCTATTCCATGTTCTTCATGGTCTTGCCTCTGGTTGATTGATACATAAAAGCTTTGTTGACTGATATGAGCCCTATTCTATTCCATGTTCTTCATGGTCTTGCCTCTGGTTGATTGATACATAAAAGCTTTGTTGACTGATATGAGCCCTATTCTATTCCATGTTCTTCATGGTCTTGCCTCTGGTTGATTGATACATAAAAGCTTTGTTGACTGATATGAGCGCTATTCTATTCCATGTTCTTCATGGTCTTGCCTCTGGTTGATTGATACATAAAAGCTTTGTTGACTGATATGACCCCTATTCTATTCCATGTTCTTCATCATCCTGCCATATTATATTTAATCTTTTCAAGTATATAATGGCAAGGATGGGAGCAATGTGACTATTTAGACTTTTGACATGATGATTACCTTGTGAGTAGAAATTTGAATTTCAGGTGATTTAACAGGTTTTAAGTTATTCCACTGTAAACTAACTGATTCAACATTGCATAGTTTGCATTTCACCTTGTTTTGGATTCTTTTACAAAATGCTGCCAAACTTGCTGGGTAAACAAATTAATATTTGAATACCAATTTGCTATTCGAATATTCGCAAAAAAAGTATTATAATTTGAATGTTCGGATATTAGTTTCAGCTCTAATACATACATACCAGATCTGGGAGGATACAGAAGTTGTATAGGTGTGCACATTACCTGTACCCAATGATTATAGCTGAAGGGGCAATAATAATTACATGTAACACTTGTGCATAATTTCCTGTTTATTTCTAAGATCTGAAGTTTCAATCAAAGCTGGTACAGAAGACTGACATGTTGAAACTGAGAGAAAGAGAGAGTTGTCCAATAAGTGGCATAGCCCATCTTTTTCTCAGATACTAGTACTAGAAACATCTCAGAGTCAGCATCACCTACAGAACTGTAAAGTCTGCAACTATTCTAATGAAATTATGTAAATGCATCAAAGAAAATGTTAACCCATTGTAAATCAGAACATTTTCACAAGAATAAAATTAGTTCAATCTTTAACGAAAATGTAAGCATGCTAAAATATTACGCTCTATGTAACTAACTTCTTTTCTGACAACTTTTACAAAATTGGCAAATTATGAACTAAATCACTCTTTTAACAAGAGTTGCTCAAAGGGACTGATGCTCTACTGGCTGAAAAGAATTTACAGGAATCCAAGATAAGAGTCTTTCTTCGTTTTAACTGCTGAGTGTTGAGCAAAAACAAGATTTTAAAATTGGCCACTGTGCCAACCATTTGGATGTAATCGGCACTATTTTCATTTATGACCAACTAGCAAGAATTCCTTTGACATGAAGGCCCGAGTCCCTGATGCAGCAATCAGCTACCTGGATGCACATGTTTCAGCCCCCTCATGTCCCTGGGATGCAGCATATTTTGATAGGATTCCATGTGCTTTTTTTGAATATCAAAAAAGAAAAATATGCTACATAAAAGACTTTGTCTGCAAACTGGCACCTTTTCAAGCAATGATTGGTTGCTTGTTAGTACATGCACAGATGTCCAAACAGCTGTCTAAACAGACTCTACTTGCATTACATAATTCCTCAGCAGTGTGATGCCTAATTTAATGGCAAGGAATTATCAAGGACTGCTGGAAGTTATGTGGCTCCTATATTATAGATCAAATAAAAGATTTACCATTATCTTTATTGAAGTCTTTGTTTTTACCCCTATCTTTAGAATTTTGTGTCTATTCGGTCGAGCGAGTTGTACATTTACCTTTGATTTAATAATGTCCAGTGAGTTTTGTTTTGATCATAAAAATTAAACTTGTTGGCAGTGACCTGAGCACTAGTAATCAACCAATCATCATTAATTAAGTTCACTCCGACAGTGGTATATATTCCCAATATATTTAGATGAGGATTACTTCTAATTATCTTTTGAGTGTCCAAAGTGTTCACGAGTCAGCTTTCTTTGCTAAGATTTCTTTAGAACATCCAGCATGTCCAAGATGCGAGAGCAGTCTTGGACGCAACTTCAGAATGAGGCTGATAAGGTAAATGACAGTCTGAAGTCAAAGAAAATACAATGGTGGTCAGATTGGGTGGAGAAATTCCCTTTGCTAGAATGATATCAGAGATATAACTGCTGTTTGTTCCTGTTATCAAGAGTGAGGAAAAATTAAATCTTTTGTTGATGGAAGTACCAATTTTCAGCTTTCTGCAATTACCTTACACAAAATGAACCAGGATCATACGATTTTGCTTTAAACAAAATAAGGAGGCAGACAAGGACCATGCCAAGGCAGCACAGATTAAGACTGTTTATTACCTGCTCAATGTAAACAACTGTGTTAAATTGTTGGATTGTATAAAGGACTATACTTGCGTATAAGCCAATACCAACTGCAAACTGCATAGACCCAGATCTGTTGTTGCATAATGTGCCAGCAGATCTGAATATATGCAGTTTGTAAGTACTAATCAGTAGAACAAACAACATAGACTCTGATCTGCCAGTGCATTATGCGATGGCAGATCAGGGTCTATGTTGTCTGCATTTGGACCCATCTTATACGTGAGTATATACGGTATGGCTCGGAACATATTTAATTCTTACACTGGGGATGGGACTCTGTGATTTGGTTGGGGACTCCCAAGTTTTTCCTTGGGACTTCCTCATTTTTTAAGCCAGGTGTCCATGACTCTCAATTTTTAAATCAAGGGAAATCCCTGAACTAGACATTATTAGAATTCATTTGGTGAAAACCCCATGCTGATTTTCAAGATGGTGGCCAAATTGAAAGTGAGATCAAGGAGGAGTGGCAATAAAAGATTTTCATGACAGCCATATTGGATACCAGATCGGCACCATTTTAAGTTGGGACCAACAAGACATGATAAGAAGTATTTTAGTGAAAATCCCATGTTGATATGATTATCCATTCAAGAGAAGTAGCAATAACAAGATTTTCAAAATGGCCATTGGTGGCCATATTGGATGTCTGAGTGGCACCATTTTTATTTGGGACCAACTAGACCTTGGGATGAATGTATGTAATGTTTAATTGCAATTCCCCTCAGTAGATTAGGAGTAGCAATAACAAATTTTGCTAATGAACAGATGGACAGACTATAGACAACAGGCCATCCCTTCTGGCCTACAACCAGCAGAATTAAAAATAAGATAAATACCTCTCAAAAAATGGATCAATTACATACAGGATTATTTGATAATCTACATGTAGCTCACAGGAAGACAGAAGGTACATAAGTGAGTGCTACAATAACAACAATAACCATCATAATCATCTTATAAATTATTATTATTATTATTATTATTATTATTATTAAGCAATGGTATAAGTAGTAACAAAAACCAAAATCCTCCCCACATTCAGTCTCCATTCGCGTTTCTCTCCAATGTGCCAATCCCCACTAATGGGCCTCTCACAGGACCAAGTAACAGTCAGCTGCAATATGTACTGGGTGGTGTCAATAAAGCAAAAAAAAAAACTAATGAAAATCTTTTATTTTTTAGCTAAAAAGAAAATATTTTTAAAACCAAGTCGATTGATGGACTTTTTACATGTGAACAGATCCTTTAATCCAAAATTTGAACCAATCAGATGAGATATTTGTGTACCAGCGATTGATTTGAGTAGATCAATTTTTTTAGACCAGCTTAAAACAGAACAGTG
Source organism: Margaritifera margaritifera (assembly GCA_029931535.1). Taxonomy (NCBI): domain Eukaryota; kingdom Metazoa; phylum Mollusca; class Bivalvia; order Unionida; family Margaritiferidae; genus Margaritifera; species Margaritifera margaritifera. The sequence continues at coordinate 2,478,958 of JAQPZY010001552.1, forward strand.
AAAAGTTTGAACCTCCAGTTGTTTTAACTGCAAAGTTTGATAAAAATCAACTTTGTATATTTGGGGAGATGTTAAAAATACATTTTCCACCTGGTTACTATGGAAGCCAAAAAGTTACTAGGGAAGCCAATATAACGCAACTCTGGTAGAACATGTTCTAAGAAGCATTCCTACGAAGCCTCGGTAGTTCTTCTGGAGATGTCAAAAATAAATTTGTTATCTGGTTGCTATGGAGCCAAACAGTCACTAGGGAAGTGACCAAAAACACAACTTTGATAGAACATGTCACAGGAAATATATGTTTCAAGCTTTATTAAAACTGGTTCAGAAGATTTTTTGAATATGTCTAAAATGCAGTAAAAACTGATGCACACACGCAAAGTATGACCCACAACTGGACACAGAATCATAACATAAGCTTACATGGCCATCTAGCTAGTTGAGCTAAAAATGGAGAATGTATTGCTTTCTCATCTGCATAACTAGTCATTTAAAACCCAGTGTTTTCTAAACAGAACTTACAAGTACATAGTGAAAATTTCATGAAAATTGTAAAATTTACTAACATTGGACATTGTTTATTTTATTTTACTGCGTAAAATCTACCTTGGTATGATACTAAAGTTGTGCTAGCTCTGGTCATGAACATATATACAATTACATAATGATCTATATCTACTGTACATTAGCTGGTGACAAGGGGTCAATAATACTTCTTATTGTACCCTGACCATGGATACATATATGACTTTATTTATTAAATTTAGCAGACTACATGTAACTTGAGGTTAGTTATTCTTACTGAGCATCCTTTGGTATCATTTCGCTTCCAATGTTTCTTGTTTATCTTCGTTGCTGAACTGGATACCAAACTGGCGTGTTTATTGATCTTTGGGTTAAGGCCTAGAATACTCTGAAAATTAAAAATATTTTGTTCATTACTGCACTGAAAAAGAACTATGTCATCTACATTTTTATAAATGTAGAATGGAGTGCAAAAAACTTAATTTGAGCCTAATTTAATATGCAGATGCAACAAAAATTCTTGAGTGTGGAGTCTGGGGTTGGTTGGAGGGTGTTGACAATTTGAGAGAAAAATGGTAAACAAATTCTTGAGTGTGGAGTATGGGGTTGGGTGGAGGGTGTTGACAAATTCAGAGAAAAATGGTAATAATTCTGGTCTACTACTTTGACATCCAGATAACATGACATTTTTTCATAACTTTGTGTTATTTAGTTATTTCAAGAAATGCAAATTACAACTGTAAAATATTCAAGAAGAACAGATTTGTGTTTTGACTTTGTAACTATGCAAGAAAAAAAAAAGAAAGCTTAAGACGAGCTGGGTCTTTCCAAGAACTGAAAATTGAGTGGGGAAATTTCCTCGTCAATTTGGAAAAAAGAGGACATTGTTCTAACATAGGATTAATTGAATGAAGAAATAAAGGTAGGGCTTGAAAATATAATTTGTAATTTTCATGCATTTGGTGTGATTTTTTTAAAATATAAGTGCAAATGCCATAATTTCACAACATTACAACAGACACCGAAAGAGCCAAAACAATATAACATACAGGGTATGTGGGTTGTGTTTGCATTAAATGTATCTAAAATTATGGGAATCTGCTTCAGCATTACTTCATAAAATCCCTGCAAGGGGGGGAGGGGGAGCCTGAGGATTATTTGCAAACGTCTAAATGACGAATGCATTAGTATATATCTATATACATGTATCTAAATTCTATCAATTTTAACAATGGAGCCTATACTACTTTTAAGTAGTCCCACAATATAAGATGTCAACCCAGATAGTTGTAATGGGGGAGGTACCCTTCCATCATAAACTACAGGGTCAAAATCTTAAATTATTACACTGTAGGATGTATGTTAAGGAGAATGAGTACAGCTGTAACCTCTCTGACCTTGCTGATTCATTAAACAATAACAATTATCCAGTATCACTGACATGAATCACTTGTATCTCTGATACATAGGCCTACTGTAGCATTACTACTACTTGTATGAGATCATCATGCTAACATAAATGTTCACAGAGGGATATCCATACACTGGTACAGAGCTCTCTGTAGTGACAATCCATAATCACCTCCTTTGCTTTTAAATGATTTCTGGTTTGGTGCTCTCATATTTATCCTGATGCTTTTTCAAAGAAAAGGCAGTGATTAGGTGATTCTATCTTTCCTTGCATGTTGGAGTGTGCATGTCATGTCTCACAACTCCTTCAGTACTGTGCAAAATAGACTTGAAACCTTGGGATATAAATTGGGGGGGGGGGGGGGGGGTAGAATTTTGATCCACACCCTGGAAGGAGTAGGGTTAGCTGGAGTATAGAGGGTGGTTTAACATAAAATTAATGAGACTCCTGAGTTGTAAGTCTTACAATTGTCTGAGGATTGGTATATGTGCCAATTAAAGTGTCAACACACATAAAATGGAGTTCTGAATGAGACCACATGATCATGCCCCAGGAACATACTGGAGTGATCCTGGGTCATAACTTTGAAGCCTTGATTAAGGTCTATTAATCTCATAATAGCATCTATACATATTAGGCAATGTGAATCAAAATTGGAACTATTGGTCAAGTTTGTAACCACCTATAGTCCTTTCCAAAAACATGCTTACCACCCCTTAATTCATATAGGTGGCATGTAGCCTAATGTTTTGGATAGTGATGATCCAGTATGGATGATAGTGAAAAAGAAACAATCGCTTCCTATCAAAGAGTTAAGTACATTTACGGTGATGGCAGAGTTACTGCTGCATGCAAATAATAATAAATAATAATAAAATAACACGAAAGTGACAAAATAAATTCAAAATTTATATATATATATATATATATATATATATATATATATATATATATATATATATATATATATATATATATATATATATATATATATATACAGTGAAACCCCGCTATAACGCTATTTTTGGTGTCCATAAAATTCGATCGCGGAAAAAACGGGCTCGCGTTATTGCGGGGTTTTACTATATTTTACTTTATTCAGAGAACAACGTATACACGTCTAATGTATAGCATGAATAGGGTATCAACACCGCTTACTATCTGATATCGATCCGTCTTTGTTTTCCCACATGACAACCCTTTGATTGAGCCACGAGTTTGATACAGCTGTACTTGTTCAGTGCCAAGTAACAGAGAGTGGTTATTTGAACTCCCTGTGATCTTGCCGCCCAAGCTCAGTCTCTACATAAGCACCCACATATGACAATCTTTGATCTTGCTGCCCAAGCTCAGTCTCTATATAAGCACCCACATATGACAATCTTTGATCAACCACCACATTCTCTGGTGCTTGGTTGTGTATACAGTTAAAGAAGAAACATAAGTAGGCTATTGTTTGCGCAATGATTGTATACAGGATGAATTGAAGTCCAGCGCACGTGTTAACGGCTTACGTTTTTTGATTTTTTTTAAATCGTGAGAATCTTTTATCAACCACCATATTGTCTGATGCTCGGTTGTGTATGCAGTTAAAGAAGAAAAACATGTCGGCTATTGTTTGAGCAATGATTGTATACAGAATGAATTGAAGACAAACACAAAGAAGACTTTCTGGCTTTACTCATAGATCAATAATAAGTAACATTTCCGATAATGTTTATTTTGGCATAACACTTCAAGAAATTGGTGAAATTGTTAAATTTCAGAAGCCACGCCATGATCAAATTCATAAGTGATCTCTTCCCCAAAATGATAATAAACTTCTTGTACACTATTTCTCGTACTTCCAAAAAAAATTTTTTTTCCGTGTACGAGAAAAATACATGTACATGTATAAAAAATTTCAGGAACCACGCCACAGACAAATTATACTCGAATTCATATGCGATCTCTTCCCCAAAATGATACTGTAATATACACATTTTTATACACTATTTCTCGTACTTCGAAAAAAAAAAAATGTTCATGTGCGAATGAATATATGAAATTTTGGGAGCCACGCCAAAATCGCGTTATATCCGAATTCGCGTTATAGCGGGGTTTCACTGTATATATATATATATATATATATATATATATACCGGTAGTATCAGACACTAGATTTAAAACTGTATCTTGATGAATTATATAATAAACATAGATGACATAAAGATATATATGTAGCAATCTTCTAATGGCAAATAAGACATGGCATGACAAGAAAAAACATTATTATGGGGAGAGAGAAAAAAAGTATGAATGTAATTATCACTCTTTACGTTAAGGTTCTATTCATTTTTTTCTGAATTGTTTGAATTTATATGGCTGTGAATGATCTAATATACAAGAAAAGAGATTAATAGGAGAATTATGAAATTAATGAATGTCAACAAGAAAAAAATTAGAATAAGCAAGAGTATGTACAGTTAAGTGTAAATTAAAAGAATGAGAGGTGTTACTTTTGAGTAATTCAGACAAGTTATTGCTTACTACTACTACTAATGCTTTTACTTTCTTTGTCTAAGATAGATATATTTTCCAGAAAATCACTTCAAATGATCATTGGTTTGCTGAACGAATGTTTCATGTTAACTCAATGAACAAGTTATAGAGTCTTATTTTTAAAACAGCGTGTTTAGAAAATAAAAGTTAAAACACCAAAAAACCATTAAACTTCAAATTTTGAAGTTTTGACAGTTGACCACTTTGGTCTTCCTTGTTTTTAATGTTTAATCCTGTCAAAAAGAAGCAAGCGACTACCCAATTCAATTAAACTTTGCAGCAATATTTCAGATACATTAGCTTCAACAGTCTTTTCTATTCTGATACAAATTATTGCCATCAAAGGACTCAGCTTACAATAATTACAAAATTGGACAATCCTGAAATTCAGTTGTAAATGCAACCATTTTAGCCACAATCTGGAGCAATGACTGCAATATACTACTCATTAAGATGCACCAACATACAAAGTTTCATCAGTGCAAGGTCTAAATAAAGTCAGATTAGTCTAGATATAATAAGGTTTAAGATAACAGAGGATGTAAGAAACAAATGGAAAATACAAAATGTCACTTGAGCATGAAAATTAGGTCACAACTGCCTAGTTTTTATATGGTTGAGTTACTCTCACTGAGATGCATTCAGATATTTATGTTTTATGAGTGTTGGTGATAACAGGATTTAAAATATTTAGTGTGTCATGAATGAATAATTAACATAAAAAAGTAATTCAAGCACAAAATTTTGGTCACAGTGACCTAGTCTGGGTATAGTTGTATAACCCTCCACGAGATACATCCACAAGCCAATGTTTACAAGTTTTTAAGTGAAACAGTGTCCAAGTATATCAAACAAAAAACAAAAATCATTAAATTCCACAAAATAGTTCACAGTGACCTGGTTTTTATATGGTTGGATTACTCTCCTTGAAATTTACTCATAAAGCAATTTTCGTAAGTATAGCTAAAAGCATCCAAGATATTGTGGGTGTAATGAATGAATAGGTGAAAATACAATAGTTACTAAGTGATCAAAGTGACCTAGTTTCATTATGACTGAATTACTCTACTTGAGATGCAACAACACAAATTATCAAGTGTATGTAAAGAGTTTGCTGACAATGCATAAGTCACAGAAATGAGAAACGTAGGTCACACTGACCTAGTTTATGTATGGTTGAGTTGCTCTTATTGAGATACATCCACATGCCAGTTATCATGGGTGTAGGTGATATAGAGTCCAAGATACTGAGGTCACAATGAATGTACACATGAACAAATGGGGAAAACACTATACTATAGACATAGGAATGTCAGGGGACATAACTCTTTCAAGTGTCCCAATTCCACTTACTCTTACATTCCTGAGCAGTGGTCTGCTTTTAATGTATATTTTAACATACAATTTGATACATCGGAATGCAAAATCATTTCAAATCTGACAGAAGATCCGGGTACATGTTTATGACATTAAGCGGCCCATGGATTGTAAATGATGTGAATTTTAGAACATTTGAAAATTTAAAAGTTTGATTTCTACATTTTAAGAGGAGATAATAATACAGTAGGTCTTAAGCTGCCAATCCAGTGGAATATGCCATGTATAAATGTATGTTTCATATTTCCAATCAACCGGTGCATAGGCCAAGTTATCCCTCAAATATTGAGTACATTGTCTGTCACAGGCAATCATGTGTGAAACTTGATTTACTAAGATAATTTCCGTGAAGTTATCTATAATTATTTTGATTCTGATTAACAATACAGTGTTCATGTTTCTTCTTTTAAATGAATGTATTAAATTGTTTTTAACTGATACGGTGTCATGGCAAGATTATACCCATATGAATTTAGTTCTCTATTCAAAATAATATATCTATATACATGACAAAGAATGATCTAAACAACAATGTTGGTTTGTTTTTCATATATTTCCAATTCTACTCTACCTGAAGGCTTCCTTACAAATGTTAACAAACATAAATCCAAAATATCAAAGCAATATTTATTTTTATACTGAAGATACCTACTTTGAATCTGAAATGAGTAAGAGTAACATATAACAAAGTCAGTTGTTGAAAAACCATTCTTAACAGAAATGTAAGTATTTAACAACCTGTTTTGATTGTGTGCATAATTTTTTTATCTGAAAAAAGAAAAATTCTAATTTTGTACATGACATCAATTTTATGAAATTCTGAAGCAAGTACATGTACAAACAATAATGGCCAGAACTGAGCACTAAAATTGGGTATCAAGCTGAATTGTTCAAGCATCCTGGATTTAAAGCAGTGAATAGTAAAGATTATATTAAAGTCAATTCAGATAAGACCTAATAGCCTCCCCCCCCCCCCCCCAATGGATACTCACATACAAGTTTCTTTTGTTTTTTTCAATGCAGATTTTCTTTGAATACCTACAACTAAATTTCAGTGTGGAACTTGATCAGACTCTCTTTTAAACTCTATAACATCAGGAATGCTTCAGAGTAGCATGTTTGTTATGACATAACATTTCTATGCAATGTAAAATTAGATTTATGTAACTGACCAGAAAAAAACAGATACACACATATATAGAGATTTTACACACATGCATATGTGTGTGTATATTATTTTTAGTTTGAGGGTCTGTACTGTTGCATGGTGACCAGGTGGAGCTGTGGGGCCATGGCCCCAGCAGCACCAAACACACAGAGGGGCCCCAAAAGCTGAGAGGACACAAAAGTCATGCTTGTAGCAGTGCCAAAATGCACATAGCCCTATCTGCTTTACACCTGCCACAATCCCACTGAGTCTGTGTGTGTGTGTGTGTACAAGTTTTAGTATGAGGGTGCATAGGTATGTTCTTGTGTTTGTGTACATATATGTGTGTGTGGGGAGGGGAGAGAGAGTCAATGGAATTGAGAGAAACACATAGCATGGATGAGTTTCATCCAGTAAGTTTTTTGTTCAATATGCTGCCAATATTTTACTTCATTGCATAATCGGTAATTATTAAAGTGATTCTACAAATATTTTTTTTATTTATCGAGTTTAGTACAACTTAAACATGGATTTCTTCTGCTGAAATAAGTTTATACACACATATGAAACAGTTTTAATGAAGGACCAAAATCTGTGTAAGATTTCATGAATATGGGGTAGGGCAAAGGGTACATGTATTCCTCAGATGGCTGCTGACAATATGACTTGCTATAGCTTTCATTCTTTGTCCTCATTAAAACAGCCTTGACCAAAACATTTTCCCAACAAGACTCAAGGAAGCACAGTTGGCCCCGATATACAAGAAAAATAATCCACTTGATAAAAACAAAACTAATGTCCTATCAGTATTCTTCCATATATATCAAAATTCTTCAAATGAGCTATCTGCGATCAGATCACTAATTACTTTGACAATATCTTACACCCATACCTGTCTGTTTTCAGAAAGGGTTTCAGCTGTCAAACAACACTAATTCAACTACTAGAAGACTTGCGCTTAGCACTAGACAAAAACAAATATCCATCCACTATTTTGATGGATTTATCAAAAGCATCTGACTGTTTACTCCACAAACTCCTCCTTCGGAAACTGGCAGCACACGGACTTTCAGTTTTGGCAGTAAATACTATGGCAGATTACCTCTCAAACAGAAGACAATGTGTTAAAATAGGAAACTCAACTAGTTCATGGGCAAATATCTATAAAGGGCTACCCCAGGAATCAAATTTCTTGGACCCATACTTTTTAATATCCTTATTAATGACATCTTTTTCATAAATGAATCAGATCTATACTACTATGCTGATGACAACACACTTGCCTACACTCACCATGACTTTAATATTATGAAATCTCCTTTGGAAACGGAGTGCAATACTTTGATTAGATGGTTTACCAATAATGAAATGAAAGCAAACCCCGATGGGTTACGAGCTATTGCACTTGGAAAGAAAACTAAAAAATAGCTTGAGACTTTCTCCTCCAGCAAGGCTAATATATCTTGTGAAGACTCAGTAAAACTTCTAGGAGTCACTTTGGACTTTATGCTAAACTTTAATCAGAAAATCAATGAAATTTGCCAGAAAGCATGTAAACAATTAAATGCACTCAAACGAATTGTAAAATATCTTACAACTGAAGGAAGACATGCTGTGTACCACTCTTTCATCGTGACAAACTTCAACTACTGTCTCCTAACCTGGCATTTCAGTTGTCTCACTAATATGAACAAACTTGAAAAACTCTATGAAAGAGCTCTGAGATTTGTCTTTAATGATTTAAAGAAACCTTACTCTGAACTCTTGGACTTGGCAAATGTATCAACTCTTCACATCCGAAGGATAAAGACCATGGCACTTGAAGTATTTAAAATTTTAACCAAGAACTGTCCAACATACTTAAATGACCTGGAAGTTTCAAAAAATCTTCTTACTCTTCTAGGTATGTAAACACCGTGGAGATCCCAAAAGTAACAACATCCAGGTATGCAGCAGCAAATCAATGGAACTCTCTCCCCAGTAAAATACGAACACCCTCAGATTTTAACAATTTTAAATCCCTCTTAAAGACCTGGTCTGGGAGCTTAGTTTGTAAATGCTCCATATGTAAACACAAGTAAATAAGTTGCTGCTGCTACCTTAATCATCTGCATGTTTCAAGTTTTAGTTCCTAGTATTGTATATATGCTTGTAGATATTGGCTGCCCTAAATGTTGGTTTGTGTCACTTACACATGGTTTTGGATGGATTTTCCTCCCTTTTTGATGATACATTTATTAGTTATATGCTTCTGATGCTTTAAGACTTATCATATACATGTACATGTGGTTTTGTATGTCTTGTATAGTCTTGTCCTTGTATATTTAAAATTGGAATGCATGTAAATAGTATTTTGAAGATGTATTGGCCAGCCATTAATTCAACCAGTATATTTTAACACTGCATGGAAGTGTTCTATTCTATTCATGTAAACTGATTTCTCTGCATTTAAGTTTTAAACAGAAATTATAAATTGGGAGGTGGGTGGGTATCTTAAGTTTGTATTAGCCAGCCATTACGCATGTGTATTTTAACACTGCACTAACTGACGAGTAGAATCTTTTCATGTAAATTGGTTCTCCTGTATTGATTATTAAAATAACAATTATAAATGTGGGGAGGGGTATGCAGTTTTAGCAATGAAGCATAATTTCATTACAAAAAAAAAAGTATGATTGTAAGTATGTCTGATTGTTGAAGTAAATTGTTATATTTTTAGTCAGTAAAATAGCTCCAACGAGCTAATGTTCTTATTTTGTAATGCAATTCTGACTCTAAATAAAATGTGTCTATGTCTAAACTGAAGCTATAAACGTGTTTTGTAGCACAATCAAGAATTTTACATTCTATTCATTTTCATGAAATTGTGTGAGACCCTGTTTTTCAGAAAATTGGTAAAAATGAAATTTTTTTCAACTGCACACCTCCACTCATTTAAGTCAGAGAAAGCACAAGTAGCATCTAAGAAACAGTTCAGACTTGACTTTTATAATTCTTGGATGCATCTCCATTGAAAAATAGCTTGGTTTTGTTGCAAAAATTGGTATTTCATTGTTCATGTCCTATTCCCCTCACCCCACCCACTCCCCTTTCTTAACTTCATTGGCGTGGGGATAATGAATTAGCTTCAATAAAATGTATGCCAAGGGGGGTTCATTTCAATTCAAACAAAATCAATAGCAGCAACAACAGCAATTCAACAAATTAAAAAATCTATATACCTGTATGTACCCATCTATCTTGTGAGAAACACTGATACATAAACGCTGATACTGGCACTGTCAATTCAATGTACAAAGTTATTTCTCATTTACGTCATATATGCATCATCACTCAACGATATGTATATATGCATCGAGTAACGGCAGATGTAGACCAAGACTTCTTTATTGGTGGCAGAAAGTCAGAATCAATTACGGATGGTCCGCTCCGTAAAAGTCTAATCTTTTGATTATTGTATCCATACAGCAAGTCCAAACCCAAATAATCACCTTTTCGGGTTTTTTATTTTTTTATTTTTATTTTTTTTTTCTAGCTTGTCTCCATGATTAAAAACATACGTGCTTGCAAGCAGCTGCCTACAAAATTATGCATAGATGTACAATTCAATAAATGTAAGTAATAAAGGCTGTAGTCACAGGGGCTCGTATTGTTGCTTACAATTTACTTATAAATCATATGCGTATTATTTTATAGTACATATATAATTTAGGGTAAGCTGCTAGAAGTTGGTCTAGGTTAGCTGCAAGCAACGATACGATCCCCTATGACTCTAACTTTTCTCGTGGACTGAGTACTTGTGGCAAAACTGCTTAAAACGCACGTTATGCATTTTGCGCTGCAGAGTGAGCTCAAATGCAACTCTAGCTTTTAAATAAATGAATTTAAAGATGGAAGACTGCTTCTCTTACCTCGATGTCAGGAACATCCCTGCTAACCCGTAACGTTGCCATCCTGAAGTCAACTACTGACGCTTGTAGATAACCGGATGTTTTAACTATCCAATTCGATTTGTACACTGGGTCGTTTACGGGGCAGATATCTTCCGCTTTTTAATGAGATATTATTTTCCTCCACTAATAGTACACTAACATAAACAGTCACAAAGTAACTTATGGGAATTAAAACCTTTACTTATCTCTGTTTGGTTTACAATATGCGCCATATAAAATGTTTGAGTGGAAATAGATCCAAATTAAGCAAAGGTGACCCCCCTTCTCCATTGAAATAATGGTACGGTCCACAAACTGATAAGGCCGTTTTTCTACGCCACGGCACGTAACTGCCTAAATTACGAGAACATCTATTAAATATCATCTTTAACTTTGTTATTTATCGACTTTTGGTGTTACTCAAGATTGTTTTACCTTGTCAACCTTCAAGGTCATAAAAGCTAACTGAGATGAAGAGACATTCACGAGCAAAGACACAATAAAATTAAATCGGATTAAAATCAGACATTAACTTGCTCCGCAAGTTATACGGTCTTGTCGAAAATCTTTTTTTCCAACTTGCTCCTTTACCGTCTTGTCAACAAAACAACGTCGTATAAGGAGAAGTTAGATCTGATTTTAATCAGATTGAGCTAAATTTAAATATATTCTGGCAAGCACTTATATTACATTATCTTTAGAAAGAAAGTTATACGTATTAAACAATCTTCTGTTTTATAAAGAATCGTTCATCATTTAAAAAATACAAATAGGTTTCAACTAGCACCTTCGCAGCCCGCGCAATGTGCGTGTGGGGGTGGGGGGTGGGAGGGGGCACAATCAGGGAGCCGAAAATCCCGCTTTATATTAATTTAATGGAGCCCGCTCTAAATGTTTGCGGGGCGGGGGGGGGGGGGAAGCGTACTAACGGGGGTGGGGGGAGGAGGTCGGTTGCCCCGGGCCCCAGAGGTCTTGGGGCGCCAAAACAGCTGATAAAAATTCGGGCATAGTATTCTGGCCCTTTGGGCCATCAGTAGTAGAGGGGGGGGTACTGGGGGTCTAGGGGGTCTCCTATGTTAAACAGGGTCAAAGATTTATAGGGTCTAGGGGAATTTAACATGGGAAAGTGTTGACTCTATAAATCTTTGGGTCAAGCGGGGGCGCTATGGGGTCAATGGGACTTAACATTATGTCCCTGTAGAGTCCCCAAAGGTAACGTACGGGAATTTAACATGGTGGGGGGCACTATAGGTATCTACGGGAATTTAACATAGGGGGTGGCACTCTGGGTACCAACGGAAATTTAACACGCCGTGTGTAGTGACGAATACAACGTTATCTACCATCCAAACACCCCACACTATACTATCAACACGCCGTGTGTAGTGACGAATACAACGCTATCTACCATCCAAACACCCCACACTATACCATCAACACGCCGTGTATAGTGACGAATACAACGTCATCTACTATCAAAACACCCCACACTACACTATCCAACACGCCGTGTGTAGTGACCTTCTGCCTAGTGGCTATATCTATATAGCTTAGAGTTATATATAAAGCATTACCTATACCTCAGATCATGTTGGAGGTGTCAGTAAATTTGCATATATTGTACCTTTGTTATAAATAGCTTTTATCAAGGGAACTAACTCATAATAACACTAAAATGGACGTGACTAAAAGTTGTATTAAACTTCGGGAACCGTCACGGACTTTAGCGTTGACTAGAAAAAATCCGGAACATTAAGATTATAATGGCCTAGACTAAAAGTAACACTAAAATTCCGAAATTGTACCGGACGTTAGCGGAGACTGAAAATGATCCGGAAAAAAAAAAAAATGGAAAAAATTGGCTGAGACTAAAAGTAACACTAAACTTCCGAAATTGTACCGGACGTTCGCGGAGACTGAAAATAATCCGGAAAAAAAAGTGGGAAAAATTGGCTGAGACTAAAAAATTTGTTTCTACGGTGTTCATCTTGATAGATAGCAAATGGGTAGTTTTAACTTGGGAAGGCGTTGTTTTAATATACTAGAAGTGCGGACGTGAAGGAAAACATCCCTTTCACCTTTAAAAAAAAACACATCACTCCCACTACCCGCGTCTGACGTCATTCTAGGCTTCGCGGATTTATCACTCCATTACCAAAAGAATAAAAAATAAAAATAACACAGACCCAGGGCGCGGACCTAAAAGAAACTACTTTTCATATTTTTTATATCAAAAACCACACAACACCATTCAGAGATATACATCAATAATAATTATATTTTATTCAATGTATATACATTATGTTACTCGTGGTAATAAAACAATTTCATATAAATCCAATACAGTTCAATTCATTTCCATCTCCACCATTTCATCCTCTTCTTGTTCTGACACTTCAGGAAGATTCTTGTCGACAATTTTCTCATAACTTTCTTCTTGACTCTCATTGATAAACTCCAACTTAATAAAATGTTCATTAGCATCTCGAATCCACAGTCTTTTTTGACAAATATTGTAAACTTCCATCTTATCTAATCCAAAACATCTTGCCACATCACAAATGGAATCCATCCGACTGTATAATCCTGAATTCAAGTCAGTTAATTTCACAGGTCTCACAAATCCTCCAGTGACTTGACTCTTCTTCTCTGGCTCTTCCCATATAGCTTGAAATCTTTTCTGAAACTTCTTCGAAAAGACCGACTTATAAATTCCAGTACAGCAATAGTAGATACTTCCTGTATGACAATCAAAATACTGAACAGCCTTTGTCATACTTTCAGATCTTCTTTCCTCTGTCTCACAAAGAAACTGGCACAACACACTTTTAGCACTTCCAAAATTAACTCTCCTTTTTTCTTTATCATTCTTCACAGGCTTATGCAAACATGTTCGTTCACTAGCAGTCATCACTTTTAGATTTTCTATTCTATCATCATCAAGTACATCATTGAGATGTACCACTTGACTCTGTCTTGGTAGATCCACTCCATTCACTACTTCAAAGACAAATCTCCCTCGACTTGTATGTTTCTCCCTCTTTCCTTCCTTACCAGCAACCATAATAGTTATCAATCCAGTTGATCTCAAATTTCCTTTGACTTTCCTTCCAGACTTCAAATGATAGACATTTCCAACTATGTCAGCAGCATAATCGTCATACACTTTATGAACGTACTTATTCAATTCAATTCCAAAATCTCTTTTTTGTTGACGTTGTGGACATTCTGGAGCCCAATGTCCTTTCTCTTGGCAGATATAACAAGTATCTTGACTTTTATCTCGAGCGCTGTACTTTTCCATCTTCACAGTTTGAAAGTGCAATCACGACTAGTGATTCTGAAGGTAAGAAGGTCTGTAAATACTTTCCCTGGGTGAAACTGAATCAGTTTCAAAGTAAACTTCAAGATGAAAAGATCACGCGAAATCTATGAGAAAACAGAAGAAGAAACGAAGAGGCCTCGACGATTTTCCGTGCCGCCTGAAACGCCGCTAGATGAAGTGCTAGCTCAAGTCCAAGTGAGCGATTTCGAAGAAGAGATGAGTGAACCTGAAACCCAAACTTCCAACCCACCCAAAGAATCCACTACCACCACCAACAACAACCCTGACCAAGAAAGACCTACTACCGTGGCTCCTGAAAATTACTATCGGATTCGAGAGACGGAAAAAATAACCTCTCGAAAATTCAGAACCACTGCTTACACTCACACGGTCCACTTCAAAGACTTCAAGTCTGAAGTACCTCCCGAGAAAGCGGCGGGGTTCATTAGCGATTTGTGGGATTCTGTCTTAATGAACTTGAAACGTCAATGTGGAGCCAAAGAAGACGATCGATTGTGACTGGCCATCCATCACGACAATTTGAAGTCCCCCGTTTGGATCGAGTTCAGCACCCCGGCAGAATTAACACCAGACAAAGTCATGTCCAAAATAGAACATGTTCAACAATCTAACGACAAGTTTACCATCACGGATGGAAAGGCTACACTTTACTTGACTCACGTTGCTCCTCCTCGAGGAAGTGGAAAAAGTAGGAAACCGTTATTGGTGGACGATCTTCGCAGTACCAAACGCAGTGTCGTCCAAATCGACAATACCCAAGACCAGATGTGTTTGGCTCGAGCCATCGTGGTGGGGCGAACGTATGCCGACAAGAACGAGAGCAAAGAATGGAAAAGAGCCTGGGAGAACATTCGACAATCGGACAGAGCCAAACAACGAAACGAAGCAGGACTCCTGTTACGACAAGCAGGCATTCCCAAAGAGACCGTGTGTGGCATTTCTCAAATGCAGCAACTTCAAGACGTCTTGGCTCCTCATTACACGTTGAAAGTTCACCCTCAAGAAGTGCGCGGAGATATGGTGTTTCGAGGCCCCGATTTCCCCGAAGGAAAATACATTCACCTCTATCACCACCAAGAACATTTCGATGCCATCACCACTATCACCGGATTTTTGGGACACTCTTACTATTGCGAGAAATGTGACCAAGGATTTAACAGGCGAGAGCGACACACTCATTGCGGTCAGAGATGTCGGGGGTGTTTAGCGGACAAACCATGCATTCCTGAACAACACCACGTCCATTGTGAGACGTGTCGACGCAGTTTTGTTAGTCCTTCTTGCTACGAACAGCATCGCAAGACACAAGAGCACCAACAAAAATGTGCTTGCGACTTATTGAAATTGTGCTCCACGCGTGGAAAACTGATTCGAACCAACGACCCTAAGAGGCACATTTGTGCTGGAAAGAAAAAATGTTCAACTTGCAAGCAGATCGTCGATTTTGATCATCAATGTTTTAATCAAAAGTTTGACAAGACAGAGAAGAAAGAAATAAAGAACAAGAACCAAGTGGATTTAATCTTTTTTGATTTTGAATGCATTCAAGAAACAGGCATTCACATCCCTAATTTTTGCGTGGCTCATAGGGCTTGTGAGAAGTGCATTCAAGAATCGATTCACTTTCACTGTCCTCATTGTAGTCGGATTCCAGGAGGGCGTGAAAAAATCTTTCGTGGGGTTAACACTTTGTCTGAGTTTGCTGAATGGATTTAAGACCCTACCACCCACGACAGTTGGAGCGAAGAAGACATTCAACGTTACGGAGACTGTCATCGGTATGCGACCGTCATAGCTCACAATTTCTCCGGATACGATGGACAGTTTTTGTTAAATTATTATTTGAACCATAGTACCGAACGCCCTGAAGTCACCATGAACGGAACAAAACTCATCTACATGAAAGTAGGACAAGTGCAGTTCAAAGATTCTATGAGTTATTTGGCCATGCCTTTGAGTCGAATGCCAAAAACATTTGGCATGACAGAAATGGCCAAAGGCTATTTTCCTCACTTCTTCAACACGGAAGCTAATCAACATGCTGTCCTACCTCATTTACCTGACCTCCATGATTACGACCCCGACGGAATGCGCCCCGAACAGCGAGAAGCCTTTCACACTTGGTACCGCGCTCACCAGACCGATCCATTTGACTTTCAAGAAGAGATACTCAAGTATTGTCGATCCGATGTGGACATTTTAAGGCGTTGTTGTGGAAAGTTTCGAGAGTTATTTCTCGATCACGGAGACTTCGATCCTTTGAAAGATGCGTCCACCCTTCCCAAAGCCTGTTCCTTAGTCTACAGGCAAAATTTCATGCCCGAGAACAAACTAGCCATCATCGACTCCAACACGACTCTCTTTGCTAGTCGTCAATATTCGGTCAAATCTTTACGTTGGCTCCATTACTTGTGTCAAAAAGAAGATAAATGGATACAACATGCCAGAAACGGAGGAGGAGAAAAGAAGATTGGAGCTTATTCCGTGGATGGATTTGATTTAGAAAACCCGCACACGGTGTACGAGTTTCAGGGTTGCTTGTTTCACGGATGCCCTACCTGTTATCCTGATCGAGATATGAAAAGTCCTTATTCAGATTCTACCATGGAACAGTTGTACGAACGCACTTACCAACGACGACTTCACTTAGAAAGTCAAGGATACCAAGTGGTAGAAATGTGGGAGCACGAGTACGATCGACGTTTGAAAACCGATCCTGAATTTAAGAACATCACCGAAAGTTACGACGTGGCCGACATCGAACCTTTGGATCCGCGACACAGTTTATTTGGAGGACGAACCAATGCCACTCGCTTACTGTACAACGTAGACGAATCCAAAGGAAAAGAAATCAAATACATCGACGTGTGTTCGTTATATCCTTGGGTGTGTAAATATGCTCGTTTTCCCACCGGTCACCCTGAAATTTTGACAGAACACATTGACGTGGAACACATTCGTCAATACGAAGGATTAATTAAATGTAAAGTCTTACCTCCGACCGACTTGTACCATCCCATCTTACCTCACCATTGCCAAGGAAAACTGATGTTTCCTTTATGCCGTACGTGTGCCGAAACGTGCAACCAAGATCATCCCTGTCACCACACGGAGGAAGAACGCTCTTTGACAGGAACGTGGGTCAGTGCCGAATTGTTTCGGGCTCTGGATCGAGGATACCGTTTGTTGAAAGTGTACGAAATCTGGCACTTTCCAACCACCGCACAATACCAAAAGGACGACGCCACGAATCATCCAGGCATTTTCTCGGGGTACGTCAACCAATTTTTAAAACTGAAACAAGAAGCCAGCGGCTATCCCTCGTGGTGTCAGACTCCCGAAGACCAAGTTCAATTCAAAGAAGAGTACCGTGACATCGAAGGCATCACTTTGGAAGACGTGGAAAAAAATGAAGGAAAAAGATCGTTTGCCAAAGTCATGCTCAATTGCTTGTGGGGAAAAATGACACAACGACCCATCTTACCCAAGACGGAATACTTGACCGATCCTTATAAGAACTTTCAACTGGTGGACAACAAAAGTGTACTAGTCAAACACGTCGAAATCGTCCGTGATGATTTGATCTTAGTCAATTTCGAAGAAAAACCCAAGTTTGTCAAAACTGACAAGTTTAGCAACGTAGTCATTGCCGCCTACGTGAACGCTCATGCTCGTTGGAAATTGTACGACGAAGCTTTAGAAGTCTTGGGAGATCGTGTCCTGTACTTTGACACCGACAGTTGCATGTACATCCATCGACCCGGTTGCCCACACCCTACCATTCAAGGAGATCGTTTAGGAGCCTGGACAGACGAGTACCCTCAAGACACCATCCTGAGTTTTGCCAGCGGCGGCCCTAAAAATTACGGTTACCGATACCGAGACCAAGAAGGACAACTTCACACCCAATGCAAAGTGAAAGGATTGACCCTAAACTATCGAACCAGCCAAGTAGTCAATTTTGAGGTTTTGAAAAATGCTTTGCTGTCTGGACAAGTGGAAGACTTTCGAGTGCACACGTTAGAACCTCACAAGATCGTACGGTTACCTAATCACCAAATCGTCAGTTGCCCTTTACAAAAAGTGTACCGAATCGTGTACCAGAAACGAGTGAGACCACTTTACCTTACAGACACGCCGATCTACGGTATAAAAAAGGGACCACTTCCAAGCCTAACCATTCATTCTGACTTTCAACGTTGACCGAGCAAGAAAAAAAAGATGAGTAATTTTGTCATCCTCCCACCAAAGATGAATAAGAATACTCATGCCACCCACCCACCGAGGGAGAAATCTAGTGGTGTGAACTCCAAGTACCATCACGACTTGGAGTGCGATGCAGTGCCATGCGACGAGACGGATTCCGTAAGCGTTGACAGCATCGATTCACACGATCAGACGGATGCCGTACGCTTGGACATCGTCGATGCTGTGCGTCTGCCTCACCGTCCCTCTAGAGATGCAGGACGACCTTTCTTCTTTATTGGGAAGAATGCTAAACGTACCTGTGAATGTCATCCCAACAGGTGTAAAGAATTGACGATACCTGTGGTTTTGACTAGCTATTCCAAGTATGAAAGTCGACTCCAGACGTTCCAAGACAAGTGGCCTAAATATTTACTACAATCAACTACTGCCAAAGCTTTAGCCAGATCTGGATTTATCTACTTGGGAGAAGGAGATGAAGTTCAGTTGCGGTGTGAGACTTCACCAATGGGAACCTACCGACTCAGCTTACATTGAACATGCCAGATGGTCTCCGCACTGTCAGTTCTTACCTTTAGTGACCTCAGAAGAGTACGGGTACGATGAGCCAGATGCCAAGCAGAAGAAGTAAAAAAAAAAACATGTCGAAGGAGGATACTTTACAAGAATACATTTGTGGTTTACCTTTGGAGTTGCGAGAACGCCTTTATCAGTATTTTGTCACTATCAAACCTAGTTTAGAAGATCGCATTCGTGTTTTACCTTCGGAGCTGCGAGAACGAATTTACAGAGAATTGGTCAAGATCCAAGTGAAACGTAAAGAACAGTTACATCCTTTTCGACAGACATGTTGTAACCATTGGTATCAGAATGTGATAAGACATTTGATTTGGGCCAAGATATTCAAATGGTCAGACATTCATGAAAAACTAACCGACAACTTTAAGAGTTTGGAGGGTACCACCTACAATGTGGCAGTGGAATATAGAATTCGGCCTGGGCCTTCCATTCCTAGGACACCAGAATGTTGTACATTGACTTGTTTATACAACACTTTAATTCTTTTAGTGGTAGCCTTAATCTTGTACCTCACCATTTTTGCCGTTTGCATTTTTGTCCTTCATGACTTGTAAAATATGTTTTTTTTATAGTGTTGGTTGTTTTTACAAAAAAAAAAAAAATAAAATAAACGTGTTGGGACGCTTTGTATCTACGCCATCCTTTTAACATGTTGATTGCTGGACCGAGTGGTTCAGGCAAAACCGAATTTGTCAAATGTTTGATCGAACACAAAGCTCATTTGTTCGATAGTCCACCTCAACGTATCGTGTGGTGTTACAAAGAGTGGCAACCGTCTTACACGTTATTGAAAGAAAGTCAAGGAGAAGCCATTTCATTTGTAGAAGGCATCCCTCGCGAAGACGATGGGATCGTGTCTGACGTGAGTCAAACACATCTAGTCATCTTCGACGACATGTTAGGAGAAGACGAAGAAGAAATTAAACTTTGGTTTACACGAAAAGGACACCATCGAAATGCTAGTATTGTATACATTACTCAAAATTTATTTCAACAAAGTAAAGCCCATCGGACCATCAGTCTCAATGCTCATTACGTGGTGTTGTTTAAAAGCCTCAGATACAAATCTCAAGTGCAAGTGTTAGCCAAACAGTTAGGTACTCCTTGGTTAAATTATGCGTACGACGATGCCACTCAAACACCTCACGAGTATTTACTCATTGACTTAAAACCGACCACTCCAGACTATTTGAGATTTCGTGCCCAATTGTTTCACCCTTGGTGTCAAGAAGGTGGTCCTGTCATTTACACGTCCCCTTCAGCCACACTCTGAAGAAAGAAAAAAAATTATAAAAACAGCCACTACGTCATTTCTGTCTCACAGTCTTCGAGATGACTTCCTTTCAATCTCATCCTCCGGCTAAATTGATTCGTGCCTTGTATGGCATCAGTCGCGAAAAAAATGCACAAGTCCGTGCTCATTTGTTAGAAGCGAGTCTTAAAGAAGTGTTAGGATGGTTTACTTTGACGGCACGTCAATTACTGCAAGGCATCATTCACATCCCTCATCAAACTCAACTTTTTTTTTGAAAAACATAAAGGGACGTTGTCACAACTAGCTGATCCTAGAATCGATTCACGGACTAAAAAACAAATCATTTTAACCCCTGGAGGAAGCAGTTCTTTAGGAGGGGTCATGATTCGTTCCCTTTTGAAATGGGATCCTAATGCCCAAGCCAAAAAAACCAAAACACCGAAAAAAAAGAAGAAAAGCCCTAAGAAGAAAGCCACACAAAAAAAGAAAAGTTCTGCCAAGAAGAAGAAAAAATCACCCACTGCCACCACCACTGCAAGGAGCCGCAAGAGAGGTACTGCGGCCAGGACGCAAACGTACACCCGCAAGACACAACCACCACCACCAGCAGTGACGAGGTCTCCTTTTGCGTCCACTTCTTCACCACCCTTCACGATGATGATGCCTGCCAAACCAGACTTAAGACAAGTGTTTCCTAATTTGATGCAAAAATGGAAACCTATTTCGAAAGTCACCACGTCGGGACCCTCGACTTCGGCTGATTTGGCCATGGCAGCAGCCGTAAACAAAGTACCTTCCCCTAAAACCAAAGTCCAAGAGAGAACCGGCATGTTACAAAGTTTAGTGGATTTATCCAAAGAAGAATTGAGACGATTTAGTCCATTGAAAACACCTCAACGTCGAGTGATGCCTGTCGTGAAGTTGGTACGTCGTGCAGACAATCAGTGGAGACGTGTTCCAGTATAAAATAGAAGGGTGACCTGCCAGAGACTTCAGACTTGTTTCTACCAACTTAAAAAGATTACTCCCAAACGTGCACACCACCACCACCAAAAAAAGAAAAGCAAAACCACCAAAAAAGGAGGACTTCCACCTCGTCTGGCGAAACATTGGGACGTCTTGTCCGTCCTGACCAAATCCAATCCTCCCATGCGAAAACAACTCATTCAAACAGCGACTAGAGAAATCATCGATACCGTGTGTGAATGTTGTTTGAACGTTTTGAAAGTAACGGTACCTTTGTCCAAGATACAGAAACAAAAATTAGGTAAACATCGGAACGTTCTTCGTCAAATGGTGAAAAAGAAAATACCTCTCCAACAAAAGAAAAAAATGTTGGTGCAACGAGGAGGATTTCTACCTATGCTGTTAGGTCCGTTGTTAAAAATAGCGGGTCCTTTGTTAGGAACGATTGCTGGACCACTTTTAGGAGGTGTCATGCGATAACAAAAAAAGAAGATAAAAAGGACACCCTTCTCTGGAAAGACCACATCTTTTTGTACCTTTGGATGAAATGGAAGGACGAAAACTGACTTTAGTACCTTACAAACGATGGATGGAATTTCATCGTTGGAACGAACAACGGATACCTCATTTACCACCCAATCCTAATCTCAACGAGATGTCACAGTTACAACAAGAATTACAAGCCCTGATGGAACGAAGTGATTTGTCAGAAACAGAAAAATCGCAACGGTACGGTCAACTTTTACAACGTCTGCAATTCTTTCACCAAAAAGCTGTCGACGAAACAGCTCCACCCACTCTGAGAGATCAAAACCCTGATGAAAAGTGAACCTAAAGTGACCACCACCACCACTAAAACAGACACCGCCACAGGGATGACCGTAAAAGAAGAAGAAGAAGAGTTACCAACTCCACCTCTTAAAAAAAAAAGTTAGCCACACCGGGTTGGATAAAAAAGATGATGTCTACCCCATTGCCATCAAAAATGAAAAAGGAAGAAGTGAAGACAAAAGTCAAAACAGAACCGATGACCCCTGTTCAAACAACAACATCCTCCTTTACACCAGTGGCTCGTCGGACACGTAAAGCATTGCAATCCAAAAAGATACCCCACGAAGAAAAGAGTATTGGTACTTGGTTGACTTATTGAGGAATCATGGAGAAACTTTTAGCCACCATTTATTACAATCCTGGCCATGCCGCTGGTTACGGAGGAGTTCAAAAATTGTATCGAGCTGCTAAAAGTAAATTGAAAAGTGTACGTTTGCCCGAAGTACGACGATGGTTACAAGAACAATCGACGTACACTTTACACAAACCCATTCGACGTAAATTCTCTAGAAGTCCAACCCAAGTGGAAGGCATCGATCATCAATGGCAAGCCGATTTAGCCGACGTCTCACATTTAGCCACCTACAATCGTGGTCACAAATATTTGTTTTGTGTCATCGACGCGTTTTCCAAATTTGCTTGGGTCGTGCCTTTGACATCTAAAAGCAGTACCGAATTGGTACCTGCCTTAAAATTGGTCTTGAAACAAAGTGGTCGTCACCCTTTACGATGGCAAACTGACAAAGGCACCGAATTTCTAAACCAAGCTTTTCAAAAAGAATTGAAACAAAGACAGATTCATTTTCTTACTACCGAAAATCCTGAAACCAAAGCCAGTATAGTGGAACGTTTTCAAAGAACTTTGAAAGAACTCATGTGGAAATATTTTACACATCAACATACTCTCAAGTACATCGACGTGTTACCCCGTTTGGTCAAAGCGTACAATCAATCGTACCATCGAAGCATCGGATGTGCCCCCGAAGAGGTCAGCCCTGAAAACGAAGTGACCGTGTTTGATCGATTGTTTGGTACACCTCAGAGGAGCAGACCACCACCACCTCAGAAAAAAACCTTGCTGACATTAAAGACGGGAGATTGGGTTCGCATCGGAAAAACCAAACGCACTTTTGACAAAGGTTATTTACCCAACTGGACCACCGAATTGTTTCGTGTCACTACACTCGTGCGTGGACGCCATCCTCCCGTCTATAAATTGGAAGACATGAACGGTGAAGTGCTCAAAGGAACATTTTACTTGCCTGAGTAACAACGAGTGACCAAACAAGAAGACACCTTTTACGACATCGAAAGCATTCTCGAACAAAGAACACGCAAAGTAGGCAAACGTCGAGTAGAAGAAGTCAAAGTACGTTGGAAAGGATATCCTCCTAGTTTTGATTCTTGGATTGCCGCTTCTCAAGTCGTCGACTATAAAAAGAAGAAGAAGAAGTAAGCTAACATGCAATTCAACACAACCACGACCTCAACTCCTTCGCAGAGTTTTACTCTTCAAGAATTACAAAAACAACCGCTCTGGGTGTGATGCGGAGAACGTGTGTGCCTAAAAATCAAAT
This sequence comes from Margaritifera margaritifera, assembly GCA_029931535.1. NCBI lineage: Eukaryota > Metazoa > Mollusca > Bivalvia > Unionida > Margaritiferidae > Margaritifera > Margaritifera margaritifera. Next base: position 2,502,651 of record JAQPZY010001552.1, read on the forward strand.
CGTCTTTTTCTGCCAAATTTTTGTAGTGTATTGTGTCATCGGAGCAGCTATTGCCAATTTGAGTTTGCAACAAGGAGACAAACAATTGTGGACCATTTTACTTAGCAGTTGCATCGGTTATCTTCTACCCAGTCCCTCTTTGAAATTTACGACAACGACGGACAACAGTCACCACAACAACGGTAGTACGACCAACGCCAGTCCACCTTCTTCCAGTCACCATAATACCACTCCTCTTTTAGAACCCTTTGAACATCCTTTCAACTCGAGTGGTGACTCCTCGGAGACCAAAACCACTTTAGACCTACTATGAATGACCAATTTTATTTAACTTTACCTAGTGACGGTTCCATGGATGTGTTTCCCAACAACAAATTATGTTGTTTCACGGCCAAATTACCTCAATCCATCCAATTGGATCACGATGCTCATTGGGAAGTGGCTTTGGTAGAAATCATTCATCCTACGCAAATCAAGAATGTGTCTGGAAATCAAACCATTTTTGACGTAGCAATCTATAACGAAAAAGTGCAAAAAGAGTTGGACGCTCATGATCCTGAAATTGGGAAAAAAATGAGTTCAAAAACTGACAATACTCCCTACTCGTCCTATCGCATGAGAATTCCTGAACGGTATTATTTTCGTGCTCAACATTTGGTGGAGACGATTGCGGCCGTCTTCGAAGCCCAATTTGGCAAAGCCTTGGAAAAAAAAAAATAAATGGGTAGAGATCAAATACCATCCTGTGGCACGCCGTTTCCTCTTGCAATTTTTGAAAGGGTATGGAGGGAAGCCATTCGACGAGAAAGAAGACAAACACTTACCCGCGCACGAAAGAAAATTCATGACCATCGGTTTTTCTGCTGGGTTGTTTGATATTTTGGGTGGAAATAATGAACGAATATTCCACACCAACACAGATTTCGTAGAGGCTTTTTGCACCCCTATCGAATTGAACGTTGGACTGAATTTAATGTTTGTGTACTCCGATGTGGTGGAGTACAACGTGGTGGGCCACACAGCTGCTCCCTTACTGAGAGTCATTACTTTCAAAATGGATACTGCTGCTGGTGCGTACGAAGAAGGTGGAAACACGTTTCACGTTCACCGTGAATTTGTACATCCTCATTATCTTCCAGTCAGTAAATCGTATTTTGACAGTGTCAACATTAGTATAAAAGGAGATTTGGGACAAGATGTGCCATTCATTGACAAAGGAAAAGTCACGGTGAAACTACATTTTCGAAAAAAGTTCTCTAACGCATTGTAACTACCCCAAACAAAAAAAATGTATCCAGTGTACCGAGGAGTGGCTCAACAACGAGGACATGGTTTAGGAGATATGTTAAGATCGGCTTTTCGGACGGTAGCCCCTATTTTGAAACCGATGGTGACTCGAGGATTCCATGCCTTGAAAGATGCCGCTTTGACGCAAGGAAAAGAATTTTTGCAAAACGTCCTCATTGACAAACAAAATCCTAAAGAAGCCTTTATGAGAGCAGTCAAAAATGTGTTGATGAACACTGGCAAAGATCTTTTGGGTCTCCGAGAGAATCCTATAAATTCGCTTCACGCTTCAGGGCCTGGCATTACTTCTTCCTCCACTTCACAGCAAGGACAAGGTAGAAAGAGACGACGTCGAAATCCCTTCAGAGTTCATAAAACACACGGTGGTTCAAAAAAGAATAAGAAAAGAAGAAGAACCGTCAGAGAATTAGACGTGTTTGATTATTAACTGTGAAAAAAAAATGATGCACCGAGATTCTTGCGAATGTACCAAGTCAGAACTGGATATGTTTACCATGCCTCCCACCATGATGACGATGCAAGAATCCCAATGGGTGGAATTTCATCCTGTATCGTCTTTGACGGAATCAGCTCCTATCGAATTTGAAATCAAAGGACAAACCGAAGATTACATCGATCTGAATAACAGTTACTTGTACCTGAAACTCCAAGTACAAAAAAACGACAACACCTTTCCTGGGGACGCTGCCAGAGTGGCACCCGTCAATAATTTCATGCATTCCTTGTTCAGCGAAGTAGATTTGTACTTGAATAACAAACTGGTCAGCAGCAGTTTGGATACTTACCCTTACCGTGCTTACTTGGAAAATCTCTTGACGTACGGAAAAGAACCCAAGAACACTCATCTGGATGCTTCGGTGGTCTGGAAACCTGACACCTCGGAAAAGTTCAACGACACAGAGCTGTCAGTACCGGCGAGGATTGACCAGACTGATGATGCTGCTCATAAAATAATTCCAGCAGTCCCTCACAATGTGGGATTTAACGAGCGTCGAAAGAAAATCAGACGTGGTTTAGAATTGATGGATCGTTTGCATTTGGACATGTGGTTGCAAGACAAGTATTTGTTGAACGGAGTGGATGTACGCCTGAGACGCCTGAGACTGAATCGCAGTAGTGCCGCCTTCCATTTGATGGCTCATGCTAACGAGTGGAAAACCAAAATCCAAGAAGCCAAACTTTACGTGCGACGTGTGGAAGTCTTACCAAAAGTAGTCAACGACATCAGTCAAACTTTGAGCAGAACCACCGCCAAGTATCCTGTGCGACGAGTGGAAGTGAAAACCTTTACCATTGCCGCTGAACTCCGATCCAAAGTCGAAGATCACGTCTTCCAAGGACAGCTGCCCAAACGTTTGCTGATTGGAATCGTCAGTAAATGCAGCCCTCAACGGAGTCCACGATCAGAATCCGTTCGAGTTTAAACACTAGAACGTCTCCAAGATAGAAGTCAGTCGAGATGGCAAAACCTTGTGTACCAGGCCTTTTGAACCTAACTTTAGCGACGCCCATAAAAATTACTTGCGATCTTACCTGAGCCTGTTTGAAGCCACAGGACAGTTAGGTACCAACACCAGCCACGGCATTTCGTACGACGATTATGCAGGAGGGTATGCGTTGTGGGGATTTGATTTCACTCCGGACCAAGGCAGCGATGAAGGACATTTCCACCCTATAAAATCAGGCCCACTTCGTGTGGAACTTCAGTTTGCAGATCCTCTACTCGAGAGTGAACGTCGTCTTGTATGCAGAATTTGATAACACTCTAGAAATCAACAGTTTGAGAGAAGTGATTCTAGACTATTAGAAGGAAAAAAAGATGCAACACGTAGAAGAAGAAGAACCTATGGAGATAGATGAGGGATTTTGTGAAGTTCAGCAGTCACAAACTACCACGGATGATGATGATGATGACGAAGTCATTCATTCAGAACCTAAAAAAGAAGAAGAAAACAATCCTGTTCCAAAGTTTACTGGATTTATGGCCTGTCGATGGCCTGAACAAGAAAAACATTTAGTCTCCTGTTATGCTAAGGAATTGACTGAAAGAATTAACAGCTTGACCCGAGAACATTGTCATGGATGTCAAATCGATCATCCCAGCCAAAAACAACACGACCAATGTTTGATGATGACAGGCGAAGAAAAATTGGACGAATATTTGGAAGAGGCTTGGTCTCAGATCTCGGAAGAAAAAGTGTTGAGACAATGGTATAAAGACTTGCAGGATTCTTCTTCACCTTCACTCACTCCTCTGGAGATCAAACGCATCGAAGGTCTCATTGAACAGAGTACAGAAACTATCCGCCGTGAGTATTCGTGGAATTACTTGACAGACACATTCAAGCATAAAGTCAAGTGTGAATTGATGACTTTTCGTTACCTGTGAAAAAAATGGATACCAGGGAACTTCATTACCTGTTGACTCGCAGTTCCTACACTTCTTCTTGGAATCCTGTGGTGTGTGCTAAAGATGAACTACCTCATCGCAAACCTAAAGACGTTCATGCCTATGTCATCAATACCGACGACAGTCATCTACCAGGAACCCATTGGGTAGCCGTGTACTTTCCCAACGATCACAGTGGTGGTGTGGAATTTTTTGATTCTTATGGATTACCTCCTTTGGAAAACGACATCATCGACTTTATGAGAAGAAATGCCGTCTCTACTCGATTCAATAATGTTCGATTACAAGGATCGGATTCCATGGTGTGTGGACAATATTGTGTACATTTTCTTCATCAACGCAGTCTCGGATATTCCTTAGAACATTTAGTGACTTGTTTTGATAGAGACTATGCTCGAAACGATGCTAAAGTAGAACGATGGTTTTGTGAACGTTATGGTTATCTCTTGTCTTTAGCTCAGAAACGTAGTGTGCATCAGAATGATGTAGATGCAGAAAAGTGGAAGTTTAGTTTACCTTCCCAACGTTGTCAACCCTGTAAATACGTTCCTGTTTATATTATTTTGTTGATTGTTAGTTTTGAAATTTTTGTGTTAGAGAAGCTTCTTCTTGTTCATTAAAAAAATGTTGATTTTTTGAAAAAAATGGTGTTGTGTGGTTTTTTGTATTGAATTTGAAAAAAAATATGATTATGTTCTATCTCTTTCTATCGATCTGAAGTCACCACCATCTATCCATTTTCTCACTCTCGATCTGAACCCCAAAAAATGGATGGTGTGGTGTATGTGTTGGATAAAAAATAAAAATAAAAATAAAAAACTTTTCTCAAAAAATGGATGGTGTGGTGCATGTGTTGGATAAAAAAAAAAAAAAATTTAAAATGAGTTACGAAATTTTAGTACTATTTTTTAGTCTCAGCCAATTTTTTCCATTTTTTTTCCAGATTATTTTCAGTCTCCGCTAACGTCCGGTACAATTTCGGAAGTTTAGTGTTACTTTTAGTCTCAGCCAATTTTTTTTTTTAAAAATCCGGATTATTTTCAGTTACCGCTAACGTCCGGTACGATTTCGGAATTTTAGTGTTACTTTTAGTCTAGGCCATTATAATCTAATGTTCCGGATTTTTTCTAGTCAACGCTAAAGTCCGTGACGGTTCCCGAAGTTTAATACAACCTTTAGTCACGTCCATTTTAGTGTTATTATGAGTTAGTTCCCTTGATAAAAGCTATTTATAACATAGGTACAATATATGCAAATTTACTGACACCTCCAACATGATCTGAGGTATAGGTAATGCTTTATATATAACTCTAGGCTATATAGATATAGCCACTAGGCAGAAGGTCACTACACACGGCGTGTTGGATAGTGTAGTGTGGGGTGTTTTGATAGTAGATGACGTTGTATTCGTCACTACACACGGCGTGTTGATGGTATAGTGTGGGGTGTTTGGATGGTAGATAACGTCGTATTCGTCACTACACACGGCGTGTTAAATTTCCGTTGGTACCCAGAGTGCCACCCCCTATGTTAAATTCCCGTAGATACCTATAGTGCCCCCCACCATGTTAAATTCCCGTACGCTACCTTTGGGGACTCTACAGGGACATAATGTTAAGTCCCATTGACCCCATAGCGCCCCCGCTTGACCCAAAGATTTATAGAGTCAACACTTTCCCATGTTAAATTCCCCTAGACCCTATAAATCTTTGACCCTGTTTAACATAGGAGACCCCCTAGACCCCCAGTACCCACCCCCCTCTACTACTGCCATCATCGTCGCCCCGTCGCCATTTACCCTTGGTACGTCACTGAGCACTGATAATGATATGTTTCCAAAGGATTTTGGGAAGCAACTAGGGATCTGTAACATCAGTTCTTAAATTGGCATTTATTTCCAGAAAAATGGCAGAATTTTATGAGTGATAAAAAAAGAAGAAGAAGAAAAGATCTGTACTTAATTTTCAGATGAAAACTATATATATCTTCCGGGTATCACTCGGTATGCTACAGATTGTAGTATGTGACTTGGCAATATTCAAAAAGATGACAACTTTCTGGCATGATATATTAGCTATTTCTTACCGGAAGTTAATACAAAATCTGCCACATACTAAAGTGTATGTCAACGTGGTCATGTAGACGCATTTACTTCAATTAAATATTAATTGTTGTTCTAAAATTTAATACTAATATAGTTTAACCAAAGTCTATTCAATCCTGATTGTTGAATGCTCAGCACCTTAAATGTCATCAAAGAACTTCCAGACAAAAATCTACTGAGCGCTTACCAGGGCCGTCGCAAGTTTTCGCTGGACGAAACGGCGCCCCGGGAGAGCGTCGCCTTTTTGCGCCCCCCCCCCCCCCCCCCAATTCGGAAAAAAAAATACAGCAAACTCACCGAAACGGCGCCTTCCAGACTTGGCACCCAGGGCGGTCGCCCGTATCGCCCGCCCCTTACGACGGCCCTGGCTATTACAATGGTAGCCAGGTACTAAACTGGGTCATGAAAAGAGGGCGTCGGGTCTCTCATAATAAATTACAGGGTAGTACGAATTCTTTTCAACATGCGCTGCTTTCATTGTGACCTCACAGCGCGCGACATTTAATTCCGTTTGAACTGGATCACACCTTCAGGTTGACCTCGTCCAAAAATGTCCACGTACTTTAACATTGATTTTACCGTATGCATTTCTTGGGAAGTGTAAATAATGACCTTCCAAAGGAATATGGGTTTATAAGGATACAAAATAAAGTGAATAATTGCCATTTACAGGTATGTGTAATCAAATTCTAGCAAATTACACCCATTACTGAAATAGTCGGTGCTGAACGCCAGACATGACCCGTATGACTCATAGTATACGAGGTCGCTAACTCCTTCGGTTGCTGACATTTTGAGATAAATTTTGCTGGTTCCTACACAAAATAGCCAAGTCGTAAATCAGAGAGATGTAACTGTGTCTAAACTACTTTAATTATATGAATACTGTGCTATTTATGTTAATATACCCATATCATAATTTTTATACATGTAAAACGTGTAATAACAATTCATAACTCCATAAATGACGTCATAACGTCATGCAAATGTAACGCTTAACGGCCGATACATCCGAATGTATTTCAAATACATCACACTGCACTAATATGCGGGTTGATCAAATAAAATCAGTATTTTTCGTCATGCGATAAATATTATCTTGCATTTGTGCTCATTTCAAATTTAATTTATGAAACTCGCCAAATAATTTGGATCTTTTATTCTCCAAGGCTCAACAAAGATAGAAGTGATTTGACTCGGTACATACGTTTTATTTGATATGAGCACCCATATAAGATCTTCAATTAAAACAAGATAATCAAAATGTGCCTGTTTATGATTTTTAAAAAAATGTAAGCAAAATTGCTTCGAATGCCTGTAACTGTGGAAGTCTTTGGGCGACCTGTTTGAGATTCTTGCCCAAATGCATAGAACACACGATCTCAGCAGTTCCTAAGTGTGCTCACCCTAAAAACGTTCGGCATGTTCCGCTATCTTTGTTCTTGTCTACTCCCGCCTCAGGGGTGGCGAGCGTTCTGAAACAGAGAACAAGTTTCCTGACGGTTCTCGTGCAAGGTTCCCGGAGTTACATCGAGAAGAACAACAAGAACATTCTACTTGTGTCAAGATTCTTTTTCTCGTGTCTCGCTCAAGGACATCCTGTATGTTTGCTTTACTGGTATGTTGCCATTTTACATTTTCAGCCATGACTACTGCATCAGTGTTTAAGTCTGCTTTTAAATATCTTGTAAGTTTCGGACGATACCATACCGTTTGATAGACAGTTCCATATATATATATATATATATATATATATATATATATATATATATATATATATATATATATATATATATATATATATATATATATATATATATATATGACTTTAAGTTGGATAATTGGTGTTTGTAGAAAACAGTTTTACTGGACCCACTTTATCAGTCCCACTGAGTATATTATTCACGTGTATTACGTCTGCTCTTTACTGTATTCTAAAGTTGGCAGACCCAATCATTTAAGTCTTCCTGGATGGCACGACTCAGAAATAAAAGGAGCAATTTTCGTAGCTCATCTTAGAAAGCTTTCAACAGCAAAAAGCAACTTTTTTGTATATAACTGACCAAACGGTTGTAGCGTATTCGAGATGAGGCTCTACTGGTCATTTCTGCAGAATATCTCTTGATCCATGCTTTTTAAAGTTCCTGAGAGAAGTCCAAGGTTTATATTTACTTTTGGGGCATGATAGCTTATTTTTCTAGAAAAGAGGATTTCTTCTTTAAATAGCGAACAAAATTAGTATGGTTGTAAACTTTGAAAATGTATATCGTGGGGGGTGGGGTGGCTAACCTGCTAACTGGAAATAATAGCTCGTGAACGGTAGTTAATTCGTAAAACGATGAACGAGTCTGTTAATTGACCGTGAACGTAATTTTCCCGTTTCAAAGTGAGATATGACACACTTTTTTAAAACCTTCCTTGGCTCACAGCTTATTTCCTGTCCCTCCCTTCAGGTTTCAGTTTTTAAATTTAGTGATCATATTATCTCATTTGTAAAGCAGTTTATGTTACGCTTTAATTTCGTGCTTTTGGCAAGAAAAGGGAACACCCAACTTCAAATAGCTCTCAAAAATGTCGAGCAACAGTATCAGTTGCTTACTAGTAGTTTTGAAAATTATTATATATGTATGGTGTATCTCTTGATATGTTATTAAGTACCATTAAAGCGCATGCATACAATGAATACCAATTCATCATTTGTAAGAAATTTAATAATACTTAGCTTTTTGGTTTGTGAACGATCATGTCGTAGAACGCACATTTATGTTTAGATACCTCAAGCAAATGAAGAACTAATCTCAGTAGTATAGTGTGACACTCTGGCCTAAACTAATGGTACTCTGGCCTCAAGGGGAATTTAACAATTTCCATAGGATTAACATTAGTGTGGCACTCTGGCCTAAATGGGAAATTAAATGTTAACGATGTCCATAGGATCAATATTAGTATGGCACTCTGGCCTCTAACGGGAAGTGTAATGTTAAAAATATCCATATTATTAGCACACCTTTTGACTGACCATCTACTGACCATCACCTACATCTATTGACCACCACCGTCTAAATAACAATCACCCACATCCTCTGACCAACGCCTACACCTACTGACTCGCACCCACCTCTTATCACCAACACTCAGACCTGCTCACCAGCATACAGTGTGATATGGATGTAAAGTAGGAGATAAAGTAGGGAAAAATAACACATAGAGTAAATAAAATTACATTTTACACTCACACCTATATACATATAATCCCCAAAGTGGAGTATAAGAAGAGGAAAGAGTGGGAATATTCACACATACACACAAACATACTTGCATACGATATCACATGAGGTGCAAGGAAAGGAACGGATTGGAATGTTCACACATATACAACATGCTATCATATTTATACGCTGTCACACATGAAAAGGACAGGATGGTGAAAGGGGAATTTAAGTTTTAATTTTGACAGAGAGAACCATAGAAAAAACATACCAACAAACACATAAACCACAATATTTTGGCAATAGTTTTGTAGTATTTCTGTTTCTGAGAGATCTGGGTGGCCCTGAAAAGGGACGTTGGATTTTAGTTCTGAAATGGCTGAGTGTGTCACACTTGCCTTTAGTGATCACACCTCCCAGACCGGGCGCTACATGCCGCCCAATGTTGTTGTTGGTGAAGTTCCTCCCTTTCACTTAGTATGTTCTGGACTTTTTTCCATCGTCGGTTGAGGCACTGCTGCTATTGCCACCTCTTTAATCTTTCCCTCTCCCTTTTTCATCCCAATTCGTCTTGATTTTAATCGCCTCCTCAACCATCAACTCTCTAGTTAACTCATTAGCTTTTTCGCGATATCCATTCGCTCCACCCGACCCAGGAGCATCTCCATCCTTTAAAATAAGCACATGATCTCACTTAACTTGCATACTTTGCAGCGTTCTGACATTCTTAATGAATCGACGATGAATGCCACGAGAGCAAACGCGCCTCTAAACAGAGTATAGGAGCGGATTTAAACTGAATTAGAGGTTCATCCAATCAAAGCACATGTCACATATTTTAGTCCTGACGCGTTTTGCATCATCCAGCCAGGACATACGAGGATGTATGACGTCATTTTCACGTGACTTTCAGATTCGAAGAGTGTGTGACACATTGGCACAAACATATCATCACTCACACTTATATAGTATCACGCAAGACAGAAGGCTAAATGAGTTTAAAGTTTGTGTTTTGTAAAAAAGACAAAGACATGTACACATACACACACAAACAATGTTAGCAATAGTTTGAATAATATCTCTGTTTTTGAAATATCTGGATGACCCTGAAAAGAGCCGGGGGGGATTTGGGAGGAGGGTCTTAGTCACACTCTCCTTTAGTGGCCGCACCTCCCGGGTTTCACTTTCCCAGTTTTTCATGAGGGACTCTGACTCTTCATGTTACTGATGTTGCTGATGCTGCTATTGAAGGAACAGCTGATATTTTTTCTTCAATCCTTCCAATCTCCTTTTCTCTCTTTTTACTTCCTCCTGCAGCACAGAAACTACCAGCTCCCTAGCCATTTTAAAATGCATCATTATCCTCTTGTTAGCTATCCTGTTGGGATGCTGTTCCATGTCTTCCATCTGACCTAGGATGTGCTGTACATATTCCAAGTGAACTAAGGCCTCACTTAATCTTCTATTCATATCTTGGATCAATTTTTTCTCTTTGTCGAGTCGTCGATGAATGCCAATACTGTTGAACACACCGCTTTATACGACAGAGACGCTGACGTGAAAGAAAAAAAATCCTTTTAGAAAAATATTAAGAAAAGATCGAGATCAAGAGAGAAATGAAAGAGCATGTGAACGTTTTTTTTTATTATTTAAAAAGCACAAACTCACAAACACCATTTTTCAACATGAACATTTTTAAAAAAAAGTCCAGCCAACTCATTCATGAAAAAAGAAATGAAGAGTGAGGATTAGGGCAGTCCCTCCTCGCCATGAACAACCGACAAATAAAAACAAAATGTTAAACATCAACGTATTTACAAGGTTGACAACGCTCGCTACTAAGTTTTGACTTCTAATGCTCTAGAACGGTGCCATTTTGCCATCGATGGACACTACGCTTCTGAGCTTAACAAAACATATATCTATAATGATCACTAAACCACATTTTAATTTTTACATCGTTTCTAGGGAATTCACGCCCATAAACAAGTCAGTAAATGTTCTAATCGGAATCCAAGACTTCGTTTATGAAGAAAATACACATAATATTATCCACATCATGAAATCAGACCTCTGTTATCTCACATTATTGAACAGAGTGGATACAGCATTTCTTCTCATAAAGTCTATGATAACGTCTTTGAACGGAGGTAATCTATAGGAATGCAAATATGTCACGCTGTGGTCGTTGGGAAAGTCGACAGCTACCGAACGGGTTCCTGTGTGATGACTGTCGTCCCTGTTGATGACAAAAACTCGAACGTCTTTAGGTTTTTATGAGGAAGTTCATCTTTAGCAAACACTACTGGATTCCATCTGTGAATGAAATGTGGGTAAGGAGGTAATGAAGTTTCCAAGTATTCATTGTTTTCTTGTCTTTTTCACAAGAAATAATGAGTAATGATTTCACATTGGACGTTTTCTTTAAAATGGCCCGTCAAGTAAGTCGGAGAAGGGAAGTCTTGGTACTCTGTTGCCATAGAGATTCAATGCGTGTCGTGTAAAAGGAAATCAAAGGAGGCATTGAATGTTCACTAAAGTCTTTATTTCACTCTTTCAAGATCGTCTCTTCTGGGATGACTGTCTATGCTTGTTCTAGATACTTTTCCAACTTTTCTTCTTTACTCATCAACAAACATTGGTCGTGTTGTTTTTGACTAGGATGATTGATTTGATAATCATAACAATCATCAACAAACATTGGTCGTGTTGTTTTTTACTAGGATGATTGATTTGATAATCATAACAATGTTCTCTGGTCAGCTGTGTGATTCTTTTAGCTAAGTGATGAGCAAATCAGGTGATTAAGTGTTGTTCTTGTTCTGGACATCATGACATCACTACTGTTTCTTTTTCTTCTTCTCCACTTGAGGTGAGGTTTGTGACTGCTGTTATTCCTGTTATGGGTGGAAAACATCATCCATTCTCTTCTATGTTTAAGAGTTCGTGTTCCATGTCTTTTAATAGTCCATGGTCTCTTCTCTCACACCGTTGATTTTAAGGGTATTATCAAATTCTACATACAAGATCGCGTTCACTGTGTTCACGAGGACGACTGAAAACTGAAGTTCCACACGGAGTTGACCTGATTTTAAATGGTAGAAACGTCCCTCGGTATGGTCTATATTGAAATCAAGTCCCCACATCCAATACCCTCCTACACAATCGTCGTTCCTAATTGTCATGTGGCTTCAAACATAGTCAAGCAAAATCTCAAATAATTCTTCTGGGCAAAGTTAGGTGCAAAAGGTCCGTTACACAACGTCAGGTAGTCTCGGTCTCTTATATCTTAGACAAGTTGAAGTATTGAAATTCGAAGAGGTTTGATCAATAGTTCCGTTCAGGGAGGCACTGCTGACGATGCCAATGAACACACGTTTAGGCAGTTAACCCTGGGAGACATGATCTTCGATCTTGGATCGAAGTTCAGAGGCAATGGTGAAGGTTTTAACTTTCACTGGTCGTATCGCATTTCTGGTCAGAGCTTGATTTATATCGTTTTCAACTTAAGGTAAAACTTCTACACGTCATACCTACGTCGACTTTTTCGATGTTGGGTTTGTACTCGTTATCATCAGTGATCGAATGGAATACGGCACTACTTCGAGTCAGCCTCAGACGTACACCCACACCATTCAACAAGTACTCGTCTTGCAACCACATTTCCAACTGTAAACTATCCATTATTTCTAAAATACGACCTTGTTTTATTTTCTTTTGTCAATCGTTAAATCATACAGTGTTTGGATCACCATATTTTTTAATTCTATGTTGCTGAAGGCACCCAAAGTGTCAGATTTTCACACCACAGACACATCGAGGTGTGTTCTTGGCTTCTTTTCCATAAATCAGTAGATTCTCTACGTAAGCTCGGCAAGGGTAAGTGTCCATGCTGCCCCTGATAAGTTTGTTGTTCAGGTACAAATTCACCTAGCTGAACAAAGAATACATGGCATTGTTGACGGTAGCTACTCTGGAATCGGCACCTGGATTGGTGTTGTCCATTTTGAAGATTTTGACTTTCAGGTACAAGTAACTGTTCTTCAGATCAATGTAATCTACTGTTCGTCCTTTGATTTCAAACTCGATTTGATCTGATGTGATCAGAGACGACACGGGATGAAATTATGTCCACTGGGGTTCTTGCATCATCACCATCGTAGAAGGTATGGGAAACAAATCAAGTTCTGTCTTGGAACATTCACAAGAATCCCGGTGCATAATTTTAAGAAAAATCAAAAACGTCAAAATCTCAGTTTTTCTTTCTTTCTTATTCTGATCGTTTTTATGAATGGTTTCCGACGTGTCTTTCTGCCTTGTCCTTGCTGGAGGATGACTCATCTTTCACGACCGGAGTGTGAAGTGAATTTATTTGTGTGTCTCGAGATCTCAAGAGCTCTTTTTCTGTATGGATCAACACATTCTCCCCTGCCTAAAGTAACTCTTGTTTGGGACTTTCTTTTTCGATGAGTAAATTTTGGTGAAATTATTTTCCTTGCGTCAAGTTAGCACTTTTTAAAGCAATCTCGAGACACCATAGGTTTTGAAGACGGGTACAACGAGACGAAACGCCGATTTTAACAGATTTCGCAAACCATGTCCTTGTTGTCGAGCCACTCATCGGTAAACAGGATACATCCGTTACAACTCACTGGAGAATCGTTTTCAAAAATGTAGTTTCACATCGACTTTTCCTTCGGAGATCCTTCTATGCCAATATTCACACTGTCAAAATACGGTTCATGACAGGAAGACAATACGGACGCACAGGTTCTCGGTGAACGTGATACGTATTTCCTCCTTCATTATAATAAAATATTTCAGAATCCACTTTGAAAGGAATCACTCACTGTACTCGACGACATCAGAGTACACAAACATGAAACTGAGTCTTTCATTCAACTCGACAGGGTATAGAAAATATTTGAAGAATCGATTGTTGTTGTTGTTGATGATGTCTTTGGTTGGAGTGAGGACTCTGTTTCCGCCCGGAATAGCAAACACGCTGGGAGAAAATGTTATGGAGAGCGCTTTGCTGTCAGAAACATCCAATTTTAGATGATGAGAAGAAGGTGCATGGTAGTCGACCAGCTCATTTCAGTGAGTTTTATCGAGTTCTTTGCCAAACTGATCGTTAACAATAGTTGAAATCGTAACACGGAAATATCGAGCAAAAAACTAATATCCTGCATGAATTCTCGTATCAGCTGGGAATTAGCTGGTGCTGGTGTTTTTTTATATATATCTTTTGTAAAAGCCAGGATCAATTATGTCCAAGTGTTATTGGACTTGTTCGTTGAGTATTTCTACGACTAAAGTGGTGTGATCCGCGGTAATATTCAAGACTTGTGTGGGGTGGGTTATTACACGAAAGCCACTTCCCAGTGATCTTCGTGATCCAACTGTATGGCTTGAGGTAAGTTTGCTGTCAAATAACAGCATGTGTTGCTGGGAAACACATCCACAAAACTGTCACTAGGTAATGTCAAATACAATTGATTTTTCATAGTTCGATGGTTCTTGTCTTCGATGAGTCATCCGAAGGATTCTAAGGATTGTTTTCCAACGGTTTCAAAGGGTTGCCGTGACTAAAGGGGTTGTGACTGGCATTAGTGTGACTACCGTAGTTGTTGTAACCGTCAGTACATTTCATAAAGAGATTGGGAAGAAGGTAGCCAATACAGCTGCTGAGTAAAATGGTCCACAGTTTATTCCCTTGTTGCAAACTTAAGTTTCCAACAGCTCATCTAATGACACAATGCACCACAAAGATCTGTCAAAAAAAGACATTTGATTTTAAGAACACGTTCTTCACACCGCACCAACTGTTGTAGTTGTTTCTGTAGTTCTTGGGATGAACTCGGAGAATGGGAAGCAATGTTTAACGCCATGTTCTTGACTTCTATTTCTTTTAATAGTCAGTGACTTGTGAAGCTGCAATCCAAGAATCGAAACTGCGGGTGGGTGGCTGGTGGTGGTGGGGATATCCTTTCCAACGGACCTCGACTTCTTCTTGGATGTGACATTTTTCCACTTTACGTGTTCTTTGATCGGGAATGCGTCCGCTATCGTACATTATCGTTTGCTATCGTACACGTCGTCGTATTTCTTGGTCACTCGTTATAACTCGAGCAAGTATAAGTTCTTTTTAACACTTCTCCGTTCATATCTTCCAATTTATAGGCAGGTGGGCCACACCTGCCCTGTGACACGCAATAATTCTGTCGTAGAGTTTGGTTAATACCTTTTGTGAAAACTGAGTTTTGTTTATTGAAGTCGTCTTTAGAGTCATACGTTAATCAAATACGAACTACATATAATGCAACGAAAGCGAATACTGAACTCTGGGCCAGATCAAGCAAAATATCCTAACCGTTGGACTTATTAAGCAGTTTTGACAAGGAATGAGTTACGTAATCACTTCTGGGTCGGTTACCGTGGCATGTCCTTGGGCAAGGCACTTTACTCCAATTGCTTCGGCACTAAACATAACCTATTTGTGTTCCTGTGCCGTACACACATACAAACACACACACACATATATATATATATATATATATATATATATATATATATATATATATATATATATATATATATATACACATGTATACAACATATCAATTCCTCAACTAAAAATGTATACAGTTTTATATAATGCCTTAGTATTAAGGACATTGGGATACAAAGTATCTAACCGATTAATCCAGTAACTTTCTTTAATGAGTCTGTTCATTTCTCCGTGCACAATATCGATTGGCATGAAAGAAAAATCACGTAAGGAGTGATTATTTGTATTAAAATGTATTGAAACATTGGAGGAGAACTAAGGATCCATACAATTTTTTTATATATGAAAGCGGTGATTATTCATTCTCTTAGAAACTTGTTGAAGTGTTTGTCCAACATATTTGCATGTTACATTTATACACACACACACACACACACACACACACACATATATATATATATATATATATATATATATATATATATAGAGAGAGAGAGAGAGAGAGAGAGAGAGAGAGAGAGAACATACATGACATACAACATTACATAGTCACAGTACATACAACATACAAGGATTAAATAATCCAAGTATTAAAACATGCTTAAAATCATACACATAAATTATTTTCACTAAAAGTAAGTTTAAGCTAAATTAAAACCTGGATCAGAAAGCAAACGACTACCCTACAGAAAATCTAAAAACCAATTAAAGCTAAAGGACTCACAGTACTAATTAAACGAAAGAATGAGAACCAGTCTAAAAATGGGTGAAGATAAATATATAGTATTATCACAGTAACGCGATCTTGATTGCTAGATCAAGTCGAGTTGTCAGCATTAGAAAATCCGGATCATGACGAGACGCGAAGTGTCGAGTCATGATCCGGATTTTTATGCTGACAACGAGACGTGATCTTGCAATCAAAATCGCATTACTGTGATAATGATATTTTTGTTATATACCTTTCAATTTTCAGATAATTTATTAAAATCACTATATGTAGTTTAAAAACACAAGAAATTGCTAAACATTTCAACCTCTATAATACGAACTTCATCTTAAAGCATAAACCGAATTACTTTTTGAAAGGCTGACATGCGCATGAATATTAGTTTTATGAATGAAGTTTGTGAAACAACGCTCGGTCAGTTTGACTACCATCACTGTCAATATTACGAATTCGTCTACGCTTGAGGACAGACTACTCATATATGTGATGTACAGTTATTGTGCAGTTCTGAAATTTTGCATCACGGAAGTTTTCACCATCTGAATGACTGGAAGGTTCTTTCAGAGGCCAGGTTGAATGCGGTTGAACTGTTTCTGTTGACACCTTGTTAGAGGCTCCGATGGGAACTTGACACGGGAATTACAACATTATTTTGACTGTTATTTACAACAGGATTGGAGAAATTGTTGGAACTTGATGGTACAAATTTGTTGCAGAGAATATTACTCATTTATAATTTCAAATTCATCCATTATGCGTGAAACTCACTAACGTTACCATTTATGAATTTCCGTAAATGGGTTGTTCTGTACAACTGTAATGTTTTGGTACGCGATTTCCAAATATGATCTTGTTTCAGACGAACATTTTGGCAATATTTTACTACTTCAAAATAAAGAAAAAATGCTTTTTTATTGTTGTTGTGACAAAAACATGGTTTAGACCTTTTAGATATTTTACATATAACGCGAGGTTTCTTAACAAACGTCGCTGCGAGAGCTTTGTTTACTGCTAGTGTTGGCATTCCATCGCTACAGGCGCTGCTATTGTCACCAGGAAACCTCGAGGATAAAGTAGTCTCAGCTTCGTTTGAGAGTATTGTGAGACGGGTTTGGAAAACGATAGTATCGTTTTCCTGCTTGTAGGAAATGACGGTAAAATTCTGGCTTTTTCTTGGGTAGAAAATTGGTAGGTGTATAATAAAATAGAGTATATATGGGTTTAGCTGGCTACGATTGGTTGATATTGAAAAGTAACATTTTAGTAAAAAGAATCTTTTGAGAGCTTATCCTATTTATAATTGGAAAAAATAAAGACAATGTTCTACTGATGGAAATTCAGTTCTTTTACAGACTTGACTTTGGAATACACATTACTGAAATTAACTTTTGATTCTTATGGTGCATAGTTAAAACACATGTTTCAAGCACATGGAGATTTAAAAAAATGCCGTAACTCGTGTGGTTTTCTTCGCACAGAAGCTTGCATCAAGGATGGGTCTATACTGAGAAATATAGGTTTGATATTAAGCATTGAGATATTTAAAGTCACTGAACTTTTAATATGATGATGTTTCCATGGGTTTACTATGTGAGTTGAATTAGTACCGTGAGTCCTAAAAGCAGAAAGCTAATAACATGGAGATAAAAGACTATTAAAAATTTAAAAAATCACAAACAAAGCTAAAAATAGCAACTTAAAACCTAGGAAATTAGGATGTATTAAGGTTATTTAAAAAATGTCAACAAAACCAAAGCAACTTATATAGATCAATAAAGAGGCAAGATAAAGGATGGAAATTCATATATAGCATTAACCATGCAGACATGAAACTCGAGACATTCCCTTAAATATTATTACAAAAAACACTGATTTGCAGCCTTCACCTTTCCAGATTGGAATTAATCTTTGAATTCATCATAGCTGTTGGCATGTCTGGATTCATCTCGTAGGGACTTCCACAGTTTTGGCTGCCGTGTAAGTAAAACTGTTCGTATCGTACATTGTTGTCCGGATGTTTGGTACATCAAGCATGTTTTTTATATCTAAAAGAGTATCTGGAGAGTTTTATGTTTAACAAATCTTTAATATGAGCTGGACCTAAACCATAAACGATCTTGGACATTTCCAGATCCATCTCCCTCAATCGGTGTATGTGTAAGGGAGGTATTATTTTGCTCTTTTAACTATTTCATCTTAACAACCATCTAAGTCATCGTATACAAATGTTTGAACTCTAAACTGGAGTTTTTTTTTTTTTCTTCTTCTATCTTATCTATATTGGTTGAACCATAAATAATGCCATACAAGCGTGCATAAGAAAGTGTCTTATCATTCAAGTAGATAAAAAGTTATGTTTTGTTAATAAAGTAAAAAATGTAATTATTAAAAATGTTCCGAACTGTCTGGGCGATAACCTTGTTGGACCCCTTACTAATATTTATAAGTACACTTTTGTTGGTTCCTATTGGAACACAATGTTTTCTGTTGGTAAATCAGTGTCCATCAGTTAACAGCCTGCTCTACTAGTCCACAGACTTTCAATTTTTCATGTATGAATTCACGAGGAAGACCGTCCAATGCTTTGGAAATATCATTTAGGATAGCTGACATAAAAGCTTTATTGTCTGGAGATTTCCGCCATTCTTCTTTCTGAATAATGAGAGTGGACTGACAGCTATATCCACAACGAGTGGACTGACAGCTATATCCACAACGAGTGGACTGACAGGTATATCCACAACGAGTGGACTGACAGCTATATCCACAACGAGTGGACTGACAGCTATATCCACAACGAGTGGACTGACAGCTATATCCACAACTAGTGGACTGACAGCTATATCCACAACGAGTGGACTGACAGCTATATCCACAACGAAAAGCTGAAAGATTGGGGTGAAAGAGGTTACTGAAGTATTTTGATAGTTGTTCATAGATAGCCCTTTCAAACACGTTTCAGACTGTGTAAAATACTGACTGGACGATAGTTCTATTTATTTAGTGGACCTTTCTTTTCAGATACAGGGGTAACTCTAGCCAGTTGTAACTGATATAGGAAATGTCCTTTTTATGACTATATTTACAAGGTTTTTCAAAGATTTCAATATAACTGGCTTACTGCAATGCAGTATTTTTTTACACATATTATCCACATTGCTTTTTTAAAGTCCAACTGTCTTTTAATATTTATCATTATTATTGTCAGTGACTGTTGAGATTCATGTTTGTGGATAACCAGAATACTAGGATGTATATCGTAATTTTAATAGGAATTTCCATTTCCGATGTTGCTAGCTATATTAAGTTTTACCCAAAAATGTCGTTGAAAGTAATACGTACTTTGTTTTGAGTAGAGATATAAGCTTCATTTTCTTTTACCGGAATTTCTCCATCATCTTACATCCCTTGTTTGATAAACATGATCGAGTAGTAGGCAAAATAATGACTTGGTCCCACCCTCATATCTGTCAAGAAATACTATTCAATGGGTTTTCTCTTAAATTTTGTCAAATAATTTCGCTGTTTTCTGTAAAAATGTCCGTTTTTATTTGATTCGGTGAATATAAATTTTCTAAAAAGTCCTTTTGTTATGATTTATTGCTATTTGAAGATCACTATTTATGTAAGGTGAGCTATTTTTCCTGCTAAATCTTTTTTTTTATAAGGAGGTGATCATCCGCGACATCGCCAAGTATGTGATGTGCCCACAATATATCATCAATGTCATTGAATACATAGGCGATATATATAAAATCAAGGATCAGGCAAACATTTCCCAAGCACCCTTCCCAGGGACAAGTGAGTTGCAAGAGTTACTCGACCCTGTCCTCATTATACTCGACACAATACGCTTCTCCACTGCACTGCTTACACTTTTACTAAACAATCATAGATACCTGATGCAAGCTTGATACTCAAATGAGTCAAAACCATGCAAAATTTTATGTTCTAATACATGGCTCCTTAGATAAACATATAATAAGAGACAAGGCTTGTAACTCGAAAAATTGCAGTTGCACACATAGCCCTTGATTTCTTTGTGATAATCGCGTTTATATTGAAACTTTTCAGTAATCTAGGTGTCATAATTTTCATTATCAACAAGCTATAACACATCTTTAAGAGTTAGATATGGGCGAAGTTAAGAAATAGACAATGTCAAAATTTTATTATTTTTATCTGGTCAGACTTTGTTCCCAGATCACCCGTATTTTCAGGACTGTGCAGCTTTATTAATACATTGTCACGCCAAAGCAAAGATTTCAGCAGATATGTATATCAGTATGTAATTACTTTTCACAAGAAAAATGTCAGTAACTTGCATTTAAAAGAATTCCATCAGTCTCAATTTTCACCAACGTTCATACTAAATGATTCATTTTGGTCAAACCGCCATTCTTGAGAGCTACACACAGGCGTCATAAAAGGAAGAGTGCTGATTAGCCAAAAGAATCGGAATATTTTTAGGTCATTACCCCAACTAGATTTCGACCAATCAACTGTTGTCTCGACATTCTCTGCTTTATAAATAGATTACAACAGCATGCATTGTATGAGAGATGGTGGGAATCGGCTGAGGCACTTAAAATACTGATTTCAAATATAAGTTGGCAACACTTTTGTGTGAAAAGTAATTATATGCTTACAGAAATATCTGCTGGCTTCTTTCCTTTGGTATGACAATGTAGCAATAAAGATTCAGTCTTGAAAATACAGATGACCTGGGACAACTGTAACATTGCCTGACCAGATGAAACATTTTGACATTCTCTTTCTCTTAACGGCTCAGAGTTCTGACTCATGAAGATGTTTGATAGCTCATTGAAAGGGAAACTTTCTCAACATAAAAATGACCCCTAAATTACTGAAAAGTGTCACTGTAAATGCAAAGACCATTAAGAAATTAAGGGATAAGCGTGAAACTGCAACATATTATGTTCATAATATTTACCAATTTTAGTATGAAGTTTACATCTGGTACCTGTGTTAAAAAAAAACAAAAAAAAAAACCCTAAGGAATTGTCTTAGCTTCATTATAATTCATCCCAAGGTAATTAGGAAATATAATCAAATGAAAAATGCTAACCAAAACCTAAACGCATATTTTCTATGACTGGATTTGACTGTAGAGGGGCAAGCACGCGTGTCATAGAATTGATTTTCTTACCTTTATAATGATACATCCCAAGTATGATGGAAATCTATCACCGAGTTGAGGAAATGTAAGCATACGAAACACTTTAACCAAGACCTTAACGCATATTTTATATGACTATTGTATTGACCCCAGGGTAAAAGGGGCCAGTGATCCTGCCATATAATGAATTTTCTTTGCTTCATAATGATTCATGCCAAATATGACGAGAATTAGTCAAGGGCTTAAAGAAATATATCCAAACAAAAAGTTTAAACAAAACGTTAGCAAACACTTGACGCCGTCACCGAAAAAGTGATTGCTATGTTTCGCTGCTCACAAACGTGAGCCTGACAATAAAATCATCTATCACTGGAAATTGATGATTTAAATCAAAGCGACATTAGTTTCGATATTTTTTTTTTTTTTTTTTTTTTTTTTGTTTTTTTGTTTTTTTTTTAAAGTAAAATTAAGTTAAAACAAAATGAAAATGATCCTTTAGAGGCTTTAATATTTGAATGTATAAAGAATTGTATAATATATCTGTGACCTCTCAAGAATATTAGTGAAAGTGGAATGTGCATTCTGAAAATAGTCAATTTTTATATTTGTACGGCCTGAGAGGAAAGGGGTGGGGGAGATTAAGAGCGGTACTAATGGATACTTTCTCTGAAAGAAATGCACGAACATTATTCAGAAGGATCGTCTAAATTCTTCAGATGCAAAGTTTTCAGTTTTATCAGTCAAAATAAATCATACAATAAGCAGCATATGTTTGGCACTTGCGTTCCGCTCCAAGGCTTTGGATGACCGCTGATAGAAGTGAAAGTACAGGGCAAAGTTATTTGCTCCACAACTCTCACAGTGTAGAAAAATTAACATACACAAATACGTATTTCACATACTTGGTTTGACAGTAATTTTTTAAATCAATATTAGGAATTTAACCATTTGCTGTCTGAACCAGACAAATTATGAAAATGACTGCTGCCGTGTGATAAATAAATGAACTTATAATATCACATATGACACTAACAATGCCTGTTCTTAACATAGACAAATGAATTTACACCATGAGAGGAAACTTATACAGTTTTAAATATAAAAAATATAGGTATCGGCAATTTTTTTTTTTTTAAACTCAAGAACTGAGAGAGAAATTGCTGATACAGAGTAAGCAATTTTCAGAGGGATGCACACCATAAGTAATGCCTACTTGTATATTCTCAAATCCAAATCAACCCCTATCATTATGACATTCTAATAAAGAAAATTGTATATTCTTTATACTCTTCCTAAGATATACACTTTCCTTTTTTATAACAGGGATTATCAATGCGGAACATCCGCCAGGGAACTTTTTTGTTTAAATTTTTAATCCTGTGCAAATGTGTGAAACTCCGAAACGGAACTTTTGCGGTCTGTGTATTACATAACAGTTTCTGTGTACTGCGACGTACACAGAAACAGTGATGTTTACATGTGGAAGTCATGTTATTACTTTATCTTGTGCATTACATCCCTTTTTAAAGCTGTGATGTAGTCCACACTATAAAAAATTTCACCCCGATCCACTACCCAAATAACAAAATCGAAAGAAAGTTAATGTACATTTACATGTCTTTCACCTACTTGGATTGAGATTAATTTAATCACTATTAGGAAAGCTATGTGCCGTCTAAAGGATACAGCTTATAAAAATGATGGCTTGTGTTTGCTGGGGAAATGCATTGAAAATAGCACAACGTACACCAACTTTACCTCTCCTTGGAATACACAGAGTCATTTTCAGTGTAGGCCCTGCTATTTTCTGAAAGCGCAGCTATGAAAGTATAAGATACGAAGAAAAAAACAACTTCTTAAAAAATGTTCTAGACCCATTTTTTTTATTTACCTAAAAAATAGCCATGCTGAGCTAGCAACTTCCTATGAGATGCATATCAGAAGTAAGGAATAAGTGTGTTCTTTCAAGTCCAAATAAACCCGTTCATTCTGATATCAAAATAAAGAAAAATGTAGACTCTTTAACCTCCCCAAGGATATACACATTTCTCTTTTCTTAAAATGGAATACCAGTGGGGAAAATCAAGGAGGTCTTTTTTTAAATTCTCAAAAATTCTAGAAATCATACCTTGTGCCACAGATTATATTTAAGGCGTCGGTAAATTTCTATATGATGTACTGAGGCTATGAATAACTTTCGCCAAGGGATGAAACTCGAAATAACATTATCAACACAATATGAAATTTATATCCCTTGGCCATTTCCCTCCCTATATTGTGCCATTACTTATGATGTGTTAAAAACTGTCCACATTGTCTAGTAATTGTTTGCTTCGTGAAACAATACCCTCTCGTTTGACTGGTCTAGTAATTTTTTATATTCATATAATCGTGACAGTATGGGAATTATACTTTCTCAATGTATTCATTCATTGTCATCAGCGTGGTGATAAAGATGTGTAGTCGTATTAAATTGAACTATGTAAAGGAAGTGGCTTTATAATAAAGTTCTTTTAAAATGGAAACCAGTCCAATTCCATTTGCTGATTTTCTTTTCTATTTTTAAAATAGACATTGTACCATTGGAAAAGATACAAGTTCCCATATCCTCTGGATGATGTAGCCAAATAATGTGCCAAAAGAAACCAACTAAGCATTACAATCTGTCTACGATATAAAGGGAAAACATATTAGGAATCATACTTTTATTGAAATATTTACAGGGATATTTTTAACCTGTTTTAGTGTTGAAATTACAGGGTTGAATCATAAATATCATTTAGAGCGGGGACCTAAATAAGTTTACAAGGGGTCTGTGGGATGGAACTCCTGATGGGAGCGAACCACGTAAGCTCCTGCATATTAATCGTTTCCAGGGCATACTTTTAACCATATAATATATTTTTTTAAATGCTCTAGAAAACGTTCCTGTTGTTTTGCGCTTTTTTTTTTTTTTTTTTTTTTGTTTTTGTGAAACCTCCCAAGAATTCAGCCCCTTTCCTAATGCCCAAAACAAAATTTTTCCCAATTTGAGTGTAAAATATTCCCAATCAGAACTGTAAAAAAGTCCGATACAATTTGCCTAGAAAATACAACCTCGTAGAAGATTTAGACCACTACACGAAAAGAGACAGCACAGGAAGTTGTGTTGACTAGTTACTTCCCTTGCTGTTCGGTTTCTGGTAGATGCAGTACAATTTCAATGAGGTTCCGCTCTACAGTTATTACCTACTTCTGAGAGAGACAACTGGTATAAGGTGAAGTTGTTTGCATTTGCAACATGCACAGTGTAGAGAATGTTGGCATACCTCTGTGCTACTTTCTTGTTCTGAGAATAAAATTTCTATACATGTGGTAATTAAGGAAACTATGCACAATCTGAAGCAGATAGCTGATCAAAATGGCTGATCCCATGTGCTCGAAAAATCAGCCTGAACTAGTCCAAGTACAGAAACATCAGCAGTTATTAAATTAGGAATATTTAATTTACTAAAGTAGGCAATACTAGTTTCTGAAAGTGCAATACATGAATTATAAAGTATATAAAAAGTTTTAAAAGTTATCGACTGGGGTTTTTTGTTGTCTAACTTACCTTTGTGGTCCATGAAGTGAAAATTACCAAGCGGATCTACCAGTCTGTTAAGATGTGCACATTTGAAGTAAGGCCAAGTTGTATACTCTATAACCCAGATTACACCCATGAATCATACACCAAAGTAAAGGAAATTGAAAGTTATTTTAATAATACTAAATATATATAAGGTCTTTGTAAATAACCAGGATAGTCAGTGAGGAAAACGTGGGAAATTCTTTTTCTTAAAAAAATCAAACCCTATGCAAAGTACAAAACAGTAGAGTGGAATCTGAAGAAATTCAAGCATCTTACCAACGTATATATCATCTGTTTTATAAATGACGTAAATTTAACATTGTATGTTAAAGAATGAATGCCTAATTGAATTGACTTTCCATGTATGCAGTAAGATGCAAAAAAAAAAAAAAAAGAAAGAAAAAAAGTTGAATAATTCAAAATATTACATAAAAAGAATACATTAAAAGATATATACAAATATTCCTGACCCATCAAAATTTGGTTTTGTTGAGTCTAAAAGTGTCGTGGACACTTTGAAAGATAATGTGCAGGTTATAGACAATTTGACAACGGAAACTGCCGTAAGTGGATGGTCGGAAGACTTGATTCAAGTGTCTAGGAAGCGGAGAAGCATGATTCTAATGATAATGATACGGATCATAACGAAGGTGATGATGAAGATGAAGATGATAATGATGATGATGATAATGATGGTGATGATTTCACCACATGAGAAACAACAACAAAAAATGAAAGTATTTTGAACAACCATAAACAAATTAGAAACAAACGAACTACCAGCCTATTTAATATTTCTAGGTCTGGTGATAGCAAACCTATATTGATTTTGTGGATGTCAGATCTTGGTTTCTTTCAAAAAGACTCTTTATCTATTGATCCATTTATAAGCATTGGGAATCTGCATAATTATTAAATTTGTCGCATCAAGACAAGGACCCATTTTCAATCCCTGCAAGTGCAATGTTTATTCATCATATTTTCTTACACGCAGATCTCGGATATATAACACACAACACGAATCTGATTGGCTTCTTGTACTGATTGCGTCCAATCAGAAACCAAACAGACAGAATGCTAAAGTCACAGATACAAAGGCACCTTATCTTTTAATATCCTGGAGTCATCGAGTTTGACCCACTTAAGCACTTAATTTTACCTTCTAAGACATATACACTATTCAGATTGATACTCTCATTTCATGTGAAACATCAATCATTTTAGTAAAGCATGCATAGCAAACGTCAGCGATATATTCCCACATACTCGATGTATTCACACATACTCGATGTATTCCCACATACTCGATGTATTCACACATACTCGATGTATTCCCACATACTCGATGTATTCACACATACTCTTCTTGACATGCTCATAACCAGACGACAACTTGTCAGAAAGTTCGTGTATTACGTCTCTTTGTTTTGGCGCACTTTTCATGACTCGACTACTACCCAATACACTGTTGTACTTAAGATTCACTATAGAAATATATGGCAGAGTAACGTTGATAGCACATAGAAAACGGAAGTTGATGGGGAAAATCATATAAAGAAAATTAATTTAGCATTCCTCAAGTTTTTCTTATTTACCATTATACTACAAATTAAGAAAACTGAATAAGTCAAAATCATTTAAATATCAAGATTCATTTAAATGATATGGAAGAATTTAGTGTTAAAGTAAAATTGCGTATTTGACATCAGAAAGAAAATACTATTACTTTGATATAAATAAGAGAACACAAACACTGTTGCTTTTGATTTCCAAGAGCATAACAAACTTGCTAAAAACAGATAATCTGTGTAACACTCATGAAAAGCCAGAACACAGTCTTTACATACAAATATAAACATCGACAGGTATATTTTATAACTATTTGTATAACTATGAGTTTTGAGTCCAGTGCTGTTGTTACAGTGGTAAATGCAAAGAGCTTTTAATTGAATGTACCTCTGTAAGAATTACATACTCTAAATGTACAGATTCATGGGTTATCTTAGCGTTTTTCAAACTGACCCTTCAGTGCACCAATTATCAAACTGACCCTTCAGTGCACCAATTATCAAACTGACCCTTCAGTGCACCAATTATCAAACTGACCCTTCAGTGCACTAATTATCAAACTGACCCTTCAGTGCACCAATGATCAAACTGACCCTTCAGTACACCAATGATCAAACTGACCCTTCAGTGCACCAATTATCAAACTGACCCTTCAGTACACCAATGATCAAACTGACCCTTCAGTGCACCAATGATCAAACTGACCCTTCAGTACACCAATTATCAAACTGACCCTTCAGTGCACCAATGATCAAACTGACCCTTCAGTACACCAATTATACACAGTACTCAGATTTTATCAAGTTGTACTTTGCATCAGGAAAGTATTATTGGCATTAAGCTAAGATGGTGTCAAATAATGCAACTGTTACAGATGAGATAAAATAAATACATTGACATTACTCTCTAGGTTGTAATGTTCAGCATTGTATCATCATCAAAATTCAGCAGAATTTAATAGAAGAAATGTATCAGTCAAATTTTTATTTTTCATATCTAAAAATAACTGAGATCTAACATGACGTTAATTTGTAGCTCACCTGGCAGTGTGACCAAGTGAGTTTATGGTATGGTACAGTATCAGTTATCCGTCAGCCATTAATATTTGCTATTTTAAACGTCAAAAACCACTGGCTGAGAGTTTTCTGACCCGAAGAACTATAAAGTTTATACAAATGATGCCGATCTACCATCACATATCTATCTATAGTATGGGTTTTACATGATTATGTCATTAGTTCTGCATTCAATGGTGCTCTGCTTCACATACAACTAAATATATTTACCTAATTGATTTCCTTTGATTTTAGGCCCAGGATGCCATGTTTCTGCAGTTTTTTTTCTCCCGATTTGTTCCTTATTGTGCAGCCAGTTTTGTTTATAGCGATAACGTAAACCTACTCCGCATGCGTATACACTCAAGCGCGATACAAATTAATCAAGAAAGCAAATATTATTTCATTTATAAAAGCTTGGATTTGATGCCTCGAAACACTTTTTAGAGACCTTTTCAAATATATGAGAGATCTCTAATTGAACTGAAGTGGTCTCTGATTCTTTTAAAGATTTGTAGATCTATTGAACCAATGCCAAATTAGAGAGGTCTCTCGTTCTGTTTTTGAGTTCTATAGTTGATATTAATGATATCTCTTATTCATTTGTAGAGTTCTGATTTAGAGAGGTCTGCAATTCAATTATAGACATCAACAATTATTAATTGTGGGCAATACTTAAATTAGAGAGGTCTCTAATTGATATATAGAGCTCTCTAATTCAATTGCAGAGGTCTCTGATTTACTTGGAGAGGTCTCTAAAAGATGATTACTTATTATTTTTCTCGCCTGAGTAGCATAGGCATCACTTTGACCGGTGTCTTGACGGACCGTCGCCCATATCACCCGCCCCTCACGACGGTCCTGTAGACAGACCTTACGATGGTTAAAACCACAGGGGCTCGTATCGTTGCTTACAATTTACCTATAAATAATAAATGTACTATAATAATACAAGAGAGAACACACCTCTCCCTTCTCCTGTAACTTGTTTAAGAATCGACACTGATATTTCAAGCTACACTTTAGCACCGATGTTTAGCTAAGATATTACATTTTTTTAATCCTATATCAAATTTTACTCACTATGCCAGCAAGTTGTCCAACGTTACCGATGGACATAGCCATGATTGCGCCGGCTTGATATGCAAGTGCAACGCGCTTAGAATGCTGTCTCTCTCATGGGTCGACCGAAAATGACGCACTGCGCCTAGTAATAACCTGATTTTTATTTACTAGATTTGTTGGCAGTGGTTATGATCTTTTTACATTGACAGAAACATGGCTCACAAAAGAAGATTGTGAAACTGGTGAATATAATGATGTTTTCCCTGGATTCAGGTGGTGGTGGTGGCGATGGGGTCTGTGTTATAGATCGGATTACCATTCCTAAATTAATATTCTAAAGATTCTGACGGAGATATTATATGGATATATTTCGATTGCGATTCTCATTGTTATGGAGCAGTTTTATCCTTGGTGTTTGGCATATACCTACTGAGAAGGCATCTATATGGTATTCTAGAACCTATGACTACTTCGATAAGCTAGAAGAAATCTTAAAATATTCAAAATTAGGAACAATTATATTAGGCAAGGAGTTTAATAACAGAACTGGAGTAATACAAGACTGAATAAATTCGGTCTCAGAATGATTCGATTTTTTTCTCATGATCTTCTATATCTTGCCTTGAAGGTATTTGTTCCTGTTTAGAGCTATTTTCTCTTTCTATAATGTAACTAGTTTTTCGTCCATAGAAACATTTTCTCTGCTATTTAGGATCAGACAAAGGAAAAGAAGCACATAGAACAATGTGATGTATGTCTAGTTCATATTTAATAACATCTTCCGGTATGGGAAAGCCAAGACATCTTCAATTAAAGTAAATTCATGGTAAACAAAGGATCTATCGTGATGATTTGCCTCAAAATCTCAAAATGCTGATAACATTCTCTTTCTAGTCAATTGTGATATCTTATGGTTTTCATTGTTGTGGTATCTTTGTCTGTTTTAATCATTTACATGTTCTTGTTTTCACTCTGTTTTTTCTATACCATTTCTTGTTCTGTATTTGACGGTAAGCATTATGACAAAGTTCACAGACGCTGTTTGTTCTGTAAAACTCAACAATGCCTTTCTCTTCTTGACACTTTGAACACATCTTTGTATCTATCTCATTATTTACCCAATTACATTAAGTTATTTTTCACTACTCAAAATAACATTTTAAGTCATCTTACAAATAAGTTTTGCTTCAATTTATATATATGTTGATCTTAGAAATTCCCTTGTCAAATAAACGTAAGGAGAACAAGACAAAAAGCAAAGAACCAGAGAAAGCAACTTCACAAAAGCCAAAAGCTCCACCTAGAGTTGAACTTGGAAGACAATTTGGTAAACGGTCACAAGAATTTTAAAAAACTGAAGGAATGAAAAAAGAACAAGAAGATTCTAAAACCCCGAATACTATGCCAAAACATCGCAGGATGATATCACACTGCGGGAAAGAAACAAAACATACTCAAACATTGCTTCGGCTTTCATCGTTACGCACATAAGAGCGAACCCAGGTCTTATGTCCACAATATTTTTATTCTTTCCAAGATACGGTCTTAACAGGCAAATGGCCTCAAATCACAATTAATTTTCCTGTATATACTCTACATTTGTTTGTCAGTACTGAACTTTCCACTGCGTCCAAATCATAATAAATCATATGTTGATCTAAAGTATCTTCAAAGACGAACTTACTGTGAAGTTCTTGTCATAGGTTAACCGGCATTCTTTTGAGAGGCTGGAATGTAAACAAAGCAACGTGCAATGGGTCACAGATTTTGCTTCTTGATCAGCACCAATGGCTCATTACTCACTGTGCACTGTCGCCAAAATACACACAGATAACCACATCATAATGGTCATATTCTGAAGAATAAACAATTTCCTTTAAATTAATACCGAGAATTCCTAAATCTATCTCATGCATCACCACCAAAATGAGAGAGGAAAATATGCTCTAAAAATAGACTTGGACTACATTCGTAGGGTACTGAACCGGAAATAATACGTATGACCCGAGTCCAAATGGTTCATCGAGCTATTCCTTACTGAAAGCAATAAAGTATATATCATTTAAAGCTTTCCGTTTGTTTATCCAGTTGCTGTTGTATACATTTTATTGATTGATTGATTGATGGCTTCATTTATTGATTTATTATTCATTATTGAAATTATTTATTTATTTTGTTATATAAATAGAAAATGTTTTCCCTGGATTCAGGTGGTGGTGGTGGCGATGGGGTCTGTGTTATAGATGTGATTACCATTCCTAAATTAATGTTCTAAAGATTCTGACGGAGATATTATATGGATATATTACGATTGCGATTCTCATTGTTATGGAGCAGTTTTATCTTTGGTGTTTGGCATATACCTACTGAGAAGGCATCTATATGGTATTCTAGAACCTATGACTACTTCGATAAGCTAGAATAAATCTTAAAATATTCAAAATTAGGAACAATTATATTAGGCAGGGAGTTTAATAACAGAACTGGAGTAATACAAGACTGTATAAATTCGGTCTCAGAATGCAAACATTCAGTTCTACCAGATTTTGACTAGCACACTAATGTATCCAGAAATGATATGGAACCGTCAGTGAACAATTCGTCAATAATCTTCTACAAGTTTGTATCATTTCTGGTACATCAGTTTTGAATGGTAGAAGACTTTGTGACATTTACGGGAAACCAACTTGCTTTAAAACCAACGGAAGCAGCGCCGTTTACCATATTGTAACTGATATTCAGAATATTATAAGTCACTTAAAATTATAACCCCCTGCTCTTGTGTCAGATCATTGTCCCGTGAAGACGTCAGTTGTATTTCCAAATCCAGTCACACGCGGGTACAAATGGGTACGAAATGGAAAAGATAAGAAAGTCTCGGAAAAACGAAAACTTCAAACTTGTAAACACATTTGGAAAGAAGACACGCCCATTCTATTTCAGGACCCATTTAGAAAGAAGACACGCCCATTCTATTTCAGGATGCATTAAAAAAAAAAAAAGACACGCCCATTCTATTTCAGGACGCATTTTATGCACAAAAGAAGGATTATTTAGATCTTATGTATGAGGTTTCCCTTTCAAAAAGACAAAGGAAGAAATGAATAGTGCAACCAACTTTTTGACATGGGAATTTGTTAATGCTGCAACTAAGTTACTTATAAAAGTCAAAGTAAAGAAGAGAGATATGATGAGAATACGCTACACTAACAAATCTTGTTGCGGAGGCACGTCATGAATTAAGAGCAACCCTTTCGACCGATCTCTTCTGCACAGACTTTATTAATTGTAGGAAAAAGGACAAAAAGATTTTGAAAGTTAAAGAATTGCAATTCCATAAGACCATTCTTAAGAAAATAGATAATACGAGAGACCAAAATCAGCCGTAAATATTGGCGGCTAATTTGATTTCGAACTGAAGATCAGCCCATTCGAAACCCAGAAATCTCAATTAATACATGTGAGAAACACTTTAATAACCGTAGCAACACCATCTCATGTACGTCAAATTCTAATGATTTTCATGACTCATTTGAAACTGAGATTACAAATGAAATAATACTGTATCCAACACAGTCATCTCCAGTGCTGTTTCCTATAATGACCAATTTGTTTGTGTTCAATAAATAAAATCTCAGGTCCGATCCTCGTGTGTGCCAGAATCGTTCTGACTATTGATGACTTGTTGGATGACGAACTGTGGGAAAACATTGTTCACACTAAATCTTATAGAGACTGAATACAAAGACTTGTTCAATTACATGGTTATCATCTGTCAAACTTTTCTGTGCAACAAGACTTACGATAGAAAATGGTTATTCAAAGATCAAAAAATCATCGTGATAGATCTAAAAACTACCAGGAGTATTTGAAAACTTCTAAATAGTTTGTTAAAACATTTGAGTTTCTTTGAACCTGTCAGTATATTTAATGCCATCGATATACAAAATAACGTTCGATACCATGTTTTGCAGATGCACGTGTAGCACGTCGGATACCTGCAAATATATGCGTGACGTAACATAGGAAAATAATAGTGACGTAAAAATGTCCTAGAAGGAGAACAATTCTGCTCCTGTGCAAAGAGCATACTGTATAATCCGGGCGCTATTCTGGTACTCTTCAACTGGTATCAAGGCCGACTTGGGCAAAGTTTGCAAAATTCTATGTAATATCCTACAATTTTGAGGTGGTTTCATCGTTTTAAATACGGTCGCGAATCCATGGAAGATGACCCACGTTCTGGAAGACCGTTGTCAGCGATTGGTGAGCGGGACGTTGCTGCTGAGAAGGGATCAATTGATAAAGATGGTCGATACACAGTGGAAGATAATTGTATTATCATAGTCATTAATTCATCAGCTGTTTTTAATATACTGAAGAATCATTTGAAGCTCAGAAAGATTTGCGCAAGCGTAAACAAGCAGGCGAGAGGTCTGTGGAACGGAACGCCCGGTAGGGAGCCATGGTGCGAAATCCATAGAAGCTCCTACATTTTAAGCGTTGCCATGGCATAATTTTAACCATCTAACTGTAAAGAAACCTTACTCTAGGAAACGTTCAGGTTCTTTCGCGCTAATTTCGATTGTTTTCTTTAAAGGAGGGGGGGGGAGGCGGGGGGCAGGGGCCACCGGTGTAAGAATTAATTTTTACATCAGTTGGAAACATGGTCAAGGTTCATTTTTCAGCAGAAGAGGGTTATGAAGCGCCGTACGGGACAGACGTTGGTTCAACGAGAAAGTAGCAGTTGAAATTTCAATGTCATCTGTTGAGAATTCCAGTTTCACACATTTAACTAAATTGTTGGTGCTGAAAGTTCTATTTCATATGTCGAGTTTTTACATTTTATCTGTTGAATCACCCGATGCGACTGGTGTCAGTCTCTTCAATAAGAACTATGTCTACTGTACACGGCGAATATTGAAAAGCCCATTTCCTATGTCGAGTTTTTAGATATGTCTGTTGACCTAGAAAGCTGTGGTTTGAAATTTTTGTGTTGTATATCGAGAATTCCAATTTCACACGTTGAATCAAATTGTTTGTGTTGAAAGTTAAATTTCATATGTGGAGTTTTTAAATTTTATGTGTTAAATTACGAAGCGGTGGTTGAAATTTCAATGTTGTATGTCGAGAATTCCAATTTAACATATTGAATTTCATATGTCGAGTTTTTAGATTTTGCCTGTTGGATTACACAGCGGTGATTGAAAATTCCATTTCCTATTTTGAGAATTCCAGTTTCACACGTTGAATCAAATTGTTTGTGTTGATATTGTTAGTCATCCATGCATTTGACTGCATATGTTGTTCCAGGACACCTAATTTTTTTTGTCCATAAATGTGACTATAAGATAATTATCTATATAATTTAGCATATGTGCTGACGCAGATATTTGTTTGTTTGTTTGTGTCCCAGGGAATGATCCTCACTGTAAGCATGGTGCAAAATGTTCTCAGACTTTGCCTTAGACAGTCTAGCGTGGTATTTTATTAGCTGATGTATGACATCTAAAAACAGAGGATATAGTCCCAATTCAGCTGAAATACCTAAGTTACTCTCGTTTTTTTTTTTTTTTTTTTTTTTTTTTTTTTTTTTTTTTTTAATTTTATTATATATTTGAAAATCTAGAATAGACTTAATAGTAGAGCCAGGTTGCAAGTTAATTAATTCTAATTTTTAAAATAGATTAATATTTTTCGTATCAGTACAACTGTGTCCACAAACTGCTGCCACATATATGGACATTTGCTTTGATGTACTATATACATATGTAATAAAATATAAATTGGTACATCATTAGTTGTGCACATGTGACTCTTAATCTGATACCATTAATCAAAAACTTTGTGATAAATTTACTACAGCAGATTTGAAAGTGTACATGTTGCTAACTATCAGACCTGGTAGGTATATTCATTCATAACTTGAAACAAAGTTTTGTTTAAAATATATTCAACTTCATATGACTGTTAAATACCAGAACGTTTGTATTTTCTGTGTTCATTGTTAGTTTTATACCACAACGTTTGTATTTTCTGTGTTCATTGTTAGTTTCCAGTCGCAACAAAACCTCGACAAGTGTTTCAGACTATTTTGACGACCAGCCCGGAATGTAGATTGCAAATCGTTTGGAAAAGCATGTGAGTTACTACTGTCACATTCAGAATGTAGTATGGCTGTGTGTTTTATCAAAATAAAAGCATGTGAGTTAATATTGTTATATCCAGAATAGGAGTGTGGTTGTATGTTTTATCAAAGTAAAAGCATGTGAGTTACTATTGTCTGATCCAGAATGGGTGCAAGTACCACCTACAAATACATGTAGCGAGGGATAGTAAAAATAAAATATATTATATCATGAAAAATGTACTTTTTGTAAGAGCGAGAATGAAAGTATTGAACATTTCTCCGATGACTGCAGTATTACTTCAAACTTTTCGCACCGTTTAATAGAACATTTTACACCCTTTCGCCCAAATATTAGATACTTGTCCAAGAAGAAATATTTTTAGGAAGTGATCAGTTGAATATTTTGTGCAATTACGTGCACATTTTCCGTAATTTTATATTTACTATTGTAGATTCAATATGCAAAATCCTTGAATTTATACTTATAAATAGTTGAAATATATAAAAACACTGAAAAAATACACCGCTATATTTAATAAAAAAAAGAGGACCGATTTCATGATTTGATAAGAGAATAGCTATAAAAATCACATCAATTGTTTTTTCTTCATATTTTGACAAATAAGCTTGTTAATCAATGTTGCATTAGAATTAAAATTAAAATATTCGAGCATTTGTTTAAAATATTGATCTTTACCAGGACTCAGATAACTAATGAATACAAAACTTCCAAATCATTATTTTCCTATAGTTTGTGATATATGTATTCATTTGTAATAAAGTCAACATCCTAATTCATACAGAAATGTACCAACACAAGGGAAGGGATGTACATTCCAGAGACAACAGTTATCCTGCAAGGTTCTGAGAAAATATTGAAACGTTCGAAAGTGAACATTTCCGGTGTCCACTTAACAAATTTACTAAAGACTGCTTGCTAGTATGTATATTATATTTCCATCATGCATGATCAGCATTTGAAAGTCAAACTTTGACTCCTCTAAAACTTGTGTGCTCAATCCAAAACTTCAGAGAACAAAAATTTTAGTACTGGTATCAAAATGTTGGGGTGGGGGAAGTAGCAAAAAGAAAAAAAAAAAGAAAGAAAAAAAAATGTGAGCATTCTCTTTTCTTTAGAGACCTTGACGCCTCTCTCTCTCTCTCTCTCTCTCTCTCTCTCTCTCTCTCTCTCTCTCTCTCTCTCTCTCTCTCTCTCTCTCTCTCTCCACAGATTTATTTGTTATTATTTTGTTTATTGATGATGACGATGCCATGGAGAGGTTTATTACTTTGTCATCCTGCTTATCAAAATTATTATCTACTAAATTGTTTTTAATAGCCGTTATTGTAACTTCCTTTTGCCTGTGACAAGCAGTACCCACCACGATGAATATAACCATCAAGTTTCATTACTGTAGATAAGTCAAGATTCAAGATTCTTTAATTGGTAATCGAGGCCACTGGCCCATAATACATTAACATATACAAAGACAAAATCTGTCATCTGTAGCACACACACACACACACACACACATTGTGTTTATACTAAGTATTAAATGTATTTTCTTGTCGACACAGCAAATTATAGAAAAATAATGCAACTCTTTGAATAACAAAAAGGATTTCGTGTTGACATACAACCATACAGTATTTCTAAAGATGGATTAGTATAAACCAGGGTTTGTCTAAATAATTTTTCTCAGATCTCGATAATGTTTACAAATGAAAATGTATGATATTCATCTTCTACAAACGACAAATTACTACGATAAGAAAAATTGCACAAATGATATGAAGTAGTAACCCCATCATGTCTACAAGTCTCTATAAAAAGTTTACGACTAGAATATCTCAATCTTGAGAGAGTTTTTCGTACATAATATGGTAATCCTATGTAATAATACTTACTAACATTTAATAGTGTTTTATAATTTTGATAATACATACATTTTGACAACTGTGATTTTATCATGCCAATTTTGACAACTATGTGATTTTATCATGCCAATTTTGACAACTGTGTGAGTTTATAATGCCAATTTTGACAACTGTGTGATTTTATCATGCCAATTTTGACAACTGGGAAATAGCATATATATGTATGATTAGAGTACTAATGAATGGACGTAACTGGAAGCCAGTGTATCTACATACAGTGAGCACAACTGCGTACATTTGCCCAGGCCGTGGCAGGGGAAATGCCACAGACGAATACTAGCGAGAAAGACTCGGGTAATTATAATGATGGCGATTCTTTATTTACACAAAGTATACAAGTCTAGGATCACGACCAAGGTTCGACAGAACAAAATTGTTTAAAATCCAATAAAGCATCTAATCTGAAACTTTTAAGCTGGAACATTGAAGTACTTTCTAAGTATAAAGATGATGTTCATTTTGTTAAAATTTGTAACAAATTTGATATTTTAGTTTTTCTGAAACATGGGGTGAACAGGAAAGTGATTTTAATGATTTTCTATCGAGTTATACTAATGCCAGCTCAATGAGAAGGAAACGAAGAAGGAAGAAAATCCGTGGAGGTGACTGTCTTGGTTAGAAAAATATATGCACAAACAGGGTTGTATAAAGATTTGCTGAATATCTCAAAGATTGCGTAGTATTACACTTCCCCGTTACCTCTGAACAAAGAAGTGTTTATATATATATATATATATATATATATATATATATATATATATATATATATATATATATATATATATATATATATATATCCTTTTATGTAAAATGATTGTTTGTTATCCACATGTATGTTTGAGAATGACAGGTGATTTTAATGCACGCACTAAATATTATACGATTTTATACCAAATGATACTTTGTATTTCAAAATAACATTGATCATGGAAATTATGCTCTTTCATTACCGAGGAGTAATAGAGATGACCGGTGTAATGCATTCGGAATATCTCTGATAGATATGTGTAGAGTATATGACATGCATATTATGATTGGCCGATTGTATGATAATGTTTATGGCAGTTTTACATGTATAACACACAATGGGAAAATCTTAGTGGATTACATTATATGTTTTACAAAATTATTTGATTTTGTGACAAGTTTTGGAGTTGGTGGGCAAGGTGAACCCTCACATTTTCCACTGTACTGCTCTTTGAAAGTGCAAATAACTGTTACAAATGGGAAACAACTATATCAAGCTGAGATAGATAATGTGTGCAGTTGGAACTATTTATGTCTTAAAATGAACATAGGAATCTTTTACACAAATATTTAATGAAAACTTCCAGGCAATGAAGGAAGTAAAAAACCAATCTGCTAAATGCAAACATTGATGATTCTTTGAAACAATTTACTTCTTTGTATCAAGATGCATTTTCCCACTGAGGAAAAAAAGTAAATTTCAACCTAAACCGAAAACGCAGCCACCATGGTGGGACAGAGAATGTGAAGAGCAAAACAGGAAATATATATGCAATTACTTAGATTTCGACTTACCAATTCCTGTATTGATCTGAGGCAATACAGGGAGTACAAGAAAGTTATGAGATCACTGTGTAGGTTAAAGAAAAACAACTATCACGAAGGTCAAAGGGAGAAACTTATAAGTTACAGAACAAGCCCATATTTATTTTGGAAATATTTGAAGAGAACGATCATTAAAAAGGACACGGAAATTATCTCAAAAACAGTTTGGTACGATTATTTTAAAGAGCTCCTACAAGATGAAAACCAGTGAATAGCAATCTTGACAATGCTGATGATGATACTGTCTGCCCCGAAACTAACACTATCTTGGATGATATAATAACTAACCAAGAGATCATAACCAGTTTAAAGTCAATGGAAAACAAAACTCCTGGACCTGATATGATTCAAATTATCTGTTATCAGTTACTAGTAAGAGTGATTTTCCATTCCTACATTCTCTTGTGAATACAATAATTGATTCTGGTAACTTCCCCCAATGAGTGGGCTAAAAGTATTATTTGTCCAATATAAAAGAGTGGGAGTAGAGACGACCCCAATAATTATCGAGGTATATCTTTAATTAATACAGTATGCAAGGTTTTCACAAATGTTTTAAGCAAAATAATTTACTCTTGGGCAGAAGAAAATAATCTCATCGACAAGCTGGTTTTAGAAAGAAATATAGCACTATTGATAACATGTTTAATTCACAACCCTGTGTGCAATAATATTTATCCAAAAGTAGGAGAAGTTCTTATTGCCTTGTTATTGATTTCATGAAGGCCTTCGACAACGTTGATCATGGAAAAATGTGGATTTCACCTATCCGTAGGGGTCTGCACGGTAAAATGTTTTAAAACAAATGTATGCATCCTTGAAGAGTTGTGCTAGAACTCTCACAGGTTTGACAAATTGTTTGAACCGTACTCTTGGGACAAGACAAGGTTGTGTGCTAAGTCAAATTTTATTTAGTATGTTTATAAATGACATGATCTCAGAGTTAAGAAATAAATGTAGTAGAGGCATATTTATCACTTCAGACATTGAAGAACTCTGCTTTATTACACGCTGATGATATGGCAAACTGCTCTGATTCAGTTGAATTACTGCAACAACAAATAGACATTATAGGAAGCTTTTCTCGCCAAGTATGATTCGAACAACTTAACACCATCTTTCTCTTGACTCTGGTCATATACAAGAGATCTTTTTCTAGAAACGTATACAACATAAAATTATATTTTCGTCAATATGAAAAACATTGCATTCAAAACGTATAATCAGACAATTTTCAAACTCAGGGAATATTCGTCTCACACTACCAAATTTCAGTAACTTATTTGTAACAAAAACAGACACCACCGCGGTTCTACCCCCAACAGAACGCTTTGTTCTTATACTATCAAAATGTTTATATCCATTAAAAAAAGTTGTCAAATTTACATCTACTACTCCCCTATATTTCATATAAATTGAAAATGACGAATTAAACAGTATTAAAGAAAATTAAATGACTGTTTATATGTCGATAGACCTTCAATGTTCCATGATAAAAATATTAATTTTTAATGTGCTTGATGCATCAGAGGTTTCATTGTCTGCCTTAGGTAGGCCTTGGCCGAAATCCTATGAATTGTTATCCCTCTCACAGTCAACTACCATACTCCTGGTCCCATCGTCCAGCTGCAAAACCACCTCCATTTTGTTTACCAACATTATCCTCGTCATACGTATATGTCAAACCATCAATCACTATCAATCGCTGCTAACCCTACAGCGGTATAACCGTAACCCAGGAGGCAAAAAAGCGTAATCTGAGCATAAAAGTGTAATCTATATATTAAATGCCATAATTACAATAAACTGTATGAAAAATGCACGTTTAGTTTTGCTACTAATCTGGATCTGCAGCTGGTTAAAATTCTTATCACGAATAGGCAAAATCCATGTGAATTAGTATCAGAATACAAAACCACAAAACATATTGGCACATTATATATACACAACACTCACTTTAACTAGTCCACGTGTCTAACTTTCGCTGAGTGATCGTAAAGTCAACTCCACAAATTCTGCAATAATCATTACCATGTGCTCAACCTGAGTGTTGTATTACCCCTCTCATGTTAATCTTTCTAAATTTGTAATTCACTATTGATTTGTCTTTTTTCTGATCCGACATGTTTTAAAGTTTAAAAAGATCCGTCTTCTCTAACATTTTTCAGTCATATATAACATCCGATAGTCACATCGATAAAGCCCGTTTCACTTAACATCTGCCACCATTTTCTTTTAAAGTATAGACTGGTCCGCTACCATAATCAGTATATTAATATAATGAATATGTGAAACAGTTTTTATATTGAAGAAACCCGTCTGTTTTCTTGGAAATGGGTCACATACAGCTGCTATAAATAGAAAATAAGGAAAGTACACACGGTGGTCTATAACGAATGTACTCTTACGCTATTCTTATGCAGCAGTCTTCTTTTTTAAAGAATATTCTCAGATTTATATGATGTGTGGGATTAAAGAGATGATAATAACAATGACAAACACAACTTTTTATTGCTTTTTTTTAATGTACCTGAAAAGCGTAATCCATACACAGGCCAGTGTACGACCTAATTAGGTGAAAAAAAAGTGGAATGATTACGCCAAAAGCGTAATGGTTGGCAGGTACATAGTCTATGTCACATAAATAAAGTCACAAAACTTCAGCTGAGATGGTGCAATTTTGATCCAGGACTTGACCTGCAATATAGATATGAAAACAAGACTAGTTTTCATCACAGCGAAAAAGTGATATATTCACCATAACATGGCTGAATGGCAAATGCACAGTACATATTTTTAGACAGAAAAAGATGTCATGAATAATTAAAAGAAGAAAATTTAATGAGAATTACGAACTTACATGTTAAACAATGAACTTGCAGGGTTGAGACAGTATTCTTTAAACGCATACATATTCTCTTTGACAAGTGTTCAATATGTGATCATTATTCATACGACAATCAACAGAAAATCGATGTCAAGAAATATTACAAAAACCACATATTCTTGGAATATTATTTCATCAAATTTACAATAAAAGTAATGAATCAAACATTATTTGTATCCAGGAAAACAGTAATAACAATGTACCTGCAATATAAATATGAAAACAAGACATGTTTTCGTCACAGCAAAAAAAGACATATGTACTATAACTTGACTGAACGGCAAATGCACAAAACAAAAGTTTTTCCGCTCGCACGTGCACACGAGGGCGTTAAAGTTCAAGTATTTGACACTTTTTATTTACTGGGTGGCTTGTATAAACCATCAGACTGGTTTGGGTTTGTGGGATTTAACGCCATTTGTCAGCAAATGAACGGCTATACATGGCGGCCAGTATATCCGGTGGAGGAAGAACCCAGAAAGACCCTGGGAAGAACCACCGACCCACAGTAAGCTACTGGCAAGCTTTCTCACATACCCACGTTAGTCGAACCGAGACTCGAACTCACGCGGACAGTGGTGAGATGTGCGAGTGATCTGTAAAAGCGAGTGCCTTAGACC
This sequence comes from Margaritifera margaritifera, assembly GCA_029931535.1. Taxonomy (NCBI): domain Eukaryota; kingdom Metazoa; phylum Mollusca; class Bivalvia; order Unionida; family Margaritiferidae; genus Margaritifera; species Margaritifera margaritifera. The sequence goes on from JAQPZY010001552.1 coordinate 2,544,509, forward strand.
ACTCAGCCACCCGGGGCCCTTTCAACCATTGGAAGAAAATTCAATTTCTTCTTATAGTCATTCTCCAATCGGAAAAAAACTTAATATCTGTGTGGATTATACATATATCAATTATTTAAAAAAATATCAAGTTAAAACCATATGAAATGCTTAGTTTATGAAAGTTTTGTGTGTATATGATTGTATGGGGTTCATTAGGGGAAAAATTAAAAAGTCAAAACGTTATTCTGTGACACTAGTGTTTCCCATTTCAAAAATGCTAAACAGTTGTTTTCTTTGGCTTCATTTAGATATAGAATTAATGCCCTCCTGGTAGCTCGCACTCTCTTTGTAAATCCCTCAGATACCATGTGAGCCGAAGCCCTTATAAGTTGTTAACGTTCTTTTCGCAGCATGGTTTCCATGACCTAACCTTGGACTCACAGGCGTCCTAGTTTTAGTACGCGGGGCCCTGAATTCCATAGCAAATCAAAGTGTTTTGTCGAGAATATGCTTCGAGTTTGTCCAGTTGACTCTCCGTTGACTTAATATTGTCTTTCAGAGTTTTATTTTCACATTTCAGACTCTCGGTGTCTTTTTTTTAGAACATCAATGTCAGACTTCAAATCTTAGTAGCAATTTTCAAATTGTCACATGTTGCATTCAGTTGGTCGATTTCGTATTCAACATTATGCAATTGTTGTTCATTTTACTCATCTCCCTGGCCATACTTTCTAGTGCTTTACTAATATATTCCGACTCTTGATTTTCTTTCATTGCTTCGTTAAAGGAGGATTGTTTCGTCACACGTATACCCCCATCACACACAGATAATTTTGACTATCACTGTTGCCCGTGAGACCTGTCGCGAGCCCCGGGTTTAGTTCCACGTTGCCACTCACAATAAGAAGAAGCGACAAGGCCAAGAAAACGTTCAAAGTCAACGAAAATGCAAGCCTACCAATTGTCAACGTCTGCATATTTGTCTTCCCTTTCACACGTTGCACAAATACAAGAAATTCTTGCTCTCCAGTGTCAATAGTCTATGCCTATTTTGTGCTAATTTTTGTCTGCACGAAATAAAGACGTCAGTCCAACACAACACCTAGGTGGTGCCCTCCGTGGAAAAGAAAGTGTTAGAGAAACTGAGCTAATTGCAAAAACATAATGTTGATGCCAAAACAAAGAAAAAAGCTGTGGAAAAGTGTTATTTATGTCTTGTCTATGTCTAGCACAAAAACACGGAACATACAGAGAGAGAGAGAGAGAGAGAGAGAGGGGGGGGGGGCGGGTAGTAATGTTTATGATGGAAATTACTCTTATGACTATCATTTGAAAGATAACTCTTGTCTCTTCGATTACTTATTCCGATGATTTAGAACCAGTTTTTTGGGGTGGGGTGGGGGTTGTTTTTAAATATAATACTTATCTTCACAATCATCATATAAATCATCTCTGATATCCATGTAAATAACGAAAGTTACGATTTAATGACAATATCTCCATTGTTATGGCAAATCATCTTCCTTCCATTCCCCCAAATTTAGAATAATATTACGGAAAATAGCAAAAAAGGAGAAATACGAGACTTGAGACTTAGAGATGAAAACAATAACACTGGAAATATTATAACAAAAATGGATTAATATTTCATTACACGGATTCCCAGAGACGCATGGGCTCACTATGATATCCGTGGACTTAGGGACACATAACGCATAGTACATAACAATGCACTATCTTATATTTTGAACAATTACTCAGTTTCACATTCAAATGATTTCAAGAAAAGGAACCAGTCTCCCCCCCCCCCCTCATTTTCAAAACTGCCCGAATCTGATTTAACTTTATTGGGCTAAGTTATGTAACAAGATTTCGTTCTCTTCATTTACTCTGGATAACGAAGGAAGAGTTAGAATAATGCTGTATACATTATTCACACAGATGAAGCACGATGAATAAACATTGAAAATGTGGTCATCTGTATCTAATAGGTTTGTGTGAATAGCGTAATCTGTCTTCCTGTCATGATAGAGAATTACCTGGCACCAATTAGATAATTACAAAAGGAGATCATTGCAAAATATCCATACCGATGCCTACTTGAGTTTCCTATTTTTGATCGATCAGTTCATCATTGCCCTGGGACTTCATTCAATATCTAAAACGGTCCTTATTATCCATGTGTCCTCGTGAAACATCATACCACATATACTTCACACCCACTGATGTAAACGGAGTTCGGATTACATGAAAATAATCTTTTTTACCATATAGATATAACAAGAAGTCTTTTAGTACAGTTTCCATGTTGATATAACCAGTTATTCGAGATGATTAGCGATAACAAGATTTTCAAGATAAACGCAATGACAGTCATGTCCGGGGTCGAATTTGCACTATTTTCATTTAGGACCATCTACATATCATAAGAAGGTCTTTTAGTGAAAACTCCATGTCAATATGACAGGAAGTGTAGTGGTAACAATATAGATGGCCATACTGGTGGCCATGCTCGTATCTACACAATCTTCATTTACGACCATCTACATATCATAACAAGTCTTTAGTAAAAACTACTTATCAATAGAACCCCTTATTCCGGAGGAGTGGCGATAACAAGATTTTCAAGATGGACACAATCGCGGCCATATTTGAAGTCCTAGTGACACCAATTTATTTTAGGGCCAGTTAGATCGCAGGATGAAACTGTGGCCAAGTTTCATGAGTCTCCTTGAAGCATTTTAGGTGGAGTAAGAAAACAAACTTCTACTAACGGATGAACGCCAGACAACGGACGACAGGTCATTGCATAAGTTCTTTCGGTCTTCGATCAGTAGTTGAATTAAGACGCATAAAAAGAATGGACAATGCGAAAAGCTGGCATAGGAGAGGCAACGCATTACAAACAATACATATGTGATACATTGTAATCGCCGGTTGTGACAATTTCAAAGAGTAAAAGCCCAACAAGAGAAAACAAGAGTCAAAGAGGTCAGTGATTGATTCGATAAATAGAAATACAACTTTTAAGATACTCACTTTCCTGGCATACAGGCATGCCTCTTTCAGATTGCTGAATATTTTCTGGGCTTGCCAAATGGTAGTCTAAAAAAGGAATAAGAGGAAAAGTTAAAGTTGTTTTGTATCAAAACAAAAAGTATTTATTATAATTTCCAGTTGACACCCACCGACCCAATGATTGTACCTTCATATCTTGGGGTTGGAAAATATTTCTTTTCTTACACAATTTGAAACGTAATGTTTGAATTATTTCATTATGTAAAATAGATGTCAAATTTGAATCTGATTTACATTTCAGACTTATTTATCATGCTTACATTTATTGACAAACCATCCAAAAGTGATGAAATCCGTACCTAATGCAAGTGTAAGTTAATCACGGGGCGACTCCATCTCAGACAAAAGGTTTGGATATAGACTGAAACGTCCATGAACAGTCTGCAACTAGGTCTACTTCCTACCATCGCCATTGCAAATATCCACGCTTTTTATTCATGATTCCCAATCCTTGGAGCCACAACAATTCCCCCACATCCAGGATGTGACCCAAGGATCATAAACCCAAATCCGTTACATACATGATGTGTTAACCTGCTTTGAACTATTAGTATCAATTTTGGTCAACAAAAGCATTAAAAACGTTACTGTGATTGCAATGTTTGTATATTTCACATCTGAAGCCCTTCTAAGGAACCCCGCTGGAGAGACCAAAATATTATACCCCTCTTGCTGATCCTTGCCACATGGATATCTTTATTTTTGATTCATCAATCCATCCCTTCCCTGGGACTACATTCAGAATTTGAAATGGTCCTTATCATCTACGCGTCCTCTTGAAACATCATACCACATATACTTCACACCCACCGATGTAGACAGCTCGGGTTAGATGAGTAGAGTTCATTTTACCATATAGATATAACAAGAAGTCTTTTAGTGAAAATTCCATGTCGATATGAACAGCTACTTGCGTTGATTAGCGATAATAAGTTTTGTAGATCGCTGCCCTGTCAGTCATGTCTGGTGTCAGACTGGCACCATTTTCATTTAGTATCATCTACATATCATAAGAAGTCCTTTTGTGAAAACTCCATATCAATACAACAGGAGGAGTGGCGGTAACAATATTTTCAAGATGGCCATATTGGAGGCCATGCTCGTATCTACGCAATCGTCATCTACGACCATCTACATATCATAACAAGTCTTTAGTTAAACTACATGTCGATAGAACCATCTGTTCAGGAGGAGTTGCGATAAAAAGATTTTCAAGATTGACACAATGGTGGCCATATTTGAAGTCCTAGGGACACCAATTTATTCTAGGACCAATTAGATTTCAGAGTGAAACTGTAACCAAGTTTCATGAGTCTCCTCGAGGCATTTTAGGTAGTGTAAAAAAACAGACTTCTGCAAACGGATGGACGCCAGTCGATGGATGAAAGGCCATCGCACGAGTTCTTTCGGTCTTCGACCAGTAGTAGAACTAAGATGCAGAAAAATAATGGACAATTCCAAAAGCTGGCATAGGAGAGGCAACGCATTACAAACAATACATATGTGCTACATTGTGATCGCCGGTTGTGACAATTTCAAAGAGAAAAGCCCGATAAGAGAAAACAAGAGTCAAAGAGGTTAGTGGTTGAAATAGAAATACAATTTTTAAGATACTCACCTTCCTGGTATACAGCTATGCCTCTTTCAGATCGCTGAATGTTTTGTTGGCCTGCCAAATAGTAATCTAAATAAGGAATAAGAGGAAAAGTTAAAGTTGTTGTGTACCAAAACAAAAAGTATTTATTATAATTTTCCAGTTGGCACCCACCGACCCAAAGATTGTACCTTCATATCTTAGGGTTACAAAATATTTCTTTTCTTACTACATTTGAAAACTGTCCGCAACTAGGTGTACTTCATTGCCACACCGTTGCAAATCTCCACGCTTTTTTATTAATGATCCCCAATCCCTGGAAACACAACAGTTCCCCACATCCAGGATGTGACCCAAGAATCATAACCCCAAATCCGTTACATACATGATGTGTTAACCTGCTTTGAACTCCTAGTATCACTTTTGGTCAAGAAAAGCTTTAAAGTGTTACTGTGATTGCAATGTTTGTATATTTAACCTCTGAAGCCCTTCTAGGACCCGCGATGGAGAGACCAAAATATCATTACCCCTTTTGCTGATCGTTGACACATGGATAACCTTTTATTTTTGATCCATCAATTCGTCCCTGCCCTGGGACTACATTCAGGATCTGAGGTAGTCCTGATTATCTATGCGTCCTCGTGAAACATCGTACCACGTACGATCTCACACCCCCACTCCCACCCGCTGATGAAGGCAGTTCGGGTTATATGAGTAGGGTACCATTTACCATGTAGTTGTAACAAGAAGTCTTTTAGTGAAAATCCCATGTCGATATAACTAACTATTCGAGATGATTAGCGATAATAAGATTTTCAAGATAGCCGCCATGACAGTCATGTCTGCGGTCAGACTGGCACCATTTTCAATTAGGACCATTTACATATCATAAGAAGTCTTTTAGTGAAAACTCCAATTCAATACAACAGGAGGAGTAGCGGTAACAATATTTCAAGATGGACACAATTGTGGCCATGTTTGTATCTACACAATCTTCACCTAGGACCATCTACATATTAGAACAAGTCTTTAGTAAGAACTACATGTCGATAGGACGATCTATTCAAAAGAAGTTGCGATAAAAAGATTTTCAAGATGGTCACAATGGCGGCCATATTTGAAGTCCTAGGGACACCAATTTATTTTAGGACCAATCAGATTTCAGAGTGAAACTATAGCCAAGTTTAATGAGTCTTCTCGAAGCATTTTAGGTGGAGTAAAAAACAAACTTCTACAAACGGAAGGACGCCAGACAACGGATGACAGGCCATCGCATGAGTTCTTTCGTTCTTCGACCAGTAGTAGAACTAAGATGCAGAAAAAGTTGGACAATTCCAAAAGCTGGCATAGGAGAGGCAACGCATTATAAACAATACATATGTGCTACATTGTAATCGCCGGTTGTGACAATTTCAAAGAGAAAAGTCCACCAAGAGAAAACAAGGGTCAAAGAGGTTAGTTGTTGATTAGTTGAAAGAAAATACAATTTTTAAGATACTCACCTTCCTGGCATACAGGCATGCCTCTTTCAGATCGCTGAATGTTTTGTTCGCCTGCCAAATAGTGATCTAAAAAAGGAATAAGAGGAAAAGTTAAAGTTGTTGTGTACCAAAAAAAAAAACAAAAACAAGTATTTATTATAATTTTCCAGTTGACACCCACCGACCCAATGATTGTACCTTCATATCTTGGGGTTGGAAAATGTTTCTTTTCTTACACAATTTGAAAACGTAATGTTTGAATTATTTCATTATATAAAATAGATGTCAAATTTGAATCTGATTTACATTTCAGACTTATTTATCATGCTTACATTTATTGACAAACCATCCAAAAGTGATGAAATCCGATCTTAATGCAAGTATAAGTTAATCACGGGGCGACTCCATCTCAGACAAAAGGTTTGGATATAGACTGAAACGTCCATTAACAGTCTGCAACTAGGTCTACTTCCTACCATCGCCATTGCAAATATCCACGCTTTTTATTCATGATCCCCAATCCTTGGAGCCACAACAATTCCCCCACATCCAGGATGTGACCCAAGGATCATAAACCCAAATCCGTTACATACACGATGAGTTAACCTGGTTTGAACTAGTAGTATCAATTTTGGTCAACAAAAGCATTAAAAACGTTACTGTGATTGCAATGTTTGTATATTTCACATCTGAAGCATTTCTAAGGAACCCCGCTGGAGAGACCAAAAAATTATACCCCTCTTGCTGATCCTTGCCACATGGATATCCTTATTTTTGATCCATCAATCCATCCCTTCCCTGGGACTACATTCAGAATCTGAAATGGTTCTTATCATCTACGCGTCCTCTTGAAACATCATACCACAATCGATCTCCCACCCCCACTCCCTGATGTAGACAGTCCGGGTTACATGAGAAGAGTTAATTATACCATGTAGATATAACAAGAAGTCTTTTAGTGAAATTTCTATGTCAATATAACCAGCTATTCGGGACGATTAGCGATAATAAGATTTTCAAGATAGCCGCCATGACAGTCATGCCTGCGGTCAGACTGGCACCATTTTCATATAGGATAATCTACATATCATAAGAAGTCTTTTAGTAAAAGCTCCATATCAATACAACAGGAGGAGTAGCGGTAACAATATTTCAAGATGCTTGTATCTACACAATCGTCATCTACGACCATCTACATATCATAACAAGTCTTTAGTAAGAACTACATGTCGATAGGACGATCTGTTCAGGATTTTCAAGATGTTCACAATGGCGGACATATCTGAAGTCCTAGGGACACCAATTTATTTTAGGACCAATTAGATTTCAGAGTGAAACTGTAGCCAAGTTTCATGAGTCTCCTCGAAGCATTTTAGGTGGAGTAAGAAAACAAACTTCTGATAACAGATGGACGCCAGACGACGGATGACAGGCCATCGCATAAATTCTTTCGGTCTTCGACCAGTAGTAGAACTAAGATGCAGAAAAAGAATGAACAATTCCAAAGACTGGCATAGGAGAGGTAACGTATTACAAACAATACATATGCGCTACATTGTGATCGCCGGTTGTGACAATTTCAAAGAGAAAAAGTCTAACAAGTAATCTAAGAAAGAAATGAGGAAAAGTTAAAGTTGTTGTGTACCAAAAAAAAAACAAAAACAAAAAAGAACAAAAAACTATTTATTATATTTTTCCAATTGACACCCACCAACCCAATGATTATTCCTTCATATCGTGGGGTTGAAAACTATTTCTTTTCCCACACCTTTTGAAACTTAATATTTGATTGAATTCATTATATGAAATATATGTCAAATTTTAATTTGATTTAAATTTCAGACTTATATATCATCCTTATATTTGTTGACAAACCATCCAAAAGTGATGAAATCCGATCCTAATGCAAGTGTAAGTTAATCACGGGGCGGCTCCATCTCAGACTAAAGTTTTGGATATAGACTGATAAGTCCATGAACAGTCCGCAACTAGGTCTACTTCCTACCCTCGCCATTGCAAATATCCACGCTGTTTATTAATGATCCCCAATCCCTGGAGCCACAACATCCAGGATGTGACCCTAGGATCATAACCTAGGACCCCCACTGGAGAGACCAAAACATTATACTCCTCTTGCTGATCGTTGCCACATGGATAAACTTTTTTTGATCCATCAGTTCATTCCTGACATGGGACTACATTCAGGATCTGAAATGGTCCTTATCATCTACACATCCTCGTGACACATCATACCACATATACTTCACACCCACTGATGTAGACGAATTTCGGGTTACACGAGAAGAGTCCTTTTTATCATATAGATATAACAAGAAGTCTTTTAGTGAAAATTCCATGTCGATATAACCAGCTATTCGGGACGATTAACGATAACAAGATATGCAAGATAGCCGTCATGGCAGCCATGTTTGGGATCGGACTGGCACCATTTCGATTTAGGACCATTGACATAGCATAAGCAGTCTTTAAGTGAAAACTCCATGTCAATACGACAGGAGGAGTAGCGGTAACAATATTTTCAAGATGGCCATACTGGTGGTCATGTTCGTATCTACACAATCTTCATCTAGGACTATATAGATATCATAGCAATTCTTCAGTAAAAATCACATGTCGATAGAACCATCTGTTCAGGAGGAGTTGCGATAAGAAGATTTTCAAGATGGTAACAATGGCAGTCATTTTTGAAGTCATAGGGACAAGAATTTTAGGACCAATCAGATCTCAGGATCAAACAAACTATAGCCAAGTTTCATCACTCTCCTCGAAATATTTTAGGTGGAGCAATAAAAGAAACTTCTGCTAACGGATGGACGCCAGGTCATCGCATGAGTTCTTTCTGCCTTCGACCAGTAGAGCAAAAAGCCAGAGAAAGAATGGACAATTCCAAATGCTGGCATAGGAGAGGCAACGCATTACAAAAAGTATATATGGACTACATTGTTATCACCGTATGAGACAATTTCAAACAGAAAAAGTCCAACAAGAGAATACGTGAATCAAAGAGGTTAGTGGTTGATTCGTTGAATATAAATGGAAATACAACTTCAAAGATACCCACCTTCCTGGCATACTGGCATGCCTCTTTCCGATAGCTGAATGTTTTGTTGACCTGCCAAATAGTAATATAAGAAAGGAATAAGAGGAAAAGTTAAAATTGTTGTGTACCAAAAAAGTAAATATTTTTTTTTAAAAATCCAATTGACACCCACTGACCCAGTAATTGTATGTGCATATCTCGGTGAGGAAAATATTTGTTTTTTTCTGACCTCGTTTGAAAACTTAATGTTTGAATTAATTTATTAAAAGAAATAGATGTCAAATTTTAATTTGACTTACATTTCAGACTTCTTTATCATGCTTTATTTTTTTAAACTGACAAAGCATCAAATAGTGATAAAACTTGATTTTAATGCAAGTGTAATTTAATCACGGGGCGAACATAACTTCTTTCCCAATATATAACAATTTCACTCTATATTAACACGCATCCTGATGTAGGATCCAGTAATAGCACCTTCCGCTCTGTCTGGTGTATATTTGAATCTCTCTCTCTCTCTCTCCGTTTATAGTTTTGTTAGATTTTAATGATTTTTTTTCTTGATTATGGGACATAAGTGTTACGAAGACATTTCTCAAACCAAGTAATTATCCAGTTCCTATAAGCAGACATCATACTATACAGTATTCACGAGACTTTGTGGTAGCAATGGATTCGTTTCGTAAAATGGACCTCCCTAATTTCTTAACATAAGGAATTCTAAGAATATTCTCACGTATAAGTGTTTGGTCATTTGAAATAGGAGCAGTTCTGTATATTAGGTGTTTGAGTCATGTTTCGTCGTACATCCATTAAAACTGATTTGCGACTTAGAAAAACATACCGATAAATCGTACAAATGTGAAGCATGAAAAAAACAAAACAAAACAAAACAAGTGTGAAATTATAGTCTCGTGAAAGTGTGGCTTTTAGATGATTAGAGGAAAAAATTATTTTTGGCATTTGCACGTTTAAGAATCCTTTACTTTACAACGCCATGTCTTGAGGTCTTTGAAATAGGGGACATCAACCTCAAGCGAGACTCACGCAGCAGTGAGACCCCTTACGCTAGAGTATATATATATATATATATATATATATATATATATATATATATATATATATATATATATATATATATATATATATATAATGAGAGAGAGGGGTGGGGGTGTACACTCGAATTTTAGCGACAAGGGACATACTGTGTTAAATAGGGTAAAAAGATGATTGAGTTGACCATATTGGAACTTCAACGCTTCGAAGTACTCCCATCCAACTTAATACGATTTTTACAAAACCGATAGCCATCACGTAAAATATGCTCTTTCTCCATATGCGATTCGGTTCTTTCCATGACTGCAAATGTTTAGGCATAAACATATTTGTGCTATTTACACAGCTTAGGATACGCAGCTAGCTTTGTAAAATGACTCCTCAAATAATATGTGGAACTTAGAAATTATTCCACTTTTCATGTATGCTGCTCTTTTCTCTTTGCGCGATTTTGTCGGGGGTTTTAAGCTGCGCGCTTTTGTCGGGACACCGTTACATCTGTTTGGTGGGAAATGTGAGTTTGTCTGTCGTCTAACTAAAAATGAATATTACATCATACATTTCACATAATGGGTCTATCTGTGCATAACATGTTGGTTCTATTTTGGACGAGAATGTAAAAGGTTGGACTTCTGACTGAAATGAATATAGATTTATCATGTGTGGGGTTCTCTGGCCTATAACAAGAAATGTAATGATAAAACTCCACTTATTATTTAAAATGACTTTTGGAATGACCAACATTTAGTCATTTAATGATCAAACAGGGTAGGGTGTATAAGAAGTGAGAATGAAACAAAATAGAATTTAATTCCTTTAAGAAGAAAATACCTTCCATTGTCCCCTACCACCAATTGATTCACATTAAAATTAAAGTACAAAACCTCAAGTCCCTATATAATCTCCCTCCTCTCCGCTACCCTCCTATTTAAGACATAACTACCTTCTCATTCACACAAGGTATAAAAATAGAACTCAGATCCCTATGAAAAAGCTAACTTCCATACCCCTACTACCATGCTATGATCCGCTTATAAACAAAGTAAAACTTCTATCCCCATATAACTTCTCTACCTCCATTTGGAGGGACCAACATCCACCCATCTGCTTTCTCTGGTGTAACTTGAGACTTAAGCTCCTTAAATTTCACCGTGTATGTGTAAGGCGTCATTCAAAATTTTCTGGAAGTCACTTTTTGGGTCTCTCACATGTTAAAAAGATTCCTCAGGGGATGCGGGACGACTGTCCTTCCTCTGGATCCCGTGGAGGTAGATGGTATTGCACAGGGGTCGATCATATCGTCTTCAAAATCACTGGCATCAACTTGTGCTAACACTTTTCTGATCGTATTGGGCGACACAGAACGTCGTCGTCATTTAGCTTCTGGTTTCTTGTTGGATAGGTTTGATCTTTTCATATTGATTGTTGATTTCATTATGATTTGACTAAGTTACCTCTCACTTTATATAGAGTCCCTCTCTAACAATGTTTTGTCGGTTATGTGACTTTACTTTTGTCGTTTTCAGAACTAGCACAAAACTCATAACTTTACAGTACAAGAAATGTTAGCTTACATTAAAATATGACCATTTGAACAGAAAAATGTTGCAACCTTACAAGAAAAATCTCTACTTCATACTGGCAAACTTTGACTTGAGTTTGAAAAATGTTACAGAAAATAAATATCTACATTAAATTTTGAAATGCATGTCTTCAAATTCTTAGGCACGATTTTTGTCCCATTCTAAAAAAAAATCAGTTTTTTTTTCACACTTATGACCTCAGTCTGACTCAAAGGAAATTCTACCATCACCCGATACAGAAGCAATTTCACTCCGCACCTTACGTAAGCTGAATTCAGCCAGTTTATAAAGCTACGGGCATTTTGTAAGAAATTGACGAATGAAAAATTTGCCAGCTATATTGCAGAACATTCCATTGCCAGCTTTATTGCAGAACACTACATTCCATTGCCAGCTTTATTGCAGAACACTACATTCCATTGCCAGCTTTATTGCAAAACACTCCATTGGCTTTATTGCAGAACACTCCATTGGCTTTATTGCAGAACACTCCATTGGCTTTATTGCAGAACACTCCATTGGCTTTATTGCAGAACACTCCATTGGCTTTATTGTAGAACACTCCATTGACAACTGCAGAACACTCCATTGACAACTGCAGAACACTCCATTGACAACTGCAGAACACTCCATTGACTCCTGGTAAAGAAATGTTGTATCTACTCAATTCAGATTTGTGCGATTCTGCAAACATCGGATTCCACAATACAATATGTTTTCTTTGGATTTTTTGGAAGACATGTATCTGTTAGCAACTAATTTCTTTGGATTTCATTTGCCTGCAGATTTTTGTGTGGCAAATTTATGACTATTTCTTCATTATAAAAGGACATTCCTGTGTGGTTTTGGTAATGTGTTTTTGAAATTTCATTGTAATTTTATTTACTGGGAATATAATATGCACCATAACAAAACGTAAATGTCTTGATTTGATTTCTGTTTAAAGTATGAACAATATATTCACACACACATTTTACAATGTACCTCTCTCTCTCTCTCTCTCTCTCTCTCTCTCTCTCTCTCTCTCTCTTTGTTCAGACACCCACCGGCCCCATGTTAAATTCTCTCTCTCAGACACCAACCCGCTCCATGTTAAATTCTCTCTCTTTTTCCATCTCCGTGTTTCTCTCCCTCACACACACAAACAAACACACAGATATTGGTAGGCATTTACACATTTTATTATCCCTTTCACCTCTCTCTCTCTCTCTCTTTCTCTCTCTCTCTCTCTCTCTCTCTCTCTCTCTCTCTCTCTCTCTCTCGATTACGTGAAATAGAAAGCTATGTTACTTTAATTTTGCCTTTTCAAAAACTTACACACCTAAACAACAAAAAAGTAGAACCATTGTTTGTTTCTTCATAGAGTACATTTTATTGATCATATGAAATCTAAAGTTTAGTTTGGGTTTGTGTATGTCAGAAATCTTAGCTTGGGTATAGGCCATCATATTTTGTACTGCGTTGTCTTTTCAATATTAGAGTTTTGTAACAGTTGATCTGACTTGAAAAAAAAAGTCGGTCAGAATTATTCCAAGGGATTTAAATTCTATTTTACAAACCCTTCTTTTATATCCTACCCTGTGTGGCTAGTAGATCAGTGGATGATTGTCCCTCCATATGGAGGTAGGGAAGTTATAGGGGGATAGGAGTTTTACTTTGTTTATAAGAGGATCATAGGGTGGTAGGGGAGATAGGAAAGCTAGTTTTGTTTATAAGGGATTTAAGGTCTATTTTTATACCTCTTCTTTTACATCCTACCCTATGTGAATGGGATTGTAGTTTTGTTTAAAGTAGGAGGGTGGGGTAGGGAGATTATAGAGCCACTAGAGGTTTTCTACTTTATTTTCAATGGGGATCATATGGTGGTAGGGGGCTATGGAAGGTATTTTTTATTTATAAGAGATTTAAATTTGATCTTTTTTAATACTCCTTCCTCTACATCCTACCATGTGTGGTCAGTAAATGACTGAATGTTGGTCATTGCAAAAGGCATTTTAATTAGTAAGTGGAGTTTTATCATTACATTTTTATAGGCCAGAGAACCCTACATATGACAAATCTTTATTCATTTTAATTAGAGGGCCGACAAAGTCCAAGCTGTTACATTCTCCTCCAAAATAGAACCAACATGTTGCGAACAGACAGACCCATCATGTGAAACGTATGATGCAATATTCATTTCAGTTAGAGGGCAGACAAACTCGCATTTTGCGCCAAACATATGTAACATGCTACACTTTTACATTTCCAGCCAGGACAGACTCATCACACATGATAAACGTACGGTGTAATACAGTATTTCAGTTAAAGTGCATACAAACTCACACTTCCAGCCAAAACGATTACTATTCCCCCCCCCCCCCCACACACACACAAAACAAAAAAAAAAAACAATGGCGGCTAATGCCAAAATACTGTTTGGGTCTAGAATCTATTTACCCTATTTAACATGACGACAACGTTCTATGTTGCCCGACACGAGGATAGCAGTGTTGGCACAAGCGATTTCGATGACGAGATGATCGACCCTATGCATCACCACCAACGAGTCAAGATCATCCAAGAGTGAAAGTTGTACTATATCACGGGTTAGCAAGATTGCTTCGAAAAATTTAAAACGACAGTGTACATATACAGTAATCTGACGGTGTAAGTCTGACCTGTGTAGGTAAACGTTTATCAATAATGTATAATAAAACGGATCATTAGTGCATTGGCTTATAAAATGTATCAATATGGTATAATAATATGGGTCACCGGGTGCATTGGTTTTGCGACAACAAACATCTGTGCATATCATTGAATAAACAAGAGGTCCAAGTAGGCCTGAGATTGCTCATTTAATGAACTGGCCAAAAATTCGATAACGATCAGTATCAATATGGTATAATAAAGTGTGTCAGTGAGTACATTGTATCAATGGCGATAACAATCTGTACATACTGTATCGGTGAATAAACAAGAGGCTCATATGGGTTTGAGATCGCTAACCAGTCTGGCATCTGCTTAACAGCAAAATGCAATATCAGTTGGCGCAGAAATGTTATTCAGTGGGATGTGATCTGCTGAAATTTCTTCAAATGCCGTGGAATGCATATGTCATGGAAACAATTGTTTCAAAATTTCTCTACATTGTGTACCTTTATTCATATCTGATGAGACTTCATCATCATTTGCCCAATATTAAGACATCCCCATGTCAAGGCACTTTTTGACAAAGTTCGTCAAAGTCTGTTTAGCATTATTTTGAGAAAAAGTTCTGTAAGTGTATTTCTATTTTTCGGGAAGGATTGACATCATTTGTAGAAAATTGAAAGCCCTCGTTTATGTGTTGTCCTACTTTAAGTAACGGTGGCCTTATCTCATTTTAGAAATATTTAAAGCCGTTTATGCCAGGATTTTATATTGGCAAGGTAGCTCATATTTCAAGCATTCGTTTTGGTGAAGAAGTAGTTTAACGATTTAACGTTTTTTAGTAACTATAGCCATACTTGATAATGTGTTGCCGTCATTAAATACAGACTTGAACAAACTTCACGACAGGGTACGTTCTATCAAGTTTCGTCAAATTCTGTTCAGCGGTCTTGAAGAAGAAGTAATTTAAAGGATTTTCCGTGTATCTTTGGCTATATCTGAAGGCGGATCGGCATAATTTGTATAAAACTGAAAGGACTCTATGCCAACATCATTTCCGTCAAATATAATAAAATTCTGTTCAGCAGTTTTGGTCACAGGCAACAACTTATTTTATAAGCTACGAAACCATCCTATATGTCTTACTATATTAAATACCGTGTTTAAAAGAATGAAGGTCGCTCATTGGTTGAAACTAATTACCGAAAAAAAAATTAAAATGTTCAGAAGATTGTGTATGGTTTAATTATATGCATTAATAGCCTTGAACCTACAACCATGTTTATGGCATCGCTATTGCCGCATAGGTACTACTGGATGTAAACGGGGAGATCTCGCCGGCTCTATTTCCATAGTAGGCACCTACAGGGAATTTTTTTTTATCAAAAATGAGGTGCGCAACATATCATTTTCATCATTATCAAAGTTTTCTCTTAGATACGTCATTCATTAAACGTAAGCGTGATTTACCGATCTTACCACAAAAGTATAGTAATTTGGCCAAATATTTATGTTACGGTCTATGCAAATTCAAATAGTTCTCTGTGCCCTATATCAACAGATACAACCAATGGAAAAAGACCAGGATGAAATTTGAACAAGATTTTTCTTACCCGTTTTACCAGCCAGTTTGGCTGAATTTGTTTGTCATTTTAGGAATAAGTTTTCTGTTGTGTAAGTTTGAGACCTTTTTACTTACAGCACCAATTTCTAGGCAGCACTATTAATAATGCGTGTTCCCAAAAACATGTTGGTCGTAAATTTAAGCACATAAATGTTTGATTAACAATTCTCGGCTTTTAAAAATGTTACTATACGAGTGCAAGTATTACAGTCTACGGATGATAAACGTACAGTTTTTAAACTAAAGTTTTCCAAAAATATTGTATCTTGGCAAATATCTATCTATCTATCTATCTATCTAATTCGTATCCATTTTCTCAGATGTTTGACTGATTTTATTACAGGTGAATTTCACTCTGTCTCAGGTACAATGTCGCAAATAGTTGAGAAAACATTTTCCTTTGATCATAGATAAAATATTTAACTTGGAATTTCATTAACACTAAAAGGGACCGCTGGTTTCTCAAACTTTGCTAAAATTGAAATCTGTGAAGGAGGAGTGGGGTTCCAAGATTTAATTTCCTTTTCTATGGCAACCACTTTCATATAAACATTTTCCAGACATCGCCCTCTAAAGGAAGAAAGGCAAATTATACCGATTTTATGTAAGCTCTTTCAATGACGTTAAGTTATGTTTTGAGAAACGCAGAAATGTTGAATATTTTATATCGGTTCGGAACATTTGTAACAAGCCCGAATTTAGCTCCCTTTGTGAGAGTTATATTCCAATATACGTTGAAATTCATTTAGCTTAAGATTTGCACTACATATCGACATAGGAAGCAAAAACTTCTTTTCCGATATATTAAGAAGTTTCAGAGGTAAACTTTGATTCTTTTGTGGAAAACGCTATTAATTTACCATTTCAGCCCCCTCCAAAACTGAAAGAAATTCTTCGACGTCTTCAAAACGGTAATTCCGAGACAACTATACTTTGCAGGAGGTTTTGAGGAAAATTCCTATTGACTGTGAATAATTATTATAAAAAGTAAAATTTGAGTTTAGGTCACAAACAACAAATTATTTTATGAGCTACGGAACCAGCCTATGTGACGAAGTATATTTAATACCGTATTTAAAGGAACGAAGGTCACATATTGGATAAAAATAATTACCAGTTTTTTTAAAATATCACGTAATTTTTCTGAAGAAGCTTTTGTATGGGTAAATTGAAGAATTAGTGAGCTTAAACCAACAACCATCTTTATTTTATCGCTGTCGCCCCATAGGTACCATTGAATGTAAACGGGGAGATCTGACTGGGCTAAATTTTTATAGTTACCACCCATAAGGAATTTGTTTCAAACACGAGCTGTGCAGCTTATCACTTTCATCGTGTTAAAAGTTTCTACTTGGACAGACCATGCATAAGATGTAAGCATGATCTGCTGATCGTACCACAAAAGTATAGTAATTTGGCCATATATTTACGTTACGGTCTATGGGAATTAAATTAGTTGTATGTACCCTATTTTGGAGAAGAATTCGTTTAAATGGTTTTTACTTTAAGTAACTTCGGCCATATTTGATAGTGGACCAGTATCATTTGCAAATATATCAAAAGTCTTCATGCCAGAATGCCTTCGATTACGTTTCGTAGATTTATTTTCAGCAGTTGTGAAGAAAACGTTTCCCCCCCCCCCCTCTATTTTTACTAACCTCGGCCATATTTGTTGGTGAATTGGCATCATTTGTGCAAACTTGAAATGTCTTCATGCCAAGATGCGTTCTGTCAAGTTTGGTCAAATCTATGCAATAGTGAAGAAGTCAATTCAAGGTTTTTCTGTTTTCAGTAATAGTGGTCACATTTGATGGCGGATCGACATAATTTGTACAAATTTGAAAGGTCTTCATGCCAAATATGATCAAATTCTGTACAGCGTTTTGGAAAAAAAGTCCTTTAGGTTTTTTTATTTTTAGTAATGGTGGATCGTCATCACATGTATAAACTTGAAAGCGCTTTATGTCAAGGTGCTTATTGTCAAATTCGCTCCGATTCTGTTCAGGAGATCTTAAGAAGAAATCGTTAACATGATTTTCCCTCTTTTAGTAACAACAGCCATATCTGATGGCCTATCATCATCATTTGTACATATCTCTATGGTCTTAACATGTGGATACACTTTTGCAAATTTGATAAAATTGTGGTCGACCGGTTCTTGAGAAAAGTCATTACATATTTTTCTATTTTAGTAACAGTGGCCAGAGTTTATAGCATATCAGCGTTATTTGCATAAACTTTAAAGGTTTTATGCCAGCACACTTTCTGTCAAGATTGGTCAAATGATATTTTGCAGTTCTGGTGAAGAAGTCGCTAATAGTTACTCTATTATTAATAGCAGTGGCTTTTCTCTTTTTAGTGACATCGGCCATATTTGAAAGTGGATCATGATTTTTTGTATAACTTGAAAGGACTTCCAACCAGGATGCTTCGTTTCAAATTGGCTCAAATGCCGTTGAGCGGCTATTGAGAAAAAGCCGTTCGAAAGTTTTTTCACCACTTTTACTAACGTCGCTCATATTTAATGACATATACGCACCGTTTGTACAAATCTGAAAGCCGCATAGGCCCGAATGCTCTGTACAACAAATTTATCAATACAGTAGAATAAACCGGGTCACTGAGTACATTGCACATTATCAACAACGATCTGTACCTCTTGCTCTAAAAATGAGTGTTTGGTTTTAAGGACATGTGTTGAATTGTTAGAATGTGTATTTGTCTGTCTCTCATTCATGATCCAATTTCCATTGTCAGCGCCCACATTTGTTTTTCAAATGATATAGAACAGACATAACTATCCAGAATTAAGCAAAATTCATACAAGTTTGTTTCGCTCTCTCTCTCTCTCTCTCTCTCTCTTACGAGTTTCTTTGTAAATGTGGGTATTTGTCTGTTAGAACGTGTTTTTCCTCCCATTAGACGTTAATTTTATTTCCAGCCATAGGACGTTCATTTGCATTTTCCCGCCATAGGACGTTAGTAGTATATATTTGGTAATTTCTGGCACACTTCTATGTCATACCGCTGATGCTCAATCCAATTTGTTTGCACAAAAATAAATAACTAAACAAATAACCAAAATGAGAAATCAAATAAAAACTTTTTTAAATATTCAAACCTATAGATGACCAACTCTGTACATTTAAAATTGTACAGTAAAATATCAGACAAAAATATGACTCGAACTGAAAACTTAGCGCTGGGCATATAAAGCGAAAATATAAAATACCTGCAGATTAACTAAAAAGATACTGACCATCAATGTGAAATAAAAGCTACTGAAAACTTACCAGCTCTGCGCAGTTTAGGTCAAATAATTAATAGATTAGTGTTAAAATGTATAAATGAATCGTAGATTTAAGTTATTGCCAAACAAAATTTATTCGATATCAATAATTAAATGTGGATACGTGTTTAATCCAGAAATGTTAAAAATATCTGAAATGTTTAGAAAATCCTTAGATGTATACTATGTTAACAACAATTATTTTAGGATTAAACTCTAAGATCTAATTCTGATGAGTGTGCAGATAAATAGAGATCAAAGTCAGGTATGAACACAGCTGGATATGACATGTCACTTTGGCATGAATATGCTGAAAATTTACCACAATTGGTTAGAGCTATCTGTATATAGTGCTATCAACACTACTTCTGCCTTTAATCCAAATAATAATAATAATAATAATAATAATAATAATAATATAAATATACAAAACATATAGAAATGTGTAATTTATTTGGCAAAAATCCAAATTCGGATTTTGGATTCTTAGCATAAAAAAATCAAACTCTACTTGCATTGCCAACTTACGCTTAATGATATCAAAATATGATTGGATAAGAAACGTCAATAACAGAGGGAGAAAATTTGATTTTTTCTTTTAATTTTGTTATTAAATGAACTAAAATCATAACACAACATTATGTATAATTTAACAGATGAAAATATTGAACAAGTGTTGCATGGAGGTATTTTTATCCTAAATAATGAAAGATTAGTATCTGCTGGTATATTAGGTAAAAGTGCTTGATGTTATGTATATGATATTCTAGCAGTTCAAATAGAAAATCTAACTTCATAAAAATAAATACAGAATCCTTACAAATTTATTAGAAAATTTAATATTTGGTACATCACAAATAAATAATTATGAAATAGTAACATCCAAATTTCCATACTTAGTACACAAAGGTTGATTAAGAATAAATAATGCATTTTGTGGTAATGGTGAACAGATGATCTCAAGTGATATACACACTAGATCAGATTATATCACGAGATATAATAATAATTTACAAACAGCTATAGATGATATGAGTTTAGGAGAAAACGAAAACAAATATTTCTCAAACAGAAACAGTACAAAATGCTTTGAAAGATCCAGTTCCAGTTAATGTGAAACAAAATATATTAGATTATGATTACGATGAAACAATTAATACAAATTTGATCAAGAAAAAGAAGAACAGCAACCTGAAGATGTTCGTTTAGATGAAGAAAAGGAAACTTTAAGTAAGGTCAATGAAAACAAAGAATATAATAATTATTTTAATCTAACTGCATACTCTCTAGTACTAACTTCAATATCTGCAGCTATTTTTCTATTTTGTAAAGTTATAATTTCAGTTTTTCCTTTCTCAGTTGCGATATAATTAGATAATATAATATATAAACTGCAAAAGAAAATAAAGCAACCAAGAATAAAATGAAGTTCGATTTTTAAAAATTATTTAAAATTAAAATAGTAGACATTTTTATCATTAAAGATTTAAAGATTTTATTCCATTTGAAGATAACACATTTTATGATGTGACAAGTATTACCTGCTATAATGGATATTGATGATAATAATATATGTTACAACAAAGTATGATATCTATATTTTTCATATAAAGTCTAGTTTTTATTTACCTGAGAATAGACCTTGAGTATCAGTTGAAATTATAACTAAAGGTAGTAATAGATTTTATATCACAGGTGAACATGGAAGAAATCGAAATGCAAAATATTGTTTCCAATCTTTTCATTTTCTGCTAATAAAGAATTAATATTACAATTATAAAAGCCAAATTGTAAGCTTTAAAATTTATTTCAAACATTCACTATCTGAAGAATCTTTATATAATAATTTGCTATTCTTAAATGGTATTGATGTTACCATCAATTGTTGCTTGATGGGTTGTTACAGCAATTAATAGATATTTCTAGATATGGTGATTAACAAATAAGATTAGAAACAGACAAAACTTAATATGAGAGAAGATTATTTGAGTATAGTGATCATGTTAGAACGATTAATCAATCCTTAAATGACAGATTAATAGAAATGAAATAAGTTATTGAGAGAGTAGGTAGTATCTTTCTATGCAACAGATTTGTAATTGTTCATGATAATGATAACATTAAATTACTCAATCACCTCCAGATCCACTGACAATTTGTAAAAAAAAAAAATGTATGAATATATATTAATTAAAGGTGCTGTTGGAGTTCCTACATTATCCTCCATAAGCTATGCTGTATTGTATATAACATAAACTATACTGTATTGTATATAAATGCAAACAGATAAATATTTAAAACCATCAAAGCAAAAGAAAACACCTCATGGAGTAAAACAGTTGAATCAAAACTCATCATTGCACTATTAATGTTCCAAGCATTACTAAGGCAAATGATACTCTACAAGTATATATTTTAAAAAGTCAGTGCCAAACATGTTGAAAGTTCCTGGAAGTATTTCTGCATCTTTTTACATGAAAGTGAAATGTGATGCAGCCTTTTTTTGCAGTTTTTTACTTTAAACGAGGATCCTTCAGTATTTATTTAAAAACTGCCCCTTCCAATAATTTCAACATTTTCATCAATGAAATTATTATATGCATAATATTGTGTTTTGATTTTAGCACAAATAATAAACAAAATGTAAAAGAACAATTAAATATTTCTTCTATTCTTCATCTTTCTTATCCACTCATATTTTGATATGACTGAACATAATTTGACTGCGCAAGCACACTTTGATTTCGTATGCTACAAACCTAAAATCTGAACTTGGAATTATGCACAATAAATTACATATTTCTTAATATTTCTTCTTATTATTATTATTATTATTATTATTATTAAAGGCAGAACCAGTGCTATAAGTATTACTTTCAAGTAAAGGTACCTCGCATTCATAGTACTTTTATAGTTTGAAAATATATATGAAATCTACACACAGATCCAACTAACTGTGGTAAATTTTCAGCATATGCCAGCCAAAGTAATATGTTTCATCTAGCTATATTCACACCTGAGTTTCATCAATATATAGCTGTAATATCACCAGAATAAAATCTTAATCTATAAACCTGAATTATATCACATTAATTGTAATCAAAATAATTATTATTAGCGTAGTATATATCTACATATTTCTAAACATTTCAAATATTTTTAACATTTCTGGATAAAATTCATATCCACATTTACTTGCTGGTATTGAAAATATTTTGTTTGGCAATAATATACATCTGCTATCCATTTATATACTTTAAATTCTTATCTATCAATTACTTGACTTAAACTGTTCGGAGCTGCAAAATTTTTAATATAACTTTAATTTTTCTGTGATGGTAACTATTTCTTAGTTAATCTGCAGGTATTTTATATTTTAACTGTATCTGACAAACACTGATACGTTTTATGAGTTATATCGATTTTTTTTCTGATATTGTATAGCAAATGTTTTATCCTCAGAGTTTGTAAACTGTCAGTTTGATTTAACTTGCTTTTGTTTTTGGTTATGTTTTTGTTTTTTGTACTAAACAAATCTGGATTGAGACTCAGGGGTATAACATAGTACGTGTACGAGAAGAACCATATATACGCCACCGACGATGTTGATTTTGTTTTAATGTTGTTGTTTTGTTTTTTTGTCTTTTATTTGTTGTTGTTGTTGTTGTTGTTTTTTGCTTTTTTTTTTTTTTTTTTTTTTCCTTCAGCTTAGGGCGTTCGTCTGCTTCCTTCATCATATGAGGTTTGTCTATTTTTCCCGCCAGAAGTTTGTTTCGGGGTTTTATATTCCCATAAGCCACGTGGTCACCAAAATGTAATGGTAAATTCCTCTAAGTCCCATAGTGACTCAAACGTAATGTTAAATTTCCACTAGCCCCATAGTGACCCTAATAACGAATCGCGAAGGACAAAGGACAATACCATAAGCTCAGTGGTTCTGATGACCAGGTGAGCTAAAACTTTAACTGAAACCTTAACACAAATTTTATATGACCATGACCTTTACCCCTAATATTAAAGAGGCGAACTAGTGTGCTACACAATATAGTGTCTAAGTTTCATAATGGTTAATTCCGTGTATGAACGAAGTCCAAAAACGGGTTTAGGAAATATAAGCAAATCAAAACCGTTTTATCATAAAACCTTGAGGGAAATTTTCTATAACAATGACCTTAACTTCAAGGTCAAAGGAGCAAGCTAGCGTGTCGCAGAATGAATTGTGGTAGGTTTATGATATATGCATAATGAAAATGTTTAACCAAAACCTTAACAAAACGTTTGACGCCGCTAATAAAGTGACTTCTCTGTCTTTTCCCACTAATGTGGGCTCGACAATAAAATCTATATATTATTACACTTAAGAGCAAAACCAACATTTCTTTAATTACGATTAGTGTCAAATTTGTGGTCTCATCCTTATTCACCAGAGGGCACCATCGCTTCTCTCGAAACACCTCTGCTACCACAATACGATTTTTGCAACAATCTTGCGGAAATGCATGTTCTGGGTTTGCAACATTTTTCAAGGATTTCACAAAGAAAAGAAGAAAGTATTTAACTTTTTAGGCTTCAACGAGGAAATTTAGCACGGCGAGTTTTAATTCACTAGCTCTTGTTTTCGGTTAAAATTCAAGGATAAACTGACTTGAATCTCAACTCCAAACGAAGCTGACCCCTGGGTCAAACGATCTGTGTGTGCAGTATATCAACCAATTGTTCTCCGCCATATATATTTGCATTACTGGCTGTGGTTTGGTCGCCACCGCCAGTAGTGTCAGAAAACTGATAAGGTAGTGATGTTTACCAAACTGGAAAGCAGAGATGTGTTAGGATTTGTGACCAGAAATTTTATTGGGGCCAGATTTTGTAGACAAATGCATTACACTTCCAGCGGTCTTGAGATACTAGCTTGCCAAGTGAGCTATCGTCAGAGCAGAGATAACCACCCTCCGTATGGTCTAAGGCGCTCGCCTTTACAGATCACTCACATCTCGTCTCTGTCCGCGTGGGTTCGAGTCTCGGCTCGACAAACGTGGGTATGTGAGACAGCTTGCCAGTAGTTTTCCGTGGGTCGGTGGTTCTTTCCGACTTCTTCCTCTACCAAATATACAGGCCACCATCTGTAGCTTATCATGTGCTGAAAAATGGCGTTAAAGCCCACAGAACCAAATCAAATGTTAATGCATGAGTATTAGCTTCGGCACGTGCAGCCTTGTGAGCAATTGGCTTGAGCATTTACCTGAATAGTTTACGCGATTTGTGTATCATCTACTAGGTAGTAAAAATGTATATGATAATTATTATATTCTGTACACAAGTGATTCAATATCCATCGAAATGAAATCTCTTCCAGACAATTAAATCCATTCATATGCTTCTGATTACAGGTAAAGACTAATATCGTATGTTTCTCTGGATACTATACTGGTTTGTTTATTTTTATCGAAGAAACTGCGCACGTACTAACATTTGCATTCGGTCTAAGTCGGGACAAAAGTATATTCAATTGGACTTATCTTCTTAACGATAGAACTTTGATACAGTTCACTTCACAATTGTGTAATTAACATAAAGCTCGTGACGTGTTCTAATGTATTGAACGGTAGGTAGTTTTCTATCAGTTTTTCTATGTTAAAATAATTTTGAAAAAAATATGTAAACAGTCTTTAAGGACCGACGGTATTTGAACAGTATGGGATTAGATAAAAACTGACCAGTTATTCCTAAATTCTTTCCTTAAGTATATGAAATATTTATACGATGAGAGAATTATGTAGATGGAACAGCTAAGGAGAGAGAGAGAGAGAGAGAGAGAGAGAGAGAGAGAGAGAGAGAGAGAGAGAGAGAGAGATAGATAGAAGGAGCGGAATCTTTTTATAGATACTTTATTGGTTGCATCCATATCCATATTTGTCATTTCTCCTGCCGAAGTAGTATTTACTTTAAATACAATACATTTTAACGTTATGTTTAACAATTTAAATATAGTTTTGAACGATCAACAATATGCTCGAGGTGATTTTACAAATTAATTTTTGAAGCATAGTACTGTAACCTACAAACATACTTACAGCAATCATAAGTACTACTTAGTCTATTATTTTTTCATGTAGAGGACAGTTTTGTCCCTTCCTGAAATTATTAAAAAATATTAGAACGATGTGTCCCCTAATATTGCTTATGAAACTCTTTACATACCGCACATATTACTTTGATTACATTGTTTTATAGACATTTTTTGTTTTACATATAAGGAAAAATATCAGCCAAACACATATTAACTTATTACTCACCATCGTGTCGGAGTGGGACAGTCATCTTGTGTCCTGCAATACAAAATATGTCTTAATTTATGAATGATGATTAAATAATTGTTATACAGATATGACCCTTTCCGAAAAGTATGTTATCTCTACCTTATTGTGAGCTGTTCAAAGTAAAGGCGCATGCGTAGAACATGAGACCCAACTTCCGGACAAAACTGACTGTAGTGCTAAAGTGATTATAACATCAAAATTTATGGACAGAAGGCTAAAATGGAAGTATGTGTAGTATACAATGTGATAGTTCTGGAGCAATGGACGTACCTTTCCCCAAGAAATAAATAAATGAATGAATATCTCGAGAGATTTAAATTCCACTAATTTCAGTGTATCTACTACTATAACATTACTGTAACAATCAGATTTGTCCGTTTTCTTTAGCCAATCATAAGTTACTAGACCACTCAGACTATGAAGACTGTTAAAGACAAAATAATTTGATTTTTTCCCTATCATAAATAGTTCACTAGATAGAAATATTTTACGAGTTTAACATGAAAACAACAATATCGATGTTTAAAGATAGTGTCTATTTGTTTACAAATTTCATCGTCATAAAAGTGTAGTCAAAGCTAGTTGTGTTGAAGAATAAGATTCAAGAGAATACAAGTGCTCCGTTGTTCATATCAAACATAAAAAGATATACTCCAATGTTTCAGAAAAGATGAAGATTTAAAGAGTACTTTCGACGATGATAACATTGAGATTTGAAGCAATAGCGTTGAAAGCAAGATAGTTACAACAGTATAAGGAATGAAAAGATTATGCATTAAAGGAAGATAGTTACAACAGTATAAGGAATGAATAGATTATGCATTAAAGGAAGATAGTTACAACGGTATAAGGAATGAATAGATTATGCATTAAAGCAAGATAGTTACAACAGTATAAGGAATGAATAGATTATGCATTTGATGTGGGTAAATATAGTAACTCCTAAATTTACAGTATAACTTAAAGGAATCGTAAATTTTACAAGGTCAGTTTAGAATGACTTGATAAAAACTGAGATAATTTATAGAAAAAAAAATCGTTCTAAAACAACACAGGGTGACTCAGTATATGAACCAGCTGGAGCAGTGTCAATCATAAGAATGACAAAATGTAATATAAATCTGAAATTATTCAAACGTCTAACTTGATTAAAGAAACATTGCCAATTGTTAAAGATAAAATGATCGGTTGTAGAGGGTCGTTCTGCTTGAGTGTTGATAACACCTAAAGTAATACGATCAAGCATAAAATATTGTCTGAATGTTTTTTTTTTTTTTTTTTTTTTTTTTTTTTGGGGGGGGGGGGGGTTCAAATGACCGAGACAGAACAGTATTTATGACATCTTTATTACAATCCTGAAAGTCAAGTTTCTTATAAAAGTATCAATCAATTGTGGAAATAAAATCTCTACTTACACATTGCACAAGTACGTGAGAAAAAAAAGTTTCCATAAGTTAGAACCGTGGGTAACCAGACAGACATTGTTGACATGCAAGTAAATGAAAAAGACAACATTAAATATAAATACATTTCGATAGTGATCGATAGTTTCTTAAAATATTCTTGGCCTCAAAAGGTAAAAAGTTAGATAACTTACACGATGCTTTCAGAGAAATTTTCAAAGAGCGAAAACCTGACAAGATATACTTTGTTGAGGGTGACTCAGTATATGAAGTAGCTGGAACAGTGTCAGTCATAAGAATAACAAAATTTAAAATAAATCTGAAATTATTCAAACGTCTAAGAGGATTAAAGAAACATTGCTAATTGTTCAAGATAATTATACAACTGGAAATTTAAAATTTACTGGAGAAAAAATTGAAGACTTGTTTTACTTACTCAGACGAAAAACTATATAATGAAAAGTTTTAAAAGAACAATAAAGACTAGAATGTGGAAAGATTTCAATCACAATGAAGCCAAAAAAAAAAGGGTTGACATTTAACCTAATTTAATTGATGGCTAAAATAACACTCATCATAGATCAAAAAAAGATTACTCCAGTTTAAGTAAGCAAGGAAGAAAACAGATCAGACGTATGGATAAACATACCTGTTTACTTAAGAACTGATACATTTGGAACTTGGGATTATCTTTCTAACTTTGGATATATTTAAATTCAGACAAGTAATTTTAGGCGTTCGAGTTATTTGCAGACTGGAAGATCTGAAGAAAGGGTATATAAAGAGCATGTTTTACAAGAAAAAGCTACTTCTGTATGACATACACAAGATAACATATACAAAGTTGAAAAGATTTTAAATATCAAGAGATTGAGCGGTAAAAAGTAAGTAATTGTGAAATGGAAGGGATATAATCATTTATTAAACAGTTGGAAACAAGCCGAAAATAGATATCATCGAAAAGTATGAAGCTGATCCACAATAGAGCTGAGAAATACTGAAAACAGATACAATATTAAATACTAAAAGCTGGTATATAGGATACTGAACAAAGTAAGAATAATGAAAATTACATAAATGTTAATGTACTTACAGAGATATTTAAACTTCTCTCGAATTTAATTTAAAGAAGGTACAGAAATTAAACAATCACATATGTATTTTCCTGGATAAAATATTTATAATGTATCATTTTAACACATCTAAATCCTTCTATTGCAAAACAAAAATTACCTCAAATTAATTTTTTTAAAACAGTTCATTTGGGGAGAGTTTTTATAGCACATAGTTGAAGTAGATTCCAGCACCGCTTTTATAGTGTTGATATACAGATTTAGAATATACATTTATCATGTCAAACACGCTACCTTCATTACGCGAATTTCTCAGAAATTACATTTGATATTTAGTATTATCTGAAATTAAAATATACAAGTAAATTCTAGAAATAAGTGTGAAGCAAATTCAGTTGTAAAATGTGGAAAAACAGTAAATTTAAGTTTAAAAAACTGGACTTTAGATTAAAAACACAAACTAGTGCAGCAGCTAACCTTTGTTCTGCGTTTAAATGTTATTAAATACATTGGTTGACGCACTTTAACTATATTAACGTATCAAACATATTTAACAAGATAAAATTTACTAGGCTGAAGTTCAGCGTTAAACGTACAAACCATGAGACATTCTTTTTAAGTGCACTTTACAATTTGAGATGACTCTGTGAAAAGATACAGAACACAGTATGACATAAGATTTTGAAGAATCAACTAACAGGGCAGTGTGTATGACAATATATCATTGTGGGTTTTCGTTATTACATTTGATACACAAACGTGTTCCAGTGTGTGATAAATCTGTTTACGGGTCTCGTTTTTATTTCCAGATGTGAACACTGTTGTCTACGTGTAAAACACGTTTACCCTTAAGAAGATGCATTTAAACCGGCAGGCAATAGCATAGATATCAAACAATTTAATGTGGTC
This sequence comes from Margaritifera margaritifera, assembly GCA_029931535.1. Taxonomy (NCBI): domain Eukaryota; kingdom Metazoa; phylum Mollusca; class Bivalvia; order Unionida; family Margaritiferidae; genus Margaritifera; species Margaritifera margaritifera. The sequence continues at coordinate 2,573,593 of JAQPZY010001552.1, forward strand.
TGCTAGAGGGAAAAAATACAAAAAAAAAAAAAAAAAAAACCACACACATACTGGATTGATAATTGTCCAGAACATAAAACTGTGTTCCAATGTTTTGGAAAGTTCACGCCTGCGTGATTGAAACTATGGCACAGGTAATATTGAATACTGGAGGGCATTGTCAGCTGATAAAATGAATTTTATGTCCGACAAAGCCGAACACACTGGCTCGACTAAGTCCTTTCCGCAAGATGGCAACGGATTAACAGATGAGGGAATAGCTAGACTGAATCAAAGTACAAGGTCTTATGTGATCTCCATTTTAGGTGCACGGGTACAAAACAGAACATCTATTACACAGTATGTTTGAAAAGTATCAGACACTGTCAAAATGTTAATGGTGCGATTAATATTCAGACAGCAAGGTAACGAATCTGATAAAGTATTTTCACAAAATTCCAGACGACAAAAGTGAAATCAGATTGGTGGTGGTGGTGGTTGTATGTGTTTTTACTGCGTGGCGTTGTTGTGAAAGTGAATAAAACGGTATCAAACAACAATTTAGAGAAATCCAATCCATACACTCGTTCAAACTTGACTTAATCTCTACCATCAATACTGATCTATTGGCCAACGATATTCCAAAGACTGAGAAATAAAAACTGTGACACTACGAGATGAAATTGTAGCGACGGACACGTAATCAAAGGTTCGCCGCTTTGATACCCGCCCATGCTAACCCAGGTTGGCTGTCTCAATCTATACTTTGGAAATGCACTTAGCCCAAATTCCTCTGCATTATATAGCCAATAATGAGCTAACAGTGCCGTAGAAACCAACCAACCAGCATTAATTTCAGAACCTTCAGTACTTTCTGTTTTTGTCTAGCCATAAAAGCTATGTTTTAAGTATATGCCACTTATTATGCTGAAAGTGTCCCAAAAGTACATATTGCTTTCATTACAGAAGGCTATCTGTACCTTCGGTACAACAACAGGACTTATTTTGTTTCTAAAGGGACAAAAGTCAGCATTAGGATAGTTATGGAGGGTAAGATGATACTCTAGCAGTCTAAACTGTCACCCTTTTCTAGATTTTAACTTCTCTTTCTTTTTGAAGCATACATATTTAATTGAAAATCAATGATCAATTTATATACGTATGTATACGACTATAGACAGCTATGTGCATACACGTATATGTGTGCAGGGCTAACCTTGACTGCATTAGCATGATCTGATTTAGCACTAAACCATTAGCCTACGAGCGGTAGGTTACCTGTATTCAGCATGTAATGGTCTACATGTAATCAACTTGATGACGAGTTAAACTTTCTATCCCTCTCTCTCGCTATCTTTCTCTCATTCCTTTAACTACCACATATATAAGCTAATCATGTATCTGTATCTGTGTATGTATATGCTGTATGTGTGCATGTCTGTATATGTGTGCGTGTATCGTACATGTGTATGTGTGTGCACCGATATAGATATATTTTTACTTTTCAAGGTTCTTTTGTAAAGCACAATGCAGACAGCATCGTTTTTGGTCAATGTATATTAGACAATCTTACTGTAATTTGTCAGTGATATGTACCTCAACAATGCTAGTACTTAACCACATGCTTGGTACAAGAAATGTTTTATTCATCAATAATTCCTACAATCGTTCTTTTTTATTCACGTGCCTTTATTTATTGGTTTTTATTTACTTTCCTTCTGTTGTTCACTTTTGCATTGTTTTATACCAAGGCATGTTCATCTTACAATACCAAACCCAAACTGCCGGAAAATAGGAATAAGGCCTTTTCATTCTTTACTCTGTTATCTTCAGTCATAGAATCGTATGGGTAGCACTATTGTTTTTATAGAGAATGCATATAGAACTTTTTCCTGTTGGAGCTAGACGTGCACCAAAGCAGAAAATAGTACTACATGACGATGTTATATTTGCAAATCTTGTAATACTCCTAGGGGGTAAAGCTATCGCCGTCATGCTTAAGAAATTCATTCTACAAATTCCTGGTCATTTAATGTTATTTACTTTTTCAGACTTAAGTCATATATTCTCTGTCAAGTCATCTTTGTTTAAAGTAACTTTAAAGGTATCAGCTATACCCTGTACACTATTGATATGTTACATCATTTTTCTCTTTTGGTTTATTTTAATTTTTTTTTACCAGGAGGTGATATCAGACTGAATCCAAGTCTGTCCGATTTCGATACATCAGATACACACAGCTTAAATTCATTTTTCTCGGCAAGAACGGATGACGCACTTTCCTTTGTTCACTTAAACATTAGATCTATCAGAAACAAGCTTGAATTTCTTGCTGAATATTTCGACGACTTTGGTACAATTGCTCTAACGGAGATTCAACTTGAGAACTCTATTGACAATGATGAGATTAAATTAGATGGGTACCACAAACCCATCAGACGTAACAGAACTAACCATGGGGGTGGAGCTACGGTTTACATATAAGAAAATCTAGTATTCAAATATGTAACAGAGATACCCGCAGAAGATAATCAAATACTTTGGATTCACATTTATGTAAAGAATAGATTATATTTACTAGCAGTTGTGTATCGCTCTCCATCGGAACAAGGTTATTTCTGGGATTCCTTCAATATTTGCATAGAACGAGCCCTCAGTATTTCTTAAAACCTAATAATTCTTGGTGACCTAAATGGGGACCTGCTAAATTCCAATCTGAACAACCTCAGGGAAATTATGGTACTAAACAATTTTAAAAATTTGATAAACGAACCAACCAGAGTAACCACTCATTTAGCATCCTTGTTCGACCCTGTTATTGTATCACATAATGTAGAAATTCTTAATTCAAGAGTTACTTCTACTGATATGTCAATAAGTGACTACCGGGCAACTTATTTAATAACCAAACTATATTACAAATCAAATTCTTGTTTTAGACGGAGGGTGTGGTTTAATACTTTAATAACAAACTTTGACTGGATACAAAAAGTTTAGTCTGTGCTCCGATATCAACGATGCAACAAATGTATTTGCATCCACCTTATTAGATTTGGCGGACAGATGCATCCCTAAAGGACTCACGGTACTAATGATGTGGAAGAATGGGAACCAGCCTAGAAATGGGTGAACATGAAATAGAGTATATATGGGTGTAGCTGGCCAGAATCGGTTGATAATGAAAGTAAAATCTTTAGTAAAAAGAATCGTTTGAGAGTTTATCCTAGTTGTAACTGAAAAAAATAGATACAATGTTTTATTTATGTAATTTCAGTCCTTTAACAGATATGAGTTTGAAAAACTCATTACTGAAATTAGTATCTGACTCCTTGGTGCGGAACTGAAAACATATGGCTTTCTCTACGCAGGAGCTTGAATGAAGGATGTGTCTATATTGATACAGATAGGACACATCATAAGCATTCAGAAATTTAAAGTTATTGAATTTTTAATATCATGATGATTCCATGGGTTTACAATGGGAGCTGAATTAGTACCGTGAGTCCTATAGAGAACAACGGCCTTACAGTGGTTCCACACATGCATCTACATTTAACTTTACTATAAATGCAAACGGAATATTTTTGGTCTACCTCAGAATGATTTTCAGTGGGAAATAAAACACTTTCAGATATGGTAACTGTTGCCATGAAAGGCGGTGGGGAGGGGGTGCAGTGTGTAGAGTGTGTAGATTTGACCATGCAAGGTGGAGTGTTTTGCACCCTGGTTAATATCTACGGAAACAAATAAACAAAGTTTAGACAATTTACCATTTATAGGGTAATTATGGTCACCAATTTGATATTTCTTAGTTGTGTTTTGAAATATTATGCTTCAGATCTGTACCACCATATTTAATGCTGGTGACCCCGCATGATTTTGTGTCCCACCAATTTCATTCAGTGAATGTTTTGGAACTTCATATTTTGTACTTTAATTCACTTATGCCTACCCTACTATAGTTTTAAATTATATATGTTCCGGAGGCATTTTAAGTAATTTCTGTCATTTAAATATCCATTTCTGAAGTAAAACATGCATATGTAGATGGTCACATTCACCTTTGACTCATATATTGCATAATAAGACAAGGCTGATAATATATTTCAATCTTAAACTGAAGAGAGATAAATGGTGATAGCAAACAAGGTAACTCTTGATTAAACAGATTTATTTTAATATTTTTTCTGATTTTCTAAAATGAAGCTCAAATACTTAAATGTTGCCTGAAATGCACGATTGCTATTGCTGGTATGCATGAACTTGCAATTTAATATTCACTAATGTAATCTTTGACAAGCAGAACTATGCGCACTGTATACTTATGCAATCTTCTACCATATATAGGTCTGTCAAGTAAATCAAGGGTTGATATATAATTCATGGTATTAAGTATATGGAAGAATGGGAACCAGCCTTGAAATGGGTGAACATAAAATAGAGTATATATGTGTTTGGCTGCCCAGGATTGGTCGATTATGAACGTAAAATTTTAGTAAAAGAATCTCCTGAGAGCTTATCCTAGTTGTAACTGAACAAACAGAGACAATGTTTTATTCATGGAATTTCAGTCCTTTTACAGACTTGAGTTTGGAAAACTCATTACTGAAATTAGCACCTGACTCTTTGGTGAGGAATTGAAAACACGTGTAGATCAACAAAATGCTGCGGCTCATGTGGTTTTCTCTACACAGAAGCTTGCACCAAGGAAATGTCTATCCTGATAAATATAGGTTTGATCATGAGCATTCAGAAATTTAAAGTTATTGAATTTTTAATATCATGATGTTTCCATATGTTTGCTATGGGATCTGAATTAGTACCGTGAGTCCTACAAGACTAGCAACTTTTCGACCTTCCGAGAAAGCTTGGTATGATAGCGTCCTACGAAGAAACACTAGAAATAGAGATCGGTAGAGAAAGAAAGTGATCAGAACAAACAATTCCAGAGACTGGGCTAAATACAAAATATTTCGAAATGAAGTAAACAGTCAAACAAAATTTGTAAAAGAAAATGTTTTTTAAGCTTACGAAAATTTTGACACTTACAGAACCAGCTCAAAAGATTTTTGGAAGCTCACCCGACACTTTGTTAAACAAAAATTATAATATAATATACCACCACTACTATTCACGCAATATGATGGCACATTAAACACTGCATTCTCCAATTTAGAGAAGGCCGAGTGTTTAAATTCGTTTTTCACATCAACGATACCAATATAGCTCTACCAGAATTACCACTTCGCACGATTAACAAATTGACAAGCATTGTAATAAGTGAACAGGAAATTCTAGACGTTATGAGAGCAATTTCTCTAAATAAAGTTTGTGGCTCTGACAAGATAAGTCACAATCTTCTAAAGGGTGCAGTACCAACAATTATAAGACCTCTATGTATTTTAGTCAACAGATCTTTAAATGAGAAAAGTTTCCCCGTTCATTGGAAAAAAGCGGTAGTATTACCAATACACAAGAAAGATTGCAAAAATGATCCCACCAATTACAGATCAAGTTCTTTACTTAGCGCTGTATGCAAAATCATGGAAAGGTTCATTCTCAAGCATGTATACAATTACTTGCATGAACATAATCTTATTTACAAATATCAATCGGACTTTCTTCCAAATCACTCAACCGTGTACCAATTGATAGATATGTATCATACTATTTGCGAAGCATTCGATCGTGAAGAAGACATGTGTAATATTTTTCGATGTATCGAAGGCATTCGACCGTGTCTGACATAAAGGTCTTATCCATAAATTTAACAGCTATGTAACTGAGTCAAATCTGATTGATTGGTTCACGAACTATCTTTCCGATAAAACACAACTGTTGCTGTGAAAACCGCAGAATCTACAATTCAGTCTGTTTCAGCTGGGGTGTCGCAGGGTTCAGTTCTATGACCGTTATTGTTTCTTGTATAAATCAGTGATAGTGCTGATGCTCTACTTAGCCTCACCATACTTTTTGCCGACGACAGTTCTCTCTCACGCTTCTAAAAGTATGCAAGATATCCAATATATACTCAATGCTGACTTAGAAACTTCTTCACATGACTGGTCAAATAAATGGCTAGTAAGCTTTAACCCAACAAAAACTGAAGCCATGTTCTTTTTAGCAGAAAAAAAAAAGAAATACAATTTAAAAAAAAAAAACAACAACAAAAAAACTCCCAAAACAAAAAACAACCCACTCTTTCCAAAATTTAAGTTCCAAAACGAATCACTGGTATTTGTTGATAATCATAAACATTTGGGTCTTACACTCAGTAATACATGCACTCGGAGTCTACACATTGTAAATATACTTAAAAAGCATCTATATTGCTAAATACTGTAAGATCCCTGAAATACAAGCTGAGTAGAAAATCCTTAGATATAATTTTCTTATCATATACTAGGCCTATATTAGAATGTGCAGATGTTGTTTGGGATGGATGTGCAAATGCAGACTAAGACAGATTAGAGAGATTTCAATTAGAGGCTGCTAAGATAGTCACAGGTCTAACCAGACGATCCCACACATAGAATGTTTTGTAATGATTCACCAAGTTATTCAAAGGAACTGCTACCTCCTTTGGTGGGAGAAACGTCAAGATACAATTTACGTAATCGAAAAAACTTCTCTAGATCAAATGCCAGACTTGAAATAAAAAAAAAAAAATTCCTTAACTTTTCTTAACTCTTCTATTCTCATATGAAAGACCCTACCTGAAAATGTCAAATCGTAAAGCGATTTATTCAGAACAAAAGAATATATATTACCACACAAAACAATAGCATTCGTTCTTATCTTTCTTGTTATCGCAAATACTCTATTATTCATACTAGATCAGAAACCAATGTAGCAACCTCAAAAAATATCAGTATGATAATCACCTTATAGATAATCCCTTAGGCAACAGTGGGGTAGAAGCATAAAGTGCAAATCTTTATATTTTCATTTGCACTCAATATACAGTCACAAAGGAATAACCTTATACTCAATCTTCACTTTCAATCTCTACAAACATTCATCTATATGGCTCACCTGAACTCTCAACTGAGCAAAATTTGAATATCTCTAAGTTCAAAAGTACATTAAGGATACGAGGCGTTTTAACTGATGTTTCTTCCTTAAATTCTAAATATAAAAGGAATTTTTGTTATTATTAATATTATTCTCTCTCAAACTGTATAATGACTAATTGATAGTTCATGTATGTGCATTATATACTAAATGCTGTTGTTTCCGAAGTTTGTTAACACCACTGTTTACATGCCTTGGATATTTCTCTTCTTTTGTCTTTTTTTTCCGAACTTTTTTCCTTTAACTATCAGCACACCTTTTTTTCTGCCGCTTTTCATATTTGAATAATTTGTACCACCATATTTCTATGGGGAAGGGCTTATCTAATATATGAGTACTTGTAGTCTGACTTCTTTTGCATAATTTAGCAAATAAAATATGTTTAAACTATTAGTCGGACAACACGCGAATATACTCTATAAATGTGTACTTGTTGTTTCGTTGTTGATGCCCTGGTTCCTTTTACAACATTGTCTGTCTCAAGTCTAATCTAAGGAGTGTCTGTCATCCATATAATAAAGTTGATAATGGAAAACGTACTGAACAGTTATGTTTAAATTATCTTCAATGATTAAGTTAACCATCTTGAATGATTAAAATGTTTTCTTGTGTTCTTGTATCTCTTTTCTGCATATCATCTTAGCATGGTTCATCTAACTTTTTTGTGGTTATCAAACAACTTGTGTTTGAAAATTAGAAACATACCCATGTTTGTTCAGGATCAGAAATGTCTTTAGGGGCACATGGAATGAAATGATCAATGTCTATATCAAACAACAGCAGTGAAAACTATTATTTTACAGATGGTGGTGTAGCTGTTTTAAGTATCTTGTTTGTTTAGTCTAAAGCAGATTTGTTTCCGTCTTTAAACTGGATGAAATGGAGAAGAAGAAAAAACTGTACAAAACATAATGAAATTATAAGAAAATCAATAAATAACAATTAAATCAACAACTCGTATATTATAATCATCAACGGGTATACCATGATCAAAGAGAAAAAATGAAATCATAAAGAAAATAAACGATACAGAAGCCAAGGCATGAAGGATTTGAAGAAAAAAAAACTTTTTTAGAGGAAGGGAAGAAAGTGAAGGAAAAATAAATTAAGGGCAAATTTGAAGAGAAGCTTCATGTTGCAGGAACGTACATTAAACAGGAATAGAAACTGAACAGACAAACTTGCACTCATGGCTTTTCTTTTTTTTTTTTTTTTTTCTTCATTAAAATGTTTTGATGGAATCTTTTACTGTGTAATTGTCGCCACGCAACAAGACTGTACTCGTGCACATGCCGTTTCCGGAACAATCAAAGTAAAGCTATATCATAATCAACGGTCTCCATGAAAAAGAAATCTATTTTGTCTATCCAATTCATAAGAGAAAGGGTAAACTATCCATTGAATTGCTGTGAATATATTTTGTTGCTGGTTACCACACTTATTTCCGATTAACTCAAAACAAGATATTTTACTACAAAAAGAACAAGAAGCAAACTTGTACTATTTTAATTTCTGGCGTGTTTTCCAACTTTGAAATGCACATGAAAATAGTCAAATATGGAATGGCTACAAATGGTGACAGTGAAAAAGCAATTAAGTCACTCCGAGTAATATTTACACAATGCATATCACCAAATTCAACACAATAGCCAGAGAACTATGCAATGATCTGCTGCTTGTGGGTTTTGAAACCTAATAATTTACCCTTTTCCACATTCATCTTACGGCTATTATTCGTGTTCCCTATAGTCTCTGACTGGTTATTCTCTTTCACGGTGACTCTGTTTCAAAAAATGCTAATGATCATTACAAGCTATTACAAAGGGGGAACAAAAACAAATTAGATATCAACATAAAGGATAAAGATGCGAAAATTATAGATTTTTACAGTATGTCTGTAACATAAGTGCATCGTGGCTGATAAATAGTGAAATGATGACAGATGACCCATTCATCTAGCTTTACCTCTAAACACTGAGACAAAACAGTGGAGAAAGATGCAACACTAGGGCAAACAATTAACACTGACTTAAACTTCAATAATAGCTGTATCACAGACTTAAGTATTCATATTAAATTAACTGATGCAGCTACTAGTCAGTTTGTACAAAGACGTATTGATCCTCAAATACGTAAGAATTTGGAGGATAATAATTTTAAGATATCAAACCCTGGAGAGAAAAAACTGACAATAAACTATTAGCTATTGAAAAGAAAAACCTAAAAAAGCTCAGATCAAGAAATCCGGATAGATAAAAACAGAAAAGAAGCTTTTAAATGCACAGGAATTATTCAGACATATATTCTATGCCTTGTATAACACCGCACAAAGATTACAGGCTGCAATAGAAAGAATGGACACCAGACAGGAGAGTATTGTCGCCGGAGGCCAGGTGTCCAGGATGGACAAGAATGAACGTGAAGAAAGGGCCATACCTAATATTTAACAATATTTGCAACCCATTAAACAGAGGATAAACAGTGGGGTAGATGCTTTCTAAAGCAACATGAAGAAATTTCTGAAAGAATACAACATTTTTCAATTGAAACTGGAAGAATCACAAAAAGATTTGAATTATGAAATCAATGAAAATGATGAAGAAATTGAAAAGCTTATTTATTACTTAAGCACAAAAATGACTAACCTAAAGAACAAGATAAGTGCCACCACTACTATACGGTTAGAGTTTCAGAAGAATGATTTAACAAAGTTAACGAAAAAGTTAGATTGCGCCAGTAACAAAATAAAGGTGCATGAACTCATAATAAAAGATAGAGAAATAACTTATGATTGATCCATTGCAAATTTCAGATAGAAGATTAAAGCACTAAATGACGAATTCTACAGGTTTTTAAAATCTGCAGTTGCATAATCTAAAATAGAAACGAAAGAATATATTGATCTAGAACGGGTGAATTCATGTAATATCACTGCGGTACAAGGTAGTATTGATAAAGTACACAAATAGATAAAACATGCGAAAAAGATTTAAATAATTTGGAACAGGAATTTACAATGGAAACAGATGCATTAAATAAAATCTGAAATAAATAAATAGACTCCTGCATTAAGCAGTTAAAATTATACAATTAAAACCAAAATAAAAGAAAATATAAAGACATTCAAAACTGAATTGAGGATGGAAATAGGAATATATAGTTTTGCATTGAGTGTTAGAATACATTAAATATAACAGAAAATCGATGAAACAGGAGTTTGATGAGAAAACTATACTAATGCTTGCATGTATACTACTTTACGATTTTCGAATTGTTTCGACTTTGGGGTAAGTGGATAGCATTGATTTCAATGTAAATTTAAGAGATATACTCTTATTTGATAGAGACACAACTGCTGATACATACAAATATAGGAAAATGTTGTTACAAATTTGTAAACTCTGAAGCTATATTTCAGACATCAGTTAACAGTTATGGATTTAATGATGCTCCATCACGTTTTGCTGAATTTAAGTTATTCTCAATAGATTTAATTGATCAATATGTCTTTCAAATTAAAAAGTCATTTTGCATAAAATGGTAGTCAACCTGTATATTGAACCTATGCAACTATTTATATGTTTTGTTTACTCATCAGGCATTAAAATAACCTGAAGCTAATCTGTACAGTGTTAAAGAATCATGTACGTAATATCTAGAAGAGAACAATGCTTAAATATTGAATTAAAACACAAAGAAGCACCTCTGCAGTCGGGATGTAAAATAAAAATAGACAGCAATATGAAATTCTGTTATTCATAAATACAACAAAATAGCATAGCTATAGCAGAAGCAGGAGTAATTATTGGAGGAGTAATAGCTAACTGTCTAGTATTTACAGGAAGCACGATCTTTTCAAGTTCTTTAACCATAATAGAGCAGACGAAAAAAAATAATTAGTCATGACAAGCATAGAAGGATATCTAAGAAAAATAGCTGAGCTGAATGAATACAGATATTTGATTATATGAATGAAAGATTGAGAGAACACGGCCGGATGGCTCAGTAGATGAACAATTTGCTCTGTATACATATACTAATCTATCCTGGAGCATCTAATTATCCCGATGCATCTCCGAACCCAGAAAGTAACGCAAAACTGGAAGAAACCATGACTGCCAAAACTTAATTCTTCTTAGCAGCCTTCTAATGATTAAGCAAGGTTCAAGTACATACTCATTGCACTTGTGATGGGTGTTGCTGTGTATGTTGCTTTCAAGTTTCTTTGGGTTATATTAGGATATAAATAACAAAATAACAACGTATGGTATATACTCCTGCCTAGCAGGAAAAGATACCACGAGGAGATGAATAACTCAATCCAACACATGGTTGTATTAAATACACGCCGATCAATAGTACAAATGAGTAAACTTCACAGATAGAAATTTAAAAGTTAAGTCCAAAGACACTGATACCACCATGAAGACTCTTTGTTTCTTTGAGTATGAAGGTAAAAGAAGATACTAATGATTCAGTGGTAAATAATTTAGATAGAATATTTATGGGTGACATCACTATTTCTTACGGAAGTAATGCTCTTTTCAAGTTCATCGTATGCAACATTTTTATGACATGCAAAGATCTGTGGATACCTGATTAGCTTAGAAGAAATAGGATTTTAAAAATCATTATGAATGATCAATGAAGAAAGTGGAAACCCCATGTTGATATGACTATCCAAGTAGGAGAATTGGCAATAACAAGATTTTCAAGATGGCTGTCATTGCAGCCATACTAGACTTCAGATCAGCACCATTTTCATTTAAGACCAACTTGACGTCATAAGAGGTCTTTTAATGAAAACCTCTACTGGACATAGACCAGAAGAAGTTATGGGATGGTCTGTTGTCCATCGTACGTACGTACATTAGCACAAGTTTGTTATCACTACTGCTCCTAAACTACTAGGAGGATTGCCTTGAAACTTCACCCACACATTCATCCCATGGTCTAGTTGGTCCTAAATAAAAACGGTGCTGCTCAGATATCCAATATGGCTGCCACAGCTACCATCTATAAAATCTTGTTATCGCAACTCCTCCTGAATGGATGTTATATCAACATGGGGTTTCATGAATTTACTAACACAAGTCCCTAAATGGGACTAACGGTTTACAGGGTGAAAAGAATTTCCAGGAATTCAACATAAGACTATTTCTTCCTTTTAACTGTTGAGTGTTGAAACCATCTCTGATATTCTTCAGCGATAACAAGATTTTCAAATTAGCTGCTGTGGTACACATACTGGATGTCAGCTTGGCACCATTTTCAGTTAGAGCAAAGTAGACATCATTCAAAGACTTTGGGTGAAAACCCGATGTCATAATGATCATCCATTCAGGGGAAGTAGTGACAACAAGATTTTTAACACAGTCATCGTGGCAGCCATATTGGATATCCAACTGGCACCAATTTCATTTAGGACCAACTAGGTATCATAAGAAATCTATTGATGAAAAGCCCCATGTTGATATAGCCATTCATTTGGAGAGGAGTAGAGATAACAATATTTTTAAGATACGATTTTATAATCAGGACTAGTAGCAATAACAAGATTTTGAAGATGGCTGCCATATTGGACATCAGATCAGCACCATTTTAATTTTAAGAAAAGCTGGACATCATAGGAAGTCTTCTCATGAAAGCCTACATCAATATGACTTTCTATTTAAGTAGACTTCTGATAAGATTTGTAAGATGGCTGCCATGGTGGCCATATTGGACGTGAGATCAGCACCAGTTTCATTCAGGACCATCTAGACATCTTAAAAAGTCTTTTAGTGAAAACCCCATGTTGATATGACCATCCATTCAGGAGGATTAGTGATAACAAGATTTCAAGATGGCCTCTGTGGTGGCCATATTGGATGTCTGAGCAGCACCATTTTCATTTAGGACCAACTAGACCGCGAGATAAATGTGTGTAAAGTTTCAAGGCAATCCTCCAAGTAGTTGAGGAGGAGCAGCGATAACCAACCTGTGCTAACAGACAGACGGAGAACAGACCATCCCACAAGTTCTTCTGGTCTATGACCATTAGAGCTTAAAATCAATGAAAGTTGACTAAAATTGAATAAAAGTTAGTAAAACTACATGAATTATTTCTAAGAGTTACTTTTTCCATCACAAGACATAAAATTTTGTGAAAATATAAGAATTATGTCTAATAGAGTTATCTTTCAAAATATCATGAAGTGAAATAATTTTTTTAGTAAAGATATAAGAATTGTGTCACATTGTTTTTAAAAGAGTTATCTTTCTTTCAAAATAACTAAAATTTTATTAAAAACAATTAAAAATCTATGGAGGTTGAAGAAGCTTAAATAAGAGAGTTATCTTTTCTAAAGATTAAGGAATTCAATAAAAATCAATACAAGTTAATACAAATTAATGAAATTGAACTAAAATTATACAAAATATATAATAGTACTTAAAATAAATTAAATTTAATTAAAATTGAGTACAAATACCCCCCAAAACCAAACTAAAAATCAATGAAATCTGACTAAAGTTGAATAATATTTAGTAACAACATACGAATTATTTCTAAAAGAGTTATCTTTTCTTTCAAAACATCAAGCAGTGTAATAAAAAAATTGAATACAAATATGAGAACCCTGTCCCTTTGCTTTTGAATAAGTTATCTTTTCTTTCAATTTAACTGAAATTTCAATAAAAATTGAATTAAATAAAATTCAGTAAACATAAGAATTATTTCTTAAAGAGTTATCTGTCCTTTCATAATAACAAGTTTATTTTATTTTTTTTAAAAAAACCAATAATATAAGAATTATGTCCTTTGCTTTAAAAGAATTATCTTTCCTTTCAAAATAACTAAAATTAAAAAAAAATAAATAAAATCGAATACACATACAAGAATTATTTCTAAAAGAGACATCTTTTCCATGTTTGATTTTATTGATAACCTTTAATATGATGACTGGATTTAAACTGATTTATTCTTTTTTGGTAAGAAAACATTGTTTTTGTACATGTATCCTTACATTTCTCATGTGTGCAGCAAAAATATTTAAACAGCCATCTTGAATTTACAATTCATGCAGCTAGTGCTCTTTTGTCAGATTATTCTGGTTTGAACTGGATTGATGCAGATAAAAAAGATACAATAAACTTGTTAAAAATATTTGTAGTAACTTTGCACTAAATCTTTAATAACTTTTTTTAAGAGGCAGAAACACGAGTAATTAGGTTTCATGTATCATTGCTCCACTTAAATCATATACAAACTTTATTTTAAATATAATTGCGAGATTATAGAGATTTAAGTAATTTCTGAAAATTCCTAAATATATACCCTCATATACATAAAATTATATACCCTTTCATACAAATGTATATTATTATATGATAATGTTAAATAATACAATAATTTGATCATTTACCAAAGTACTCACTTTAAAATGTATGCATCATTCACACAAATGCATGTCATAATATGAAATTTTTTTTGTAATATTCTGTAAATAATGCATTAATTTTAATAATTTTTGTTAATTTTCTTGGCAATTTTAAATTTTTTGGGTGTAAATAATACATTAACTTTTATCATTTTTTTATATTTTCTGTAAATAATACATTAAATTTGGACATTTACTCTGCTTGAAAATACTAAAATGTGTGCCTCTGCTCCTAGGTTAATGGAGTCCCCGTAATACATGTATGTTAGTAATGTAACATGTCAGTATTATTTTATTTTTCTTCCTGACACTAGTATTAAGAGGAAAAGCAAAATGGTATAATGGCTGTCTATGCCACTCATTATTGCTCTATTTTCATAATGTACTAAGGTCATACATGTTTTTGTGATGGACATGCACATTTCCTATATACAGTAAGTTTTTTTATTTTAAATATATATTTCAATAAATGTTTTAATCTATTTATGTTGTAGCTATTTTTATGCAAAACAACAAAACATAAAATCATAACATTTTCTTTTACAATAAATGAAATAACTCACAATTCTTAGTCTGTAATAAAAAAAGCTTTTTACAATTGTCTTCTATAATACATACAACACATTTTTTTTTTAATTTGGATACCTTTAAAAATGTAATAACTTTAATAAAAATGAAATAATCACCAGGTCTTAGTACAAAACCAGTTGGATGTAACTCTGTATGATTTGGAGGATACCAATAACAATAAATATCTACATCATAAATAGAATAATTTGTAACCAACTTTAATGGTATATTCTAACAATGCTGTACACATAACTTCTTTCCCGTTACTGACTTTATGGTATATTCTAACAATTCTGTACACATAACTTCTTTCCCGTTACTGACTTTATGGTATATTCTAACAATTCTGTACACATAACTTCTTTCCCGTTACTGACTTTATGGTATATTCTAACAATTCTGTACACATAACTTCTTTCCCGTTACTGACTTTATGGTATATTCTAACAATTCTGTACACATAACTTCTTTCCCGTTACTGACTTTATGGTATATTCTAACAATTCTGTACACATAACTTCTTTCCCGTTACTGACTTTATGGTATATTCTAACAATTCTGTACACATAACTTCTTTCCCGTTACTGACTTTATGGTATATTCTAACAATTCTGTACACATAACTTCTTTCCCGTTACTGACTTTATGGTATATTCTAACAATTCTGTACACATAACTTCTTTCCCGTTACTGACTTTATGGTATATTCTAACAATTCTGTACACATAACTTCTTTCCCGTTACTGACTTTATGGTATATTCTAACAATTCTGTACACATAACTTCTTTTCCGTTACTGACTTTATGGTATATTCTAACAATTCTGTACACATAACTTCTTTTCCGTTACTGACTTTATGGTATATTCTAACAATTCTGTACACATAACTTCTTTTCCGTTACTGACTTTATGATATATTCTAACAATTATGTACACATAACTTCTTTCCCGTTACTGACTTTATGGTATATTCTAACAATTCTGTACACATAACTTCTTTCCCGTTACTGACTTTATGGTAAATTCTAACAATTCTGTACACATAACTTCTTTCCCGTTACTGACTTTATGGTATATTCTAACAATTCTGTACACATAACTTCTTTCCCGTTACTGACTTTATGGTATATTCTAACAATTCTGTACACATAACTTCTTTCCCGTTACTGACTTTATGGTATATTCTAACAATTCTGTACACATAACTTCTTTCCCGTTACTGACTTTATGGATCTGGTGCAGTAAATTCCATTACAATTTCAATCATTTTTAAATTCCAGTTCATGCCATTCTTAAAAAAATACCATTGTTTCAAAATAAAAATTAAAAAATCTAATCTTACATGAAAAATAATTCTTGTTCTGGTTCTGTTAGAATTTGTTGGTCTTCCACTATTGCAAAAATGTCTTCTACTAAACCCAAAGGTTGATATAGTATACTTTGACAATTATAAGTAGCTCAAAAGGGAACGTGTTGTGCTATTGCATGTTTATTTTTGGTTCATTGTAACGTTTATACTTCCTTTTGTGATGATGTAACACATGTCGATCTTTAAATGTTTCATTGCATATATAACAAGATCACTGTTTGGATTTTGTTTCTCCAACAAAACAAAAAAATTATTCTCTTATAGTATGTGTTTCAGTATGGGTAATATAGAAATCTTTACATAACTTTGATATAAATATTTTTTACTTCTATTAAATCTAACATCAAATATTGCTACTTTTAACAAATTATGAATATAATCTTTAAAAAATTTTCTTATTTTCATTTTAAAATTGAAAGTAATAATTTCAGATTTTGGAATCTTGTAATGCAATTCTGTAATACATGTCTGAGCATATTCTTTGTCAATCTTTTCATGTAATTCTAATGGTAATGATTAAATATTATGGTTTAATGATCTAATATCATCATTTAAAGATGAAGAATTAAAGTTTTTACAGGTAAAATGGGAAAATATGTTAATTTAATTTTTTTCCTATATAAATGAAAAATATATAGCTTTTCTATGGGTCAAATGGAAAAATCCCCATACTAATTTTGTTTTCACCTTGAAAATTCTAAAAAAATCACAAAAATGACTTGTAAAGTAAAATATTTTTTACGAGTCAAATGGGAAAATGCATGTTAATTTTCATCTTTGCTATATACAGTAGAACCTGTCTTAAACAACCACCCCTTCTGCCCAAAAATCATGGTCTCTCATGACAGGTAATAACACTGTACACTGAAAATATGGTTTCTCAAGACAAGTTATACTTTATGTGAAATTTTAATTTTACCATTTCCAACTTTTTTACTCCCCCTTCCTCGGGCAAGGGGGGAGGGGGGTAGGGGGAATGGGACCCTCTAAATCCCTTGAAGGGGGAGGGGGAAATTACTCTTTCTTCCTTAAAACCCGCCCCCCCAACCAACTTGGGAAAGGGGAATTATGGGGGATTTTTAAAAATATCTTTGTCTATTTTTTTAAATATATGTTCATAATCATTTCTTTTGTATTTATTTTATTTTATTTAAAGAGGGAAGGAAAATGTTATAATATTCTTTTTTTACAACTCTTTTTTCTCAATAAAAACATTGTAAAAAAAATTGATTAAAAAAAAAATTGATTACTTTTTTAACAAAGAAATCAAATGGGAATCCATTAAGAATACACGAATTCCGCCCTTTTTCCACTTCCGGTTTGTTGAATATGAGTAAAAATGTATGGTTCACAAAGATTTGGTGATATATATTACCAAAATTTTTTTTTTTTTTTTTTTTTTTTTTTTTTTTTTTTTTTTTTAAAAAGTCTGAATGCCTTATTGACGGATGAGGATGACACAATTTAAAACACTTAAGAAGGGAACAGTAAGAAAAAAATGTAATGAATGCAAGAAATTCCAGATTGTAATGTTTCTTGCATGCTGAAAATCTGCAAATCCTCACATATCCATGAGGTCAGTAGACTTGCAGAGAAAAAAAAGTATGAGAAATCATGAGATATCACCACATTTGATTGAGGGAATGTTCAGCATGAAACAGTACATGCTGGGGCACAGTATAGTTGTGAAATTATCAAAGTTCAGCATGACTGCACCATGCAAAGTCAGCATGACAGCAATTTCATGCTGGAAAGCAGAATTATTGTGATTTTATTGTTAGATTAGCATGACTGCAGCATACATATTCAGCATGATTGAAGTCCGTGCTGGAAATCAGCGCAGGCGAGTCATGATGCAGGAAATATACTTGAATATTACAGTATAGATGCAGTATTTTACCAGCATAATTACAGTATGTACTGCACTTTCAGTTCATGCTGCAGTTTTGTTAGGGTTATACCATACTAAAAGTGACACCCCACCTATATCAGCATTTATTTATCTATATCTTAGAGCTAGAGTCCAAAGCCAATAACAATTTGTAAAGCTATTTGAGGCAGGTAATTATTTGTATTGTTGTAATAATTTTATTATTGAGTAATTACTGAAACATTTTGTCTGATAATTTCTTTTTCTTCTTCAAGTAATCTTTATTTTTAAAATACAACATGTAATTTAATACTTATCAATAGTCTTCTGTCATTCATTTTATTGAATTAAGCATTTCTTCTGGTTATGTTATTGTTATGGGATAGTGCTGGGCGATGACTTGGTGACCATTCAATGACTCACTGTGCTCTTTGTGGCCAATAAACTCTACATCGACTAAAGGCCCAGTTAAACTTTGACCTAAACTCCATGAGGTCTCTGTGATTCCCTGATGACGTGGGCAATTCTATCTATAAGAATGAGACTAGGGATAAAATGCAGACTCAAAAATAAGTTTGATCTCGTTTATTAACAGTCATAAAGTCATATGGCATTACAAATATCAGGTGCATCACTTGTATATAATGACTCATTGACTTGATATCACAGTGGTAGTGTGCATTTGGACAAACATACTTATTTAAATAACAGTTTATTATGATAGAATTTGATATACACATTTACAAATATCTAAAGTTTGAATGTTCAGATTTTATATTAATTTATTATTTAGTGATAGACTTAGAAACATGGGCTAACATTTAATTATATTCTTATTGGTTAACTTCAAACAAAGCCTTGAGAAACATTCAATGGCTATACCAATAATAACTGACAACTTATGTACAAAGCCAGCTTTACAATATAACAAATAACTTATGAACAGAGCTTCAAACCAACCCTTATTCCGTCTACGCATACTTTTTTAATTTGGAAAAATAAAGTTGTTAACGGCGAGTGCACCTTATGCAACATGCACCTTATGACGTGTATTAGGCAGTGCCTGGACTATAAATAGCATTTTCTTTAACATTGCACTCGCCGTTAACAACTTTATTTTTCCAAATTAAAAAAGTATGCGTAGACGGAACAAGATTTGGTTTGAAATTTTGTAAGATATATAGAGATTAATTAATCCTCAGCTAGATAGTAACTGGCCCAGGTAAATACTTTCGAAGACCGAAGGTGGTGTATGATTCAGAATCGAACGTTCCCATACTATAGAAACACCGAAATACACTGAAAAACCGAAATACACATGTATTTACATGTTCCTGGCGTATATATCGGTGTACACACAGGAATTATGTTTTATTTTTGTTTGAATAATAATATAAAGCAAAATAAAATATGATTTACGTGATTTTGATACGAATTATTTACTTTTTTCCTATTTATAGCACAATTCATGTAATGATGTTACTCGATCGTACTTGATTCGACAGATCTGATAAATAGCTAAACGTAGTAATACATATACAGAATGAAAGTGAAAAGAATAAAAAGTATTCGCCGACATTATATTATATATTTCCTTTAACTTTTAATGATATATTTTTTGACAAATAAATAGCATTTAATTAAATTTTTGTTTAAAAGGTTTCCAATATTTGGGAATAGTGAAACATGCACTTATATACTGTTTTTGATGATATGACAGTTGATTGTAAGGGTGTTGGAAATATGTGAACGGGGAATATTCACAAAGGATTCTGAATTGACAAAGAATTCATTTAATTCCCGAAGACACAAAAAAAAGTAAACTGGTTCCATTAGTCCTTGGTGCAACAACAGTTGTCTGACCGTCCGTAGAAATAATGTATTTTGTGTCTATGTCAATGTCGCGTCTAAAGCGTTTGAACAAGTTTGTGCGTTGTTGCTCTGTCATTTTTCTTTCAAACCACATGGAATGCATTCTACGCTCGAGTCTGATTTTAACAACAATTCTACAGCTTTTCCTGTGTCAAGAAAATTACCCTGGTCTAGGTGTGTGCAGTCAATTCGAACATGAATTAAGATACTTAAAACAATATGAATTAAACCGACTTATACCGTCCCTTCCGGAGATTACCTCCGTTCCGGAACGATCAGTCGTTTATGATAACACCTCCGTTCCGGAACGATCATCTGTTTATGATACCTGTTAAATAAAGTACGACCGAGTGACGATTGCTATAGCCAGGAAAAAAGTAAATAATTCGTAAATGTAACAAAACCTGGAAACGAGACTGATACCGAGGAAGGATTTACACATCGATCCATGGCGTAACATCATGAATTTAAACAGTTCAAAGGATGATTTATAATCAGTTTATATGCGAATATGAAATATAAACGGGAATCATATCAACCATCGTTTGGCATTGGATAACTGTAGGTATTAATGAAGAAATTAATATTGACCGTAAATATAGTTAATACTAATTACCGTGTATATATTGTGATGTGCTCTTTTGAAGTCATATGACGAAAATACATTGCACATATCTCCATCCAGACATACACACTTTCAAGTATGAATGCACTGTGTGTATATATATATATATATATATATATATATATATATATATATATATATATATATATATATATATATATATATATATACACACATACATACACACATATTGCGTTTCTTGCTTTGCTCCCACTTCTCCTTATTCAGTACAAAAGGAGAAGTCACTTCTCCCTGAAATTCAAGTCTAGCTTGCCCTTTGTACAGTAGACCTATGAAAAATAAGAATACTCTAGTCTCCTCTGTAGAGGGCTATATGCAGGGCTGAGCAAATCCCATAGTCCGACGTCCTGGTCTATTCATTTTTTAAGTCGGGCAAGTAAAATTTTCCAAGTCGCTAGTCCGGGACTAGTGCTTTTTAAAAAAGTTGGGCTAGTCCTTATTTTCATGCTTTAATTACTATATCTACTTTTATTTGGCCAATCATGCCCTCCGGGCGTACTGAATACTTGATTCTACCTCTTTTCGTGTATACATTTACATCCTGTTACCGCTTGACTGCATATTGGGCTAAGCGACCAAATTATCAGCAAATCAAAACACGTCAAACAAAAGAAAGCCAGTATGATCAATTAGCAGTGTTTTAAGCGGCTTTGTTGCATTGAGTTTATTAAATCCAGATCATCACGAGCGGCTCACTATGATTTTAATCCAGTGAGTCAGTGTAATTAAATTAATGAAAGGTACTTTACCGACATCAGTGTTAGTTTCCTTTATGAACTGATTAAATGACAGTAATGATTCTTTAATTTATAATTGATTACACAGATGATTAACTTCCACATGCGATATTGCGTTTGAAGTGAAACAATTATGCTAATTAATGAGCTGTCTCTGTTCGTATTTTAAAGAGAAAATGTATGTTATGATCACTTTAGAAGTAGTTGTCAAGCAACCTGATAGTTACTCTGTGGATAAAATGAGTTTGCTAAATTATTTTCGCAAGGAAGGTAATAACGACGATTCGGAGAAGGAAAATTTGTTTGAAAGTGGAGGGATAAAACGTAAGACTGATACTGAGTGTGCGGTAGCTATTTCTCCAAAGAGACATAAGCAACAATCTGTGATGGCAAAAAATGTCAAATATGACACTACTAAGAGACAGAGAAATTTTCAGCTGTATCGGGTTGATTGTTATCCCTGGTTTGAATGTATTGACTCGGAAGGAAAGATGTTTTGCAGTTATTGCAAACAATATCCAAAACTGGCACAGGTTGGAAATTCACCCAGTATATTTGTCAGTGGAACTGACAAATTCAGGATTGAACCAATCGAGTCTCATGACATGTCTGGACCCCACAAGGCCAGTGTACCACAATATATGCATGACACTAGCCAGCATGTGCAGAAAATAAGTGAAGTCAGAGTTGCCGACACTCCACTAGGAAAGGCCCTTTCAAAACTAAATGAGAGCTCTCTTTAACACAGCCTAAACCCTAGCCCGTTATGGAAAACCATTTTCTGATATGGAAATGATGTGTGACATTTTTTCAAATCCATCAGCTAAAACATATATACATGAACCAGAAGAAGCCAAATGTATAACAACCAATGTTTTTGAAAAATTAAATTCTTTTAAGAAATAATTATGTCGTATATTTTTTCGTATGTTTTTTCTATGGATTAAGTACATACATCTCATCAAATCTTGGCAAGTGATTACCATTTTGGGACCAGTGAAAAGTAAAGTGGGACTAGTGAAGAGTAAGGTGGGACTAGTGAAGAGTAAGGTGGGACTAGTGAATTTTCTGAAACCACTTGTCC
Source organism: Margaritifera margaritifera (assembly GCA_029931535.1). Lineage (NCBI taxonomy): Eukaryota > Metazoa > Mollusca > Bivalvia > Unionida > Margaritiferidae > Margaritifera > Margaritifera margaritifera. The sequence continues at coordinate 2,596,216 of JAQPZY010001552.1, forward strand.
TGGACTAGTGGTTAAAAAAAAATTTGCTCAGCCCTAACATGTATCATTTGGCGACAGTACCAGGGGCATGGTGAAAGTTGAAGTCTTTGTGGTTTTTTTTCTTTTTTTAACGTCATTGACCCTGTACAGTAGACACATAAAAAATAAGAATACTCTAGTCTCCCCTACTGAGGGATATATGTATCATTTGGTGACAGTATCAGGGGTGTGGTCAGAGTTGAAGTCTTTGTGGGTTATTTTCTTTTTTTTAAGTCATTGACCCTGTACAGTAGACATAAAAAAATAAGAATACTTGAGTCTTCCCTATAGAGGGATATATGTATCATTTGGTGACAGTACCAGGGACATGGTCAAAATTGAAGTCCTTGTGGTTATGTTTTGTTTTAAAGTCATTAGCAAGTCCAATGGGGGTTGGTGTTATCATTGCACAGATCAGAAGAGTCACTGTGTTTGTATGTTCAGTGTTTCCATTTACCCTCATTTGTGCATCAGAGACCCCCAAATTTTTAATTTGACTCCAAGTTCTGACACTGAGGTTTGTTTTTTACTCAATCTGACCCCCAGTTCTGATACTAAAGGAATTTTTGACTCTCAGTCTTACACCCTAGAGGAAATATTGCATGTTTTTTTATTAAACTATCAATACTAAGTCATATTCTTTATTTATGCTCATACGTGTATATCAATACTTTCTGTGAAGAGGGAGACAAAAGTGGATTATAACAAAGCTGGTTTATGAACTTTTATCAGTACGGTACTTTCTTCTTTTTTGAAATACATATTTCTTGAGGCCCTTATATTATATACTTTTCCTTTTGGGATTTGCTTGTCATAAAACTCATGCCAATTTAAATAGTAAAATGAAATAATACTATATTAATGAATGATTCAATAGAATTTTGTGAAACAACAAGAAACGAAGTTTAGTAATAATGTGTTTTTGTGTTTGCTTTGTTTTCTTTCTTTATTAAAATTTTAGGTAAGATGTAAAGATAAACTTGAAAGTTTGAAGTCAAACCAGTATCTATTATTATTATTATTATTATTTTTATTATTATTAATATTATTATTATTATTCTTTTAATGCAAGGGAAATAACTCTTATCTGTACATTGGGATAAAATAGTAGTTTTCCCAATGTCAGTTTCAAAACTAGCCTTAAGTATGCAGACATGAAAATTTTCAGCTAATTGCCTTGTTTGGCCTAGAAAATTGGAACTTTGCTTGAGTATAGTATAAAAATTGGGAGTTTGGCCATTGTTTCACTGTTTTTGAACTTTTTAACTGATCACCTGATTTCATGTCCAAGTATGGTTTACAAATATATGTTTTAGTTTGAAGAGGCACATTGACAATGCTTTTGTCGCGTGTATATATGATGACATATAGATAACATGTGAATATATATCCAGTATCTATAACCCTTGAAATATAAATGTAATATTGTGATACTATATGGTGTGTGTGTGTGTAATATATATATATATATATATATATATATATATATATATATATATATATATATATATATATATATATATATATATATATATATATATATATATATATATATATATGAATACAGGTAATCTCATATTGTAAAATATAGTTAGTGTATTAAACGGTAGATACATCTTTAAATTTCAAATGATGTAACCTTCATATTTGTTGCAAATTTGTCTATTTTATGAGGTCCATAAAATACAATAGATGTATCAAAATCATTATACATTTAATGACCAAGCTCTAATAATGTATATTACATACCAGCATCTCCTTTCTATGATAGTTTTACAGTGGTGTGATTTACCTCTACCTATCTATACAATAGATAGACATCATATTTTGTCTCACTGGTTTACTCTTATCTTTCATTTTTTCTTGTATGCCAATTTGTTCATGATAGTTTTATTTTGCAATATTTCTCTTTTTGGTACTGAACAGATTAAATAGATACAAATATTAGATAAACAGATATACATGTACAATATAACATGTTGTTGACATTATTCTATTTTCCAGAACTAATGCCCAGTTCACCAATGCCTGTCATCTGTTTTGTAAGGAGGCACTTAACCTAAAGGGTACCTCTGATGTGAGTATTTTGTTTGTTTGCTTTTGTTTTGGGGTGTTTGTTTGTTTGTTTTCTTTCATTGTTTTTTTTTTGTCACTATAAAAACTATAATTCTCTTGTTTTTCTTATTTTCTGTGTCACTTTTTGGATCTGTATACCAGATCACCACTAACAAAATAGCGGTATTCTTGATACTGTACAATACACAACAATACTGTTAAACATTATCAGTATGCATGGTTTATTTACAAAATTAGTTACATAGAATTTTATTTATGGTCTCTGCACACAAGAAATAAAAAATAACATATAACTGCCTCAAAGTTTTTGCCTGAGTCAATAAATATTGTAACATTGAATTGTTTGGGGTTGGGGGATCTCAAGAAAAGAAGAGATATTCAATTTTCTAAAGAATAAAAAATATTCAGTATACTTTCTTCAAGATACATATATGTTTGAAAAGTGGGAGAATTGCATAAGGACTACCTGGGGATATGAATGTTTTTTTTTAGTTCATACTCTACTAATTCAAGAGGTGGAGCCATATTATTGAATAATAATTTCCAGTTCACCTTGTATGGAATAATAACAATAATGCAGGCAATAAACTTAGCATGGACATAAGCAATCGAAACCACAGATTTACGCTGATTCATATTTATGGACCAAACAGAGACCTTGAGATAAAAATAAGATATATTGCATTTTACAGATGAGTATGTTATTATTGCGAGAGATTATAATCGTATGATGGATTCATTATAGATACTTTCAATGATAATAATGTAAATAATCCAAGAGCAAAAGAAGTTATCTGATATATATGTACAGAATATAATTTAGTAGATGTATGGAGATAACATAATACTGTATAGGGATCCATAGGTATATCTGGAGGAAAAGTATTCAAGTAAAACAATCCAGACTGGATTTTTTGTTTTCTGGTTTCAAAAAATTGATTTACAATTATTGAAAATGTAAATGTTAAACCTGGTATAGGACTGATCATTCTTTTTTAAAAATGAAGATAGCTTTCCAAAAGGAAATTAAAAGGAAAACATTCTATAAATTTAATAAATCATTATTAAAAGACATAGTCTATATTAGAAGGGTAATCGACACTATCTTCAAAGTTAAAGATCATTATGTATGTACTGAACAATTAGATATTTTTGAGAATGTACTTTTATCTGATTTTAAATGTGTAATAGATGATCAACTTTTCTTTGAAAATGCTTCTATTAGAAATAACAGAAACAACAATTCCATATGCATCTTTCAAGAAAAAAAACAAAATTGAGAGGAAAATCAACTAATTGCAGATATAAGGAATTTAGAAGAGAGAAACTGTGTCAGTGAAGTACCAAAACTGGAGGAGAAAAAAGAAAGAGAAGATATTAGGAAGAAAAACATGGATGGAGTGAGGGATTTACAGAAACCTTCCTTATATAGTCCTATACCATATACAGAAGCTGCAAAATGTTCTAAAAAATGCCTAATGAAAAAAAGCCCAGGATCTGATGGACCCACTGTGAAATTCTATACATTTTTTTTCAAAGATATTGGAAAGTTTCTAATGAGGGCTTTAACTCTGGGTATGAACTTGATGACTTATCTTCCACTCAGAAAGAAGGGGTCATTATATTTGTACCAAAAGGGGATAAAGCTAAGCAATATATTTCAAAATTGGAGATCCATTTCACTTCAAAATGTATGATACAAAGTTGCTTCTGCATGTATTACAAGTAGGATTAAAACTGTGCTCCACACAATTATACATAAGGATTAAACAGGGTTTCTAAAAGGAGAATACTTTGGAGAGAACATTAGAAACTGATATGATTGAATGTTTTTCACCAAGAAGCATATTATTCCTGGGCTGCTTCTTTTGATTGATTTTGAAAAAGCATTTAACTCAGTTGCATGACCATTTATTGATAAAGTTATGTATTTTTTAAATTTTGATGAAACAATGATAAATTGGATAAAAATAATTATTGAAAAATCAAATCTTGTGTACCGGTAATTATTAATGGTCAAGTCTCCAATTGGTTTGGTATTGAAAGAGGATGTAGACAGGGGGATCCCCTCTCCCCATATATTTGTATCCCATGTGCAGAGATTTTAGCCCATATGATAAGAAAGAATGAAAATATTAAGGAAATTAACATAGATAATATAACCTATGCTCGTTCTCAATATGCTGATGAGATACATCACTTGCTGTTGATGGTTCAGATAAATGTCTAATGTCTGTTTTACATTTTTATATCAATATTCCACATTTTCTGGTCTTAGTACAAATATTGAAAACAAAGGTAGTTTGGATAGGAAGTAGAATAGGTAGCAACAGAAATATTATCCAGAATATAAACTTAATTGGGGTTGTATTGAGTGTGTCATCTTAGGTATAAAGTTTTGAAGTAACTTGGAAAAAATTACAACTCTTAATTATCCATCTAAAATTGATGAAATTAAGAACCTGCTAATTCAGTGGAATAAGAGATTTTTTTAACTCTATTTTGAAAGATAACTATGATAAAAAGTTTATCTCTAAAATGAATCATATTTTATTGTCATTACCAAATCCATCTAAACAGTTTCTTAGTGAACTAAAATACACTCTTTTACAAGTTTGTATAGCATGGGTCAAAGGACAAAATCAAAATAAATATTGCCATGAAAAATTCTCATGAGGGGGGATTAAATATGATTGATATATTCAAGTTTGTGAATGCATTGAAAATTACATGGCTTAGAAGAATGTTGTCTGCTAGATTTAAATGGAAAATTTTGTTACAATTTTCAGTATCAAACACAGATAATTTTTTTTTATTTGAAACAGATTTTCTTAACTCTGAAAAAGGATTGTAATCCTTTTTGAATAGACATCTTTGAAGCATATTTAGAACTAACTAGATCATTCAAAATGGTTACAGATGAACATATTTTAGAAACAGAAATATGGTTTAATCCTTAGTGTACAATAGATGGAAAAAGCATGTATTACAAAACATGGTTTCAGAAAGGCATTCAATTTGTGAATGATTTTATTATTGGCAATGGTTCCTGCATGCGTTTGGATAGGTTTAAAAATAGGTTTTCTATTACCATCAATTTGATAGATTTTCAAGGCATTCTTGCAGCTATGAAGTCCTATATAATATAAATTAATCTTTGCAGTAAATATTTAAAAAAATTCCTTGCAAGAGTCTAAGTTATGGTAAATTACTACAGGTTTTATATACAAAACTGTACACAGGTTTTTATATACAAAAAATGAAACTAGTTTTGGGGTCCATGACTGCTCTGCTGTACCCAGGGGCCAGTAATTTCTGTCAGCAGGCCTGATTACACTCCTTTTTATAAATATTGCTGTGCATACCATTATAAGAAATAAAAAAAGGGATGAAGACATATATATAAAAAACTGATTGGAAATGATAAAGTAGCAACTTCTAGAAGAAAATGGAATTTTGAATTTGGCAATTTAGAAGATGACAGCTGGTAGAAATTTGTCTTGTTACCATACAAGACTTCAAAATGTACAAATCTTGGATGGTTGAAGCTGAAAATATTACACACAATTTTGCCAACCAATGCATTTCTCCAAAGAATCATAATTATCCCAAATGAGCTCTGCTCTTTTTTTAAGCTACATGCTTAGATAATTTCTCATATTTATTGGGATTGTAACATAACTAAGATTTTTTTAAAAGATATTTTACAATGGATGTAATCATGCAAATAATTTAGAATTCAGAAACATAAATATTATCTTGGAAATTAAAGACAAAACTCAGGCTGCTGATATAATTAATCTGATAATTCAATATGCAAAACAATATATTTATAAATGTCGATTTAATAGAGACAGGTCAAATTTGTCTCAGTTCAAGCACTTTGTTGCTTATAGAAACTGCAAATGGAAAAAGTTTGAAAACAGATGTTTATTGTATAAACAATTAATAGAGTCTAATAGTCATAAATTATGTTATTTGAAACATACGAGTGTTTCTCTCTATCACTATATATATGTTGGGGGGGGGGTGATGTGGCATTCAGTGTTGCACAATGAGCATGGCAATAAATTTTTGTCCTATGCCCCCCTAGTCTTGACCCTCTGTCCCCCACCCCTGCTTGCTTTTTAGTGCAAAAAAAAAATGGAAAAATATGCATACAATTTTATTTTAGTTGATGTACATCCACGTCTGTGTTGGCGCTAGTAATTGCTAAAGTCACCAAAAGTGATAAAAACTGTAAGATGGCAACGAATATCCATTATAAAACACAATGTATCTGGTAATGAAGACATTCAAAGTTTGTGGAAGTTGGTTGAGTTGCAGTGTAGTCTTTGATGACCACTAGTGTAAGATATTTTCGACGTCAAAGTCACTTATGGCATGGAAGATTTCATTTATCTTGAGGTTGAATTAATGACAAAAGAGACACCATTTATGCAAATACACACTTTTTAATTTAGTGAATGATTTATTAATTTGAAAAGAAAAAGTAATTAAGATATCATGGGTTTTTGATTATAATAGCGGTAGATAATACTGAGTGAGCAATTAAGTAAACTGAGTGCAAGATCAGAAATGGAAAATTCTATGTTGCGGCTCATTTCAGGTGAACCAAATATTCAAACATGTTAATGTTTTCAAGACTTACTTGATCACATTATAAAAAGTTATTTGCAATAATGCAAGTGTTGAAGGAAAATATGATATCACAGTGCAGACAAGAAAGTTAAGCTGACAAAACTGTGGAAGCAAATACGATGTTCTCATTTCTTTTAGCACTACTAGTGCATTAGGTACTACAGTTTTCCTTTGTCACTTAAAAATGTCCACCAAATGTGGAGGGCAGGGAACACAGTATTCCTTGCCATATTGATCGTAGGTGCAAGACAGGTCAGTGATGTTTGTGTATATATATATATATATATATATATATATACACACACTCACAGGTAGTGGGTGTATTTTTAAAAAATCCATTCTGCAATATATATGTAGTTGTAAGCCTTGTCCCTTCGATATTGGCTTTGTGCCCCTCCCTCCGCCCTGCCCTGGAAAAAAGGCTTTGCCCCCCTCGATGAAAAATTCCTGCAAACACCCATATATATATATATATATATAGAATGACATGTGCAGCAATTATGATGATATGTTGGTGGTGACTTTTGTGAATGAGTATATTTATATATACATGCTCTCAGATGTTGTTTTGTAGAAATGCTAATATTGTCGATATATATCGATGGGTGAATTGAATAATATAGATAGATGTACATGAAGAATATTTCCATCTTGGCTTCTTTCCTGTTATATTACATTGATGAGAAATAACTGTGTATACATTTTTGTGTGATGGGTGAAAGAATGTGTGAAGCTTTCAGATGCTATAAGATGTATATATGGTATATGTGTATGTAAAGAAAAGGTAAGAAAAATGTTTAGATAGGAAAAAATTTTGTTAGTTATAAAATTATGCTTGAGTGAAGAAGTAAATAAGAGGAAAGGATAGTGAAAATATGAAAAATGTCTTACCGTTGTCTTCAATGGAATTGAATAGTGGACGTTTAAAATTGAAATGATATAGAGAAGAATATAATGGCTAGTGGCAATAGGGGAGAGCGGGAGAGCAAGATGAAATCTTGATTAGTTTAGGCGTGTAATATTGAAGATAGTAAGGAGCAGTAGTATCGAGTAGTTTTGGCGTTAACCCCCCACTATTTAGGAATGGAATAATCGCTTTGTGGCGAGGAAGACGGACCGCCGAACGCCGAGGGGAAGAGGGGAAGTAACTCTGTAATACTGGGTGGTCTAACTTTCGTCTTGGATATAACAGTATAACAGTGATATTTACGTTTCTGTATGTAAAATATGATGTAAATTATTTTTTTCACTGGTACGTTTGGTACGTTCAGCAGTCCAAACTTGCATTTAATGAAAGAAAACTCCGATTTATGCGAGATAATGACGTTCTTATCATGATGTAAGACTGTTTATCTCGCATCGGCAATTTGATAGAGAAATATTTTCAAAGCAGCTCATTAACCTTTGTGCACTTTATATATCTATATATATATATATATATATATATATATATATATGTCCTCGCACATGACCAAATTGGTCGCACGCGAGTTTAATCCAAATAAGTTATATATATATATATATATATATATATATATATATATATATATATATTCTCGTTTATTTATATTATACTAAAAAAACGGGTTATATCAAAGCAATTCAGTAGTGAAATATTTTCAAAGCAGCTCATTCACTTTTGTGCAATTTTTTTTTTTTTTTTTTTTTGCTGGCGAAATTCTCGTTTATTTATAATATACAAAAAAGATATACGGGTTATGTCAAATTTATGATTTAATTCGATACAATATCATACGTCAATGTTATACGTCTTTATTCTGATAATCTTGTGGACCTCGTAATAATTAAAATAAAGAAAATGATAAATGGGGGTAAACAACCATAGTAGTAGTAGTCTAATACGATTTGGCCGATGCAGTAACACACACACACACACACACACATCGTTGTTGAAAGATGAAATATATTTTACAAATCTTTGTTTACAGCACAGTCTGTTATTTGTTTTCTGTGAATTCTTAATGAATGATTTAATTTATTTAGTAAAATCTAGAACCAGTAAATCAACTTATTTTCATTTTAACCTTTGAAACATTTGAAAATATTTTCTTTAAAGCACATATTCAATTCATTAAATATTGATTTCTGAATAGATAGTCTATCATATTAAACATATAATTTAATAACATTTCCATGTGGCCAAAGATCACAATTTTTTTTTCAAGTCAACATTATATTTTGTGTTCTAGAATGGTATTAAATTCCGTAAATTGGCAAATTACATCAATAATGCTTTAATTATAGCGGTGTTGATCAAACTGGTTTTGCCAATTCATGATCAGATGATCCTATTATTCGTATTTGAAATAAAATTAATTAAGGACACACCGATCAAACAAAGTGTTAAACAAAAAACGGTGATAATGTAATGTTTAATTATATAATATTTAGAGCGGCATTAATCAACCAGGTTTTGCACAGCGATGGTCAGATGCTCTAATTATTGTTTGCATTGAAGCTAATTAAAGGATTATTGATGAAAGAAAATATTAAACAGACTATAATAATATGATGGGACAATTTGAGCGGCATTGATCAAACATTCATTCCTTTAAATATGGGGAAGTCACACTTTCGTCCTCATTCCCAAAATGTCTGACAATTGCGTCCCATGTGCGAACAGAGTTCATGCTTTTCAACAGGCGATGAGCTGTGATTCTTGTTCTAAATGACAACACAGATCCTGGAATTCAGGTGAGAACTTTAAATTATGTTTTTGTTCATTTTTTAAAAAATTTATCTCATTAAATTATATTTTATCTAAATGCACTACATCATGTGCTATTATTTTGTAAATTTGTGCAATAATTACATTGTTCTGCTTCATGGCGAGAACGAGCAGAAAAATCTAAATACGAAATATTGGCAATATTCATTATTTAAAAAAAAAAAATATCTATAAGCTGTAAATATTCACGTTAAATAATGTATGCATTTCAGGAGTAAACAGGGAGCAATATCGACGCTGGTCGAGAAACAACAGATACTTTAACTTTCTGTGCCAGGATTGTCGCTTGATGCCAAATGCACCATTTGACACTCTAGCCGTATCGCAGCAGAAGGACGACAGCCGTACGTTTGCGGCAGAGCTATCGGTCGTGACGATTCAAATAGACAACAGCGTTACTGAAGAACACGTCTTTTCGGCTGATGAAACTAACATTGTCTTTCCGGAAAATGATGCCAGTGTCCCGGCAGAGAACTTGTCTGTCACATATATGTAAATATATCTTACTATTATATCTATTATATGTATAATAAGGAGTAATTATATCTTTGTGTATATTTTGAATATTACATTTTTTTCATGGACAATGTAACGTTATCTAAATGTATAATATGTGATTAACTCTGACTATTGTAAACAGACGAGGAAGTGCCAGAGATGCTTGATGGCACTGTACAAAGTCCTACGCAGCCAAACGGACCTCCACCAGTCAGCTACTGAAGTTAATGGCCAGCATTTATGGACCATGTTAGTTGCTCCATTGCTATAGTATATAAATAAAATTTATGTAAATAATAATATGCTTCTTTTTATCTTTGCTCTTGTACAATATACACAACGCAATTATCTCTCTCTCTCTCTCTCTCTCTCTCTCTCTCTCTCTCTCTCTCTCTCTCTCAAAAATAATTTGCACAAAGGCGAATGAGATGCTTTGAAAATATTTCAATATTAAATTGCTTTGATAGAACCAGTTTATTTTTTTTAGTATAATATAAATAAACGAGAATTTCGCAAAAAAAATTTAAAAAATAAAATAAATTTCACAAAGGTGAATGAGCTGCTTTTAAAATATTTCACTATAAAATTGCTTTGACATAGCCGTTTATTTTGTTTAGTATAATATAAATAAACAAAAATTTTGACCCAAAAAAAAAAAAAAAAAAAAAAAAAATTGCACAAAGGTGAATTAGCTGCTTTTACAATATTTCAATATTAAATTGCTTTGTCAGAACCAGTTGATTTTTTTAGTATAATATAAATAACCTAAAATTTCGACAAAAAAAAAAAAAAAAAAAAAATTGCACAAAGGTGAATGAGCTGCTTTGAAAATATTTCACTACTGAATTGCTTTGACATAACCCGTTTATTTTTTTAAATAATATAAATAAACGAGAATTTCAGCAAAAAAATAAATAAATTAAAATAAAAAATAAATAAAAATAAATACATAAATTGCACAAAGGTGAATGAGCTGTTTTGAAAATATTTCACTATTAAATTGCCGATGCGAGATAAACAGTCTTGCATCATTATAACAACGTCTTTCATTAAATGCAGATTTGAACTGTTGAACGTAGCTGGGAAATAATATTTTATATCATTTTAAACAAATGTAAATATCACTGTTAAATCCAAGACGAAACTTAATAATATTTCACATGGTCCGGATCAGCCTGGAATTTGGGCCGAATCAGCCCGTGATTAGGGCCGAATCAGCCTGCTCCCCTCCATGAAGCCCAAGTCACTCCAAAACATGTAAATGTATTTAAAGATGTCAATGTATTTAGTATACAGTCGTATCTTTATGACAGAATATTTAGGTTGCTTATTGTTTATTTTAAGAGGGAACATAGCTCCATATACCTACCCACCAATCCATCGATACACATATACGTATCCACTTAGAGGGTAGAGAGAAGAGGCATCCCATACTAAGTTTGATGATCTAAAAGAGGCTAGATAAGAGAGAGAGAGAGAAGAAAAGGGGAGAACATCAACCCTGACCTGTCAGCAACGAGGAATTGGGAGTGGCAAGCAACAAAAAGGTTATGCAGGCATGCTGGGCAATTGATTCGATTGTTCACTCGATTCCATGATGAACTGATTCTTATCGATATAAACAGATTGGCTAATTCCGTTTTGTTGAAATTCGGTAATTGATTTATAAAAGAAGTGTATCTTTCAAATGTCATGTACAACTTTCATTTTGTTTTATGTAATTGAATAAATTGTTATATTTCACATACGGGGGCTCGTGTTATTCTATTTTATATCACTGCTCAGATCTCTATTTATCCCATCTATAAATTTCATATTTTATTTTATTATTTACTCGATCCGGGCAATAACACCGAGGTCGATCATCCTCTAGATAACGATAACCAACCAAATCGTACACCTGTTACAAGAGGCGCGTAACAGGACTCATGGGGCTGAAGTGGAAGAGTCCTATGCAAAGGTGCGTGGATTGAAAAACGTGAACAGTCGATTTGAACAACCCAAAAGTTTAACATTTTGCACGAAGTTGAACATTTTCAGATCCAGAACACAAATCCTGATAGATATAAAAAAGCTGAATGTCAGCTAAAATTATTTGTAAGTTAAGTTATAAATTCTGCATAAGTTAAAGTCAAAATTTACATTCAAACCAGTGTATCAAGCAAAAGGGGATATCTTGAAGTTGTATTCTTTAGCAGGTGTTCTTCCAATACAAGGTTTACATATGGTATGCACCATCATCATTACCATTACCACCAATACAAGAAGAAGAATGGACTTGTGTAACAGGTACATATTTTAAATACTGATCCTTCCTATGTCACTTGGCTCTCAGTCTAAGTAGTCATCAGTCCAATGTGATTACAGATAAAAATAGAATTTATTCACATTTATTTATAGGTCCATTATCTTAGCTTTGTCAATGTGCATCCGACACCACATCAGACTCCTATGCTAACAGAGTCACATCATCAATTTATGCACCGCCCTTGAAAATGTGTATGTACAAAAGACCAAGACTACATATTTCCATGTGTAACGAAGTGATTCAATACAAGATTTTCATATAGATTTATCATTTTCTGCAGAATAAGCAAAAAAAAAAAAAAAAAAGACTATTACCAGTTACAAACATTCACAGAATCCCTCAATTGTGTTAAAGTCTTGACCTTTTTGGTTTCCAAAATTCAACAGTCTTCTCAGGATTTGGTGAATGTTTATTATTTTAATTAATGTATCCAATCCCAACAGGGTTTTACATATGTCACAACTCAGCAAATTTACTTTGGTCATTCTACAGTGATATATCAAGTACAATGCTTTTTTGTTTTTTTACATATATCACAGGGGCTGCGGTGGCTCAGTGGTTAAGACATTTCTAGCATAATTTATGAGATGCTGCCAGGGTGCGAGAATCACGCAAAATTGGTACGAATTTGCGCACTTGGAAAGCAGTGATGCGCGAGAACTCACGCAAATTAGTTTAAAGTCGCGCACATAAAAATGTACTCTACGCAGTATACAATTTTTATTTTACTGTTAACCCTTATAGTGATTGTAGCGGCATAAGTCGTGCGGCCAGTAGAGGTCTCATAGTACCTGTATAGTATCTGTCTTTTTTTTCCGGTAGGCAACTAATTACACATCTGAGTACTTCGGCTTGACATGAACTTTTGTTAAACTAAATTTGATTGGCACATTGGGCCCTGGAAAGAGTATTGTTGAGGTTGAACCTTGCATTCATGAAGGAAGTTTTACAAATGTTGTGTAAAGTGAGGACTCCTAGAAAACCCAAAATGGCTGACTCTCAACATGGTTCATCTTCAGATGACGATTTCGTTCGGCAAATACTGACCGATGATAAAGACGATGACAATGATATTTAAAGTTTTGAAGTATATGAGATTATTGGACCCCTGAAAGTGTTACTGGAAGTACCAGTGAGTAATTTTGAAGCAAAAAATGATGTTGAATACGAGTCCGATGTACATGCTGGATGGACAAAAGCAGACGGCATGCCGGTCAACCCCCTATGAAGCGGTATTTCGAAATTAAATATCGAAAAGGCACAATACCAAGCCTAAATAAAATACAGGTAATTTAAAAGTAGAGTGCAGTTTACATTTCTTTTCTCAAACAATTCTGCCTTCAAGGATCTTGTGCTAAAAAAATATATAGCACTCTAAGGGTTAAGATAAATTGAATAAATAAGAATCTAAAAAGAAATTAAAAAGTAAGGATATTTATTTTTGATGAAAATACCTCTGTCTGAACAAGCGGACTAGGGCATTGATGGACTTAATTAAAACCCTAATACAAAATTCTGGAACAGATAAGAAATCTGGCATAGTAGTCAGCAAAGCACTGATTCAAGAAAGTGAAACTTGGGCAGAGTCCTTGTTAGTGACATATTATTTTGGGGCAGAGATATCCAAAAGACAATACCTATGAGTTGTTGAAAATTGTACATAACAACCATAAAGAACAGTTTTCCAACTTGTTCAAGCTTGCTTCGCTAGGGTTACCATATTTGAACTTTCAAACAAGAGGGGACACACAGACACAGACACACACAAACACACACACACACACATATATATATATATATATATATATATATATATATATATATATATATATATATATATATATATATATATATATATATATATGGCAACGAGGAGATTTAAGGACCGAAAAGGAGGACATGTCTGGAAAAAAGAGGATGTCAGAGGTTCTGTATCACTTATTGGTCATTCTGCCAAGCCTGTCCGTATTCAAATACTAAGGGACACAGGAGCTTCTCAGAGTCTTTTATTATCAGGTACTTTGCCTTTGTCTAAGGAGTCTTCTTCTAGTGGAAGTGTTCTTTTCCAAGGAGTAGAGTACGGCTTTGTAAATGTTCCTCTCCATAGTGTCAATTTGGCATCAGACTTAGTTTCCAGACCCGTGACTGTTGGAGCATTTATTACTAGGTAATGACCTAGCTGGAGATAACGTTGTGGTTAATCCACTTGTAACTGACAAGTCTTGTTTGGATCAGAAAGTTGATCCTATCGAAATTGAAATCCCTGATTTGTACCCTGCTTGTGCAGTTACCAGAGCTATGGCAAAAAGAGATCTTGAGAGTGATGTTGATCAGGAAACTATTCCTTTAGCTGACTCATGTATTGGTCAGTCTTTTGATGAGGTCACTTTTTCTTCAGGTATTGATCAATCAAACGGTATTGATTACAGTGATCCTCTTTAGACAACTAATTCTCTTTATTCTAATTGGGGTGACAAACGACAATCACTTGTCGTTGAACAGGAACAAGATCCCGGACAAGACCCCAATTTCTGTTATGACTCTATGGTCTAAGAAAAATGTAACAGAAAGAAAGTGAAACCAGCAAATCAAGTAAAAAATCAACAAGCAATTAATTTCTTTATAATAAAAATTAAAATAAAAAGACACTTACAGTAACGTGAATTAAAATCCAAATAATCCAATAATCCTAAGTGTCCTAATAACAAGTCCTAAATATAGAATGTTCCGAATGAAACACTGTATCCTTGAATGTGCCGATGTGCCAATAGTCTTTAATGTCCCAATGTGCCAGTAGTCTTTAATGTGCTGATGTACCAAAATGAAGTACTCCAGAATATATTTGTATAAGTTTACATAAATCCCAAAATCATCAATTCAGAATCCAAAATCCAAAAGTCTATGAGCACTTTTATAATCCAATGAATATTTTCAATAATTCCTCTCTCTCTGAATTTGGAATGATTTTTCACAACTGTAATGGCTCTTTAAAAGACTAATGTCAAACAGAAAAACTGTCTACTAAACATGGTATATATAAAGATAGGTCACATGACAGAATGTTCTAGACTGTTTTGGTTTATGTGATTTTTCACAAAACTCTAAAGTAAATTCTGGTTTTATCTGTAAACAAAATCAACCTTGATCTCAAATTGAATCAACAACTTGTTTACAAAAACCGTCCTTGAACTCCAGTACTAAGTAAACAACCTAATTCAAGGACAATAACTAAACATGTCAGCATTATACTTAAAATTAAGGTGTAGCAAATATTAAAGTCAAGAAACATTTATAATTTCTTAAAATATGTATAATATTATATAAGCATCATACATAACAGTTTTGCATAATAAACGAACATGCACACACACACATTCGTGCATTTATACAAACAGATACTCACACAAACTTCAAAGTGATACTAAATTGCCTGTTTTCTTAAAATGTGATATTATTTCCTTTGCAGAAACATATAAAAATGAAAAACAACTTGGATAAAAAAAAAAGAGAAGATCTAAAATACGGACATTTTAAGTTGACAACAGGGTCCACTTTGCCTCAAATTGATACAGTCTATTATTCACTTTGGTTACACATTTGTACAGCCTTTTATACCATGAAACAAAATTCTTATATAATTTTTTTAACGCACAACATCATCTGCAATAACATTTATTGCAAGCAAAAGTAAGAATATTAGTAAGCTTGGATAGATGTACATGGATATTTTAGGGAAAACCTCTTCATTTTACAATCCATGTATGATAACTATGTTTGAACATACAAATATTAAACACCTGAACCAAACACTTAATAGAATCTTTCAAAGGACCTGTAGATCAGAGGGAAGGTAGGGATACATGTGTAAAGTAATTCTTTAGTCCAGATTTGATTGATATCCATTCCAGCGTATGGGGATTATGACCATACAGATAAAACTTAAAGCAAACACTTTATTATGGTTTTCAAATAACCCTGAGAGATAGAGAGAGAGATAGTGAAAGAGGATATGTTGCATGAATTGGAATAGACATTGCTTACTAATTCTACGGTCCAAGTATGAAAGCTTTCCCTTTCAGGCTTTGGGACTTACCACCATATACATAAAAATTAAACGAAAACCTTAACATTGACGCCGCCGCCGTAGAAATGAGTGATACCCTAGTATTACCTATGCTAAAGTAGGCGAGACAAAAACTACAAGTGTGTTTGTGGAAAAAAAATTCCGACGCCACCTCCCTTTTTGTATAACCTTCCTTTCAAATGTGCGTGAGAAACCTAATCGCTAAACTTAACCGAAGTCACAAAAGCGTAAATGTATGTCGCAGTGACGTTATCTTGGTAGAATGGCATTGTACTGATCAAGATGCATCCACACAAAATTTCCTCTGTGGTCAACGATGCCAAAATAAACAAAATCATTGACGAGTAAAATATATGTAACAGTCATCTGCTTTTGGTTACATTGTGTTGTATTTACCAAGACACAACAATGTATAAGAAACTGACCCAAACGCAAACCTGACTAAGATGTGAGAGACGGATGGACGGACGGATTTACTAACTTTAAACCAGCCGCCCTTGGCAAAGTACATTCGGGTCACCGGTACTACTCGCAGATTGGCAAATGTAAAGATGGCGACAAGAGATGACATTTTAAATAATAACGATGATAAGCTGCAAGCTGAGCAGTTTATCTATTATGGTATTCCCAGGATTTACATTAATGATCCAGAAATCCGACGTGGACCGGACTTGAAACACGCAACCGAGTTTGATACTAACCGCCAGTAACGTTTTTGGGAAACTTTTTTACGGTGAAGTTTTATTCTGGACAGCTTTATATGGCAGTCTTATCAGCATTTTTTTTTTTTTTTTTTTTTTTTGGTGTTTTTTTCCATTTAAACTTACAGAATCATTAAAGATTGAATAAGCATTAGTTCCCCATCTGCTTCCGAGTTCTTCCAATTTTCATCAAATGTTTTTTGACCACATGTGTATTCTATATCATGCATGATACACGATTTTCACTTTATGGGTACCACCACGTTATATCGAGATTATAAGATATAACAAAGATGTAACAGAATAGAGTAACAATAACCTGAAAAGGAAAACAATCTTGTTTTGTACATATATACAATATAATGAAAGGACAGACCACTTAAGCAAAGATACAAGTGGCCATTTATTTTTATTGGTATTATTGTTGCCACGTTTTAACAAGCTTCGGGTATATTGTGATACCCTTCGTTTGTCCTTCCGTCCGTCCATCTGTCCGTAACAACATCTTATTTTAAATGGTTTCTGCAAACGTGGTCGCCGTGGCGAACTTAAGTCCTAGGACAGTATTTGAAAACTAAAAATTATCATATAACTTTAACACAAAAACTTAATCTATCATACAGCTGCTGCCGACAGAGTGATCCTATGATTCGCTTGCGAGGAAAAAAAAATGAAACGTGAAGAGCCCGGAATAAAAGTAAGTAATGATGTCACTGTAAAAAGTAGCGTTTCAACGTGATTTAAATTTTGGAACTTCATATCCCAAGACTGTTTTATCATCCTTGTTAAAGAAGGACGAAGAATGAAAAGAAAAAAAAACAATATGTATATATACTCCATGCTGCAGCTTTGTCTTGTTGTATATTATTTCAATGGAATATACATTATCAAATAAGGTCATCCATATTTATTTATCACATTCCAGTCAAAATTAATTTTCATACTCCGTTTACCAAGATCCATCCGAACACATATTTTTGTAAGGATAATTAGTTCTCTGAACACTAGCTATTTTAATTTCAACCCATTCAGAATTTACTTATGTTACTGAAGTGCACTTACTTAGGGGCAAACAGAAGCAATTCTACTACTCTATTTAAATTCCTCAGTCACCTCCCCTTATCCATTCAGAACATTCACCTGACTATAATAATAATTTTTAAAAATAATAATAATAATAACTTATGTTCTCTTTGATGTCTAATTTGGGTGCTGCAAATATAATGGAGATGGTCTGCTGTTTAGTATGAGCCTTCCCCCAGCTTCGTATGGCTCTCGCTGTTTATGTGTCGTCTCACATGAAATTCCCTCTGGTGTGCACACGACAATGTTCGGCTGTAAACATTGCAGCGATACTGGGTCTTATCTGAACTCACGGAACTAATAAATGGATACTTTACAACCCATTCCTTGTTGAAATTACACTTATAGTTAGCAGCGTCTGAATATTTCGACTTTTTTCGCAGGCACACGCTCGCTATCAGAATCTGAGCTTTCCGAATCTGACATGTTGAAAATGAACCATGCAGGGTGTTGTAAATAACATTTGATTAGACTGTGTGTAACTGACCAATGATCGCGCAGATCGTAACATGGGGCTCGTGAGGTGTGGAGGGGGTGTTAACGAGGTGCGACAAGAATCATGTAGAGCCATTTGTATTTTATTGAATTGGGGATTTGTTTGCGAAGAATCTAATTGCGTGAGAAATACCACTAGCTGCGTGAGAGTGTGGCACATAGGCAAAGTGCGTGAATCTCACTCTCAGTACATGAGACTTGACAGGTCTAACATAATAATAACAAAATTCACACACACACACACATTACCAAATAAAATTGGTAATGTTACAATTACAAAATAGTTTCCCAATGTTTCAAGCTATTCGAACTCTTCGTTGGGTGAAGAAACAACTCACAAAAACAAAGCAAAGGCGTAACCTAAAAGCCGAGAGCTGTTATTGATGATGGCTGGCTTTCAACACAATATTGGCTATACCATGCCGAGGAAATGGGAACTAAGTGCATTTCCCAAGGACACATACAGGGAGCCGCCCATGGTAGGCCTGGGCGGATATCGAACTCGCGACCATTGAATTACGTGCCCAACACTCGACCAAATGAACTACCGTGGCTCCCTCAAACCCGAGAGAAAACTTTTGACATGTTTGAATGACGGGAAATCAACAATAAAAGTTTTAAATTATGGGGAAAAATCAGATGAAAAACGGTATCAAAATGTGTAAACTACAAGTCCATGCTGTGCTGGGTTAATAATAATAATAATAATGAGGACTTTGTATAGCGCCTAATCTTTAGAAGCTCTAAGCGCTTTACAACATTAGATAACACCTAAAAAAACATATATAATGATATGATTACGAAAAACAAACACCATGAAATTAGAAAACAAAAACATGCTGACAATAGTTAAGGTAAGGAAACATTATTAAGTCTTTAAGTCTATTCTTGCAGTCTAAATAGGTGAGTTTTAAGAGCACTCTTGAATGAGATCACTGTGTCTTTGTGTCTAAGTTCAGTGGGCAATTCGTTCCACGTTGCTGGGCCCTGGTACGCAAAAGAACGGCCGTATGACTTCATTTTGATAGTGGGAATAATGAGAATACGAGTGTCGGAAGAGGAGCGTAAGTACCTTGCTGGTGTGTACACATGGTCGAGGTGAGATAGGTATGTTGGAATGGTGCCAGTCAATGAAACATAGCACAGAGAACAAATTTTGTGTTTGATTCTGGATCGAATGGGTAGCCAGTGTAGGGTACAGAGCATGGGGGAGGCGTGCTCTGTTCGTGGTACTCTAAGGATGATCCAAGCAGCTGTGTTTTGAACTTTTTGAAGTTTCTGGAGTAGATACTGAGACGAACCAGATAGAATTGAGTTACAATAGTCCAGTTTTGAAAGTACTAAGGAACACAAGTGTTTTAGTGGCATCAACTGAAAGATAACTGCGAATGGAGCTGATGCGTCTCAGCTCAAGATATGCAGCCTTGCATATGTTCATGGCATGTTGGTGCAATGGGAGAGTACTGTATAGAGTAACACCTAGGTTTCGTACTGACTGTGTGAATTTAATGTTGGTGTTGCTGATATTTATTGTTTGAGGTAAAGGATGTGAATGAGAAAGTCTTTGTGTTGTAATCAGAATGGCTTCAGTTTTATCATCATTAATCTGCAGTTGTTACATGTCATCCATGATTTCACATAGGAAATACACCTCTCTACACCTTGGATGGTAGCATCAACTTCAGTTGGGTGGCTAGATTTGTATATTTTGGTGTCATCAGCGTACAATTGGTGAGACACTGGATGACGATCTATGACACTTGAGAGCGGCTGAGTGTATAGAATGAAGAGGACCGGTCCAAGAACAGAACCCTGTGGAACACAAAAAGATAGATCAACTGGGATGGAGTGTTTTCCATTTGCGGACACAATTTGTGTCCTGTTGACCAAGTAGGACTTGAACCATAGTAAAATAGTATCTTGAATGCCAAATACACGATGGAGACAGTGAAGTAATATATCATGGTCTATTGTGTCAAATGCTGCAGACAAGTCAAGGAGGGTGAGGACTGTAATCTTTCCACTATCCAAAGCAGAGAGAAGGTCGTTAACTACTTTCAGAAGGGTAGTTTCGGTACTGTTGCGAGGGCGATATGCAGACTGTACATTGCTAAAAAGAGTGTTTGAATTCAGATGAGATACAAGTTGGGATAGATCAACTTTTTCTAAGATTTTTGACATGAATGGGAGGTTAGAAACTGGGCGGTAGTTCTTTAAATCGTTATGGTCAAGTGTTGGTTTCTTCAGCAGAGGCTTTACAATGGCAGTTTTGAAAAATGATGGGAATTCCCCGGATGAGAGAGACGTATTAATAACATCAGATAGTGAAGGCAATATTGGACCTAAGCACTCAAGCAGCAGTGATGTCGGAATCGGATCAAGTTGAGATGACTTTGGGGCACTCTTCGTGATAACAAAGAAGAGTTAGAATAACAAAACATTATATAAATTTTTTTTAAAAAATAATCAAAGGTGGGGGATTCGATCCGCGTAAGTGCGTGTTATCCGTACAGAGAACCAACTAACTTTGACCCAATTACTATCTGAAGACAGAGGAGAGCGGAATAATAATAATAATATGGTAATACTATCTATTGCATATCGTACAAATACTTTATTTCCATACAAATGTATAAATATTCTCCATATTAGTCTTCATTGGCCAGTTCAGGATTGCGTCAAACGCGGAAACAAAATCTTCGTGTGATTCATGTGGCAGTGGAAAATAATGAATCGAATTTTCCTTGATATTGCTTCTTTTTGTGTTTTACTTTTTTTTCCAAGAATCTGTAAGCATTATTTACTGTTTGTACTTCTTCTACTGGACATCAAAGTTTGGAGTTTTTGTTTTGTCTTTATATAAATGTAGACACTTTTATAAATTTTGTATCTACTATTATGTGTTCTGCGGGTTACACTCTTTAGCAATACAAACATATTTCTCGTTAAAAATGTTTTCCTTCTTTTGTTATTACACAGTAGTGAGGTGGTAACCCATTAACTAGAATCAGATAAACAAAAGTTTATAAATTTTTCTTCTACTACTTTTACTTCTGTTCGAGTTATTTCTTTAGTCAATCGGTTTGTCTTTTACACATAATGCAACGGTTTAGAGTTTTTGTTGTAGACCAAGCAAGAGTTTTGTGTCTTACCAGTTGGTTTCTTCTATTGTACAGCAATACTAACAGAGTACGAAAAGCCATAGTGTATAAATTGTCTTTTTCTACCTAAAAGTTTTTCCCAGTTGTCGTAATTATAAATAGCTACTTCTAGTCTTGTTATTCAGTTTTGTTGAAGCCAGTGGGTTTTTATATGTATTTCCTAATCTAACATTTGGACAATCTAAAATGTCTAATAGGTGGTTTCTAACACAAGAATGTACACCTGGAGACAACATTTGACATATACACTTGTCGTAAATCTTAAATCTTAGATCGTTGCAAAATTTAAAGTTGTTATTTTCTGTTAAATATTGTTCATTTATCTTTTATTAAACATTCCTAGTTTAAAAAATCTGATGACTGTTTTAAATTGTTGTTATATCCAATAATGCTCATTAAATTTCATTATATTTGGTTGCGAATGGCATTATCTTTGAGACTTTTTTTTCTCTCTATGTTCAAAATATTCAGGACAAATTAACATAGAATAGAATACATCATCATCGATATAGTTTTTATAACAAAGTTAACAGTTTCCTTTATGATAAAGTTTTATTTCCTAGAAATAGTTCTGAATATGGCGGAAGTGCACTGCACATGGTTATTTTCGGGTAAGATGGAAAAGGCCGGGTGGTTGTATTGATTGAACAAAATATATGAAAATGACGCATATCACTACATCTACCAAATGTGAGATTATTTTCGGTATTACGGGAATGGCCTAGCTGTAACAATTGGCAAGGTGTTTTAACACCTCATAAGATGAAAATACTACTTTATCCACTGACATTCCACAAACCCTGTGGGTGTCCATTTTATTCAAACTCGTAAAGAGCGCCCTTATGAAAAACCCCAATGTTATTCCTAGAACACTTTTAGTTCAAACGGTTGGATATTTAAATACTGATGACCTGTCACTAGTATGATGTAACGCTAGTGTTACTAGTAAGATGTAAAGCTAATGTTACTACTATGATGTAACGCTATGTTACTAGTATGATGTTACTAGTATGATGTAACGTTAGTTAGTTGAATGACACATTGACTTTTCAGTCTCACCTGTACTGGACATTAGCTAAGTTTCGTGTTATAGTCCGTTTCAATCTTGATGATGTTGCTATAAAACTTGGCAGGTATCTGTATCCTAAGAGGTATTCCACCAGTGTTCCAAAATAAGGTCATACTGACCTATCCTTCACACTGATTTCTTTGGTTGTGTGCATTTAGATCGATATTTCCGTCTCTTTTGTCTGTGCCAACTATATCTCCTAAGGGACCAACCATTTAATTTTTGGGAGGTGTGGGGAGGGGGAGGACCTGGGTGACTTTTTAAAAAAAATATCCGGCCCTCAAAGAGCTTGAACAAAAATATTTTTGCTCTGATTTGTAGAATGAAGAACTTATTATATCCATTATATTAGTTGGAAAACATTATCTTGAGTTAAAAATATACACCCTGGTTCGAGAGAAAATCCCAAGCTCCCAATGGTTGGTCCTTAAATGTTTATTCAAGTTGGCTTGGGATGGGGTTGGGTGGAGCTTACAAGAGTACTGACTGACCTTGGACACCGAAGCCTGCCTATCGACAAAAAAAAAAAAAAAAGATAGGAAGAAATAGTGAAAAATAGAAAAAGAAAATTCAAAGCAAACGAATGACGTTTCTTGCTTTTTGATGTTCTTGTTGTTGTTGGTCTCTATACGAAGACAATTCATATCCTTTAGCGTATTAAAATCTGCAGTTTTCTCAGCCTTTACTCTAGGGATCATACACAACTTGCAAGAAGTCACGGTGGTTCTGTGGTTACCATGTCGGACTCGCGACCAGAAGGGTGAAGATTCGATTCCTGCCAATATGATAGCGGGTCGGACACCTTAGTGTGGCTCGGGGTAAGGCACTTTACAACCGTCGCCTCTGCACTATATAACCATTCATGTGTTGATTTGCCGTTAAACAGCACCCAGTCATTCAGTCACTAAGTACAAACTATTGCCTTGACACTAGAGAAGTTTTTGAGACCGTAGAATTAAAAGTCTTTCTTAGTGCTTCATCAAACGTTGGAACTGATGATCTGCTTACGATTGTTTTTACTACGTGGTCTATTTTTAATATTAATAAATAATCCAAAAGTTACATAGGGAAGAAGAGTTTTATAAACACAAAGAAAAAGATGCACTCAATCAGCACGAGAAATTAATAATAATAATAATAGGAAAACAGACAAACTGCAATGGCTTGACATTCCAGATCCTCACGATTTTTACTGCATATTCGTACCCAGCCACCACAACAACCCCACCACACCTCACTTCCGCTCATACAGTGACCCATGGGGTCATAATATTAAATCCGTCACATACATAATGCGTCTTCTCGCCATCGCTGCATACATAAAATTTAGTCAGAAAATATTTTAAAATGTCATTCCAAATGAAATTTTTGTACATTTAAACTTTGACACCCTCCCAGGGATCTCATGCACAGTAGCCAATAATGATCCCCGTTCTTGCAAATGGTCACCACAGGGATAACACTAAAGTTACTTCCATGTCTCGCCATGGCACATCCCCCAGCTTTTTGTTACATGTTTGCCTCCCATCCCCAACCAGAGGTTAACCCGATTTCGCGCATCCCCACTACTCTCCGTACCATTATACAGGGGTCGTAACCAAACCCCGTTACATACAATATGCATCCTTCTCATAAGAATGCATGTACAAAGTTTAGTCAAAATATATTTTTTAAATGTCATTATAAATGCAATTTTTAAAAATTATATTTGACCTTTTATCACCTCTCATGGACCACACAAGACGGACCCAAAAATCACACCCCTCTAGCAAATTGTAACCACATGGACAACTTATGTACTAAGTTTGATGAATATCCATCCAGCGGTTTAGAAGGAGAAGCGGCCTTTTAAAAAAGTGTGAGGATAATAATACATGCAGTGTACCGTCAATAAATATAGACCTCTTTCTATACTATTAGTTTTCAATACATAGTTATCCAAATATTACACTTGCAGACGGGTTTTCATTGTTGAGGTGGCATCGAAATGGTGGAAATGTAGTGTTATAGTGTGGTTACACAGCTAAATGTTCCGAAACCAGTCCAAACCTCTGACTCTATTTTCGCGATCGGAAGATCGCTCGACCATTTCCGTCAGGTCGACTAGGCTGAAAAGGCCAATGATGTTCCGATGGTTTATTTTTGCCTTAACATTGACGTTTCACCATTAAACTTTCGTTCAATAATTGGTATCCGTCTACATAAACAACTTTGAATAACCACATATTAACCAAAAGCTACACTGTGGATTCTATACAACGCACCCTTGGGTTTATTTCCACCGAAACGAAAATTTTACCACATATATACTACGGTATAATTGTCAGAATTATACAATGGGATGCTTACCTGCATGCATATTCTTTTTTGTTTTTCGTTCAAATTTCTTTGTTTTGTTGTTGTTGCTGCTGTTGTATTGGTTACTTGTGGGGGGGTTTTTTTGTGGCTGGCTTGCTTGTTGCTTTTTTTTTTTTTTTTTTTTTTGCTTTTGTTCTGTCTTTTTTCAGGGGGGGGGGAGATTTGAGAGAGAGAGACAGAGAGATTCATATAAAATATACCACATAAGAAGACGTGAGTAACGGTATCAACATACATTATAATGCGCTTGAACTGGAATTCACAAGACTGAAGTCAACAACTTGTTCGTCCGTTATCCTCTAATATTCTAGTAGTTCATCACTTAATAAAAGTCGAACTTGTGGTGTTCAGAGTGTTCAGGATTACACATTCTCCTATCCTTGTTTTGAAAGACATAATCCGTCACAATGTTACTGAAACGTTGAACGCCACCACAAGTAAGCTGCAGACTTATGTGTATCTTCTGATTTAAAATTATTACAAGACTCGGGTCTCTCTATGAATTTTCCTGGTTGAGCAACTTCCAGTAATGTCTCCATTTGCTGAATGGTATCCCAATAAGTTAGATGTTAGAAACAAAATCCGTGTCAAACTAGTGAAAACTTTCTTGCCTGTTAATTTTTCTCCAGCGCATTAGAACTTGATAAGGTGCTGTTTAATTCATCATTTCCCAATTCCATGTAACCTGCTTCAGTCTTCATTGCTATTTGGGGTGACATCCAGCGTTCCTCATCAGTACCAATTAAATCAAAGAAATTTATTGTTTGTACTTCAACATGTATATAAGTACATCAACACTCTTTCAAGACACCTCACATCAGCTTCTGCAGTCACACCGCTGATGACAAGATTCTTGGTTGGAACAATATTGCAGCTACCAATAAAATCGTTTGACCTTTTAATCGTCGTAAGTCACAAGCGATAATCCGCTACGCTCCTTTATCACCCGTTGCTGGCTGTGCTGACATTTCCTATTTTTTCATGAGTACGCATAAACAAAAGTAGGTCATCAACAACACACTATAACTTTCCTACACATCAGTGAAAGTGACTGTTTAATCAAGCTATGAGTGACGGTGCTTGGAAGAGAAACTCTGATTGGCCAATTCAAACAGCGTGAAATGTTATGTTGGGTGACTTTTTTGCGCTCGCAGTGATTGGTTAAGCAAATTTATGAATATTCATGTCAAACGAGCAAATCTCCGTACAGGCAACAACGGGTGATAAAGGAGCATAGCAGATTATAGCCCGTGGCTTGCGAAGATGGACCTTTACGGTCAACCAATATATCTTTGAGTATGACGTATGGTAGCATTTGTAGAAATAACGCCCTCTTGATATTTTTCATCCGTAAGCAATTCGAACACTATGAATTGAATTAATTGGTCAATTAATGAAATAACTTTTCCAATACAAAGTTGTGTCGTACCACGCATAAGCTTAAGGTTAAAACAGGTCTATTATTGCCATTTCTCTTGCTTTGTGAGCACCGTAACTTATACTAATATTTAGTTACTTCCCTTCTTTACCGACCTGACTCGACTCAAGGCAAAATGAAGTCGCCAAACTACAGTATAATTTACGCTATTCACAAGAAGAAGGGATGGCTATCGTATATCTATACTTCAATATACTGTGAATCAGGCAACGGTCGTGAGTGCATTCTTTCTGTAGGAGCAACCATTTGTAAATGTCTACGTGCAGAGAACCGATGTCAGCATTGTTTTAATTCATCAATCTTGCTTGCGCGAAAAATGGACATTGTCTATAACTTTTCTCTGTCGCTAGATGGCGTGAGTGTACCATGTAATTTCTAGACTGGTTGTCTGTTTCAGAAAAGCTTTGCTCATGGGTAAAATTTCTGGAACAGCGGACCAGAATGTTTGATATTACACATACGCCATCTGGAGGAGTAATGTGTGGTGAGTTCCTCTAGAGACGACTTTTTATATTCACGTTAATATTTTTTTAACTAGATGATAATGCGCTTTATACTCTACAACAACTTGTTGTTTTCATGATCTTTTATTTTAAAGTTCCATTGCCTCGATTGCATCAATCTCACCCTGAGTACATACACATTTCCGTGGTATCCAGTAGTAAAATGTTTAGCATTGAGCAACTATATATCTAACTTCATGTACTAACGGTGGTGTGTTCCAGTAATAATTCTCTTCGAGGACTGTATATTATTACCCAGAGATCTCACCCTGTATACTCGAAACATATTGAGCACGATAATTAGATAGTCAATTAATCTCAGAGGATTAAGTAACCAACAAGCCAACCAACCTTTGCTTGAAAGTGATATCTTAATTGTGTGAACGTTTCTCTAAATGTATGTCCTGCGTCCATCTATCCGTTGCTAATAATTTGATCCTTTGAAATATCTCGAGTATCTTCATTGCTCTAATAACACATTACGGGTGGCTTCCCTTTTAAATAATTTTTTAAAGATATATCGAATGAGGATGAATATTGCAGAATACAGGATATGGACGCAGACAGTCAAAAATTTCCTTAAGATAAAACTATCAAACTTGATGTGTACCTTGACCTTTTTTTTTTTTTTTTTTTCAATATTTCTTAAAATCACTTTTAATTAAATTTCAAACACTGTACAAAATCTGTCATGATCCTTCCTATGATACACATTCATTTAATCAAAAAACACCCTCGCAAAAATGTTTCTAATAAATATTAAATTTGACGAGCAAATGTTCATTGGTCTACCCGAGAATTTTACACGATAATGAGATGACAATATACAATGCTAAATTTAAAGTGGCCGTGTGCAAAGATGACGGCGAGCAAAATAAAAACTCAGCGAAGGAAATTTTAAATGAAAATTATAACTCTTCCGGCATTTCCGAGATCGTTTAGTTAATTAGTTTAGTTTTTAAATATTGTATTACCAGAAGGGAATACAAATGGAAATGGCAAGTGGATTGCAAAACAAGTTCTTGTAATTTACTAGTTCTTCTCCAGCCTCGAATATATGAAGAAGGCAACCATTTGGGGGAAAATGGTGGCAATCTAGTAAAGCAGGCATTTTCAGCTTCTTTAAGCGTTTAGAAACTTCCCTTTTCACATCTGCAAAAACCTCAGTAAACCGAAAACTTCTCAAAACCTACATTTGTTTGGGTCCCAAGGGTTTTCGGTTTTATTGGTTTCACTGTGTGTGTGTGTGTGTGTGTGTGTATACACACACACACACACACACATATATATATATATATATATATATATATATATATATATATATATATATATATATATGGTTTTTCATATTTGAAAGCATGTCAGTAATTTAGTATGTAATATTGTCCATTTATAGCGTAAAACGACCATGCATGTGATAAAATTTTTGCTGTTTTTGACGGTAAAATTCAAATTCTTTAAGCATTAAAAATGACAACTCTCTCTCTCTCTCTTTATATATATATCGGCTTGTCTAGGAAGTTGGTTCCCGCACAACATCTCTTGCCATTTCCTTTCACATTGTTCAATCCTTTTCTCTTTTTTTCGGGGAGGTGGGGGGGGGGGGACCGCAAAGCCGGGTGGATTAGAGTGCTGATGGGTGCCGTTGCTCGCAGTGTCGGTTCAATTTCTGCTTGGGACGAATTATATAACACTCTAATCTTTTTGGTTTGATTATATATATATATATATATATATATATATATATATATATATATATATATATATATATATATATATATACATATATAAACACTTTGGAGCTCTTCAATGTTTTCAACAAGTTTTCATAACCGAAAGCATGTCAGTAATCGGTACATTTGAACATAGTTAAATATCAGGATTCAGTTAAATGATATGGAAGAATTTAGTGTTAAAGTAAAATTTCTTATTTGCCATCAGAAAGAAAAGACTAAGACTTTGATATAAATAAGAAAATACACATACACACACATACACACACATACACACTGTTGCTTCTGATTTGCAAGAGCAAGATAATTACATTTATTCACTCTTGTTTTGTAAAAATATGTGTAACACCAATGAAAACCCAGAATACAGTCTTTACATTGTTATGTATTCTTGTTCCCAAGCCAGATAATACATTCCGTATGTGTACTGACTATAGAAAAGTCAACAGTGTCACCAAAACTGATTCATTTCCAATCCCAAAAATGGACGATTGCATTGATAAAATTGGAAATGCAAAATATGTCACCAAGTTTGACCTTTTAAGGATTCTGGATAATTCCACTGACGGAACGGGCAAAAGAAATTTCAGCATTTGTAACTCCAGATGGGCTTTATCAATATAAAGTCATGCCGTTTGGAATTAAAAATTCGCCTGCAACGTTTCAACGTCTGATGAACATGATAACATCTGGTCTTGATAATTGTGACGCTTATATCGATGACGTCATTATCTACAACAACACCTGGGAAGATCATTTGGAAACCATTCAAAAATTCTTTGATCGACTCAGCGATGCGAATCTGACAATTAATTTGAGCAAAAGTGAGTTTTGCCATGCTTGTGTCACATTTTTAGGACATATTGTGGGACAAGGTCAAGTTAAACCTATAGAAGCTAAGGTCAAAGTTATCTCTGAATTTCAAGTACCAATTTGTAGAAAGCAACTGATGCGATTTCTAGGTATGGCTGGATATTATCGGAAATTTTGTTCCAATTTTTCCAAAATTGCTGAACCTTTGACAAGTTTATTGAGTAAGAAAACCAAATTTTGTTGGTCTGACAAGTGTCAGGAATCTTTTGACGAGTTAAAGGCCATGCTTAAGAATGCACCAGTTCTTTCTGCACCAAATTTTAGCCAATCATTTAAATTATCTGTTGATGCAAGTGATGTAGGGGTTGGTGGAGTATTGATTCAGGAAGACAAAAGTGGTGGGGATCACCCTGTGTGTTATTTTTCTAAGAAACTAAACAAGCACCAGAAAAATTATTAAACAATTGAGAAGGAATGTTTGGCTTTGATATTGGCTTTACAGCATTTTGAAGTTTATGTTACCTCGGTTCTTTCTCCAATTATTGTGTACAGTGATCACAATCCCCTTACTTTCATCAACAAAATGAAAGATAAAAATCGGAGATTGTTGAGATGGAGTTTAATATTGCAGGAATATAACATTGATATCAAACACATCAGGAGAAAAGACAATGTGATTGCAGATGCACTCTCACGTGCATAGAAATCTTATATTGATTGATGTAATTAAGTTCTGTATCATAAAACATTTTCTTACGTCATTTTGGTTATTATAGTATTAGATGTATATTCAAAAGAAAGGTTTATTACATAAATCTTTCTTTTTCTTTATGAGGGGATGTGTTATTATGATGTTTATACAATATTATAGATATTTTAGGAAATTATAAATGTTTCTTGACTTTAATATTTGCTTAAATCTTAATGTTATGTTGAACTAGTGTCCTTGAAGTAGGTTGTTTACTTCAGATTTGAGCTAAAGGATAGTTTTGATCAACAAAATGTTTTCTCAATTTGAGGTCAAGGTTTACAGATAAAACTGGAAAATCCTTAGAGTTATGTGTAAAAAGTCATGTCCATAAAAGTAAATTTCCATTAAGATGACACATATTCTAGAACATTCTGTCATGTGACCAATCTTTATATATACCATGTTTAGTGGACAGTTTTTCAGTTTCGACATTTGTATCAGTCTTGTAAAGAGCTATTACAGTTGTGGAAAGTCATTTCAAATTCTAAGAGAGGAATTATTTTAAATATTCATTGGATTATAACAGTGCTCATAAACGTTTGGATTTTGGATTTTTAATTGATGATTTTGGAATTTATGTGAACTTATTCAGAAATATTTTGGAGTACTTCATTTTTACATCAGCACATTAAGGACTACTAGTACATCAGGACTTTGAAGACCATTGGCACATCATAACATTCAAGGATACAACCGTGAATTCGGAACATTCTATATTTAGGACTTGTGATTAGAACACTAATTCTTATTGGATTATTTGGATATTGATACACATTACTGTAAGTGTCTTTTTGATTTTTCATTTTAATTATCTAGAAATAAATTGCTTGTTGATTTTTACTTGATTTGTTGGTTTCACTTTCTTTCTGTTACATTTTTCTTAGACCATAGAGTTGTAACAACATACAATTCTATGTAACACTCATAAAAACCCAGAACACAGTCTTTACACACAACTATAAACATCGACAGGTATATTTTAGAACTATTTGTTTTACTATAATTTTCAGTCAAATGCTACTGATACAGTTGTAAATGCAAAGAGCCTGTTTGTTATTTAAAAATATCTCAGTAAGAATTACATAGTGTAAGTGTACAGATTTCAGTGGTGATCTTAGCGCTTTTCACGCTGACCCTCAGTGCACCAATTATATACAGTGCGTCAATTATATACGTCCTTCAGCGATTTATATTTCCTATTTTAAACGTCAAAAACCACTCGCTGAGAGTTTCCTGACATGAAGAACTATAAAGTGTATACAAATGATGCCGATCTACCATCAAATATTGCCACCGTCACTAAATATAGAAAACAGATCAATCTATAGTATGGGTTTTACATGACTATGTCATTTCTTCTGCATTCAATGATGCTCTACTTCACATATAACTAAATATATTTACCTAATTGATTTCTTTCATTTTTAGCCCCAAAATGCCATGTTTGTGCAGTTTTTTGTCTCCCGATTTGTTTCTTATTGTGCAGCCAATTTTGTTTATAGTGATAACGTAAACCTACTTCGCATGCGTATACACTCAAGCTCGATAAAAAGGAATCAACAGAGCAGTTATTATTTAATTTAAGAAAGCTGGGATTTGATGACTGGAAACACTTTTTTGAGACCTCTTCAAATATATAAGAGAGGTCTCTAATTGAATTCAAGTGGTATTTAGATTTATAGATCTGTTGAACCAATGCCGAACTAGATAGGTATCTCATTCTGTTCTTGAGTTCTTTAGTTGAATTAATGATCTCTCTTATTCATTTGTAGAGTTCTGAACTAGATAGGTCTACAATTCAATTATAGACATCAACAACTATTAATTGAGAGCAATACTTGAATTAGAGAGGTCTCTAATTGATATATAGAGCTCTCTAATTAAATTGCAATGGTCTCAAATTCAATTGAAGAGTACTCTAATTTACTCTCAAATATAGAGAGCTCTGTATTGAATTGAATATATGTAAGAACTGCCGCCCGTACATCATTGTGCTGAGGTGCCGTTAAACGCTGATACATACATACATACATACATACATACATACATACATACATACATACATACATACATACATACATACATACATACATACATACATACATGCATACATACTGATTACTTATTATTTTTCTCGCCTGAGTAGCATAGGCATCACTTTGACCGGTGTCTTGATTGCCGTCATCAGCGGCGCCGGCAGTGGGTGTTGCACTGTGGGAGTCACACCGTCACCCTGAATGGACATAAGCTGATAAAACTTAGGCAAAAGGTTGTCCACCACCACATACAGTTACCCATGTTACCTGTAAGCCCCTGAGGGTATCAATTGGGAGATATGTGTGATAACATTTCCATGAAATTAACCCAATATTCCAATTTTAAAAACTCAGTTTATCCTGCTATCATGAGAACCAGGGAAATTCAAAAAGAAGGCAAGAATACAAGGGTGAACATTTCAACATCAAAAACTTTTGCGCACCTAGCTGGGTATTCATGTGAGGTTCATTTAAGACAATAGCAATCTATGGTTATATGAAAGTAAAGTCACGGATACAGAATTAGGGTCGGTCCCTCTACCTAAAACGAGCACAGCACTATAACTGACGATGCCAAATACCGAGGCCAGTGATTTCTGTCACTTATTTAAATATAGCACGGCAGTTCTGTCAGTAGACCAAGAAGTTGTTCTCGGCCTGTGTCTCTTACTTACCTGACATAACTGGTGGCGTCAGATAAATAAAAAAGAAGCGGAGAACAACTTGTTGGTCTAGGCAGACAGAGCCGTCGCAAGTTTGCGCTGGACGAAACGGCGCACCGGGCGAGCGTCGCCTTCTGCGACCGCCCACTCAGAAAAGAATATACCAAACTCCGCGAAATGGCACCCTCCCCCGTCCCATTCCCCCACCAGTTGGCGCCCCAGACGATCGTATCGTCTGTATCACCCCACCTCCCCCTTACGACGGCCCTTTAGGCAGACTGTAGGATGGTAAAGACCACATGGGCTTGTATCGTTGCTTACAATTTACTCATAAATAATAAATGAACTATGTATAATAGTGACGTGTTTACGAATTGACACTGATATTTCAAGCTACGTTTTGCGTAACCTAATAAATCTAGTACCGATGTCTAGCTAAGATATTACATTATTTTTTATTCCTATATCAAATTTTGACTCACTATCCCACTTTTAAGGAATGCAAGCTCGTTGTCCAACGTTACCGACGGACATGGCCATGATCGCGCCCGTTTGAAATGCAAGTGCAACGCGCTGAATAGAATGCTGTCCCTCTCATTGGTCATCCGAAAATGACGTGCGCCTAGTGATAACCTCATTTTACTTTCCGAAACACTGAGCATTTCTGAATATTTACACTCTGCCACTAGAAAAAAGAAAAAGTTACGGATTATATTACTAAATAATAATAGTAGTGCTTTACATTTTTAATTATATTTTTATTTTATCCTTTTGATAATAGAATAACATTTTTTCTTACTGATTTGGAGTCCCATTCATTGTGTGGTTTCAGATATGTCTGTAAATACGGACTTTCCTTTTTGAAATATAGAAGGCTTGAAACTAAGATGAATAATGCTTTTCTTAGAAAGGTTTTACTAGGTTAGTTGGCAGTGGTTATGATCTTTTCGCATTGAGACAAACATGATTCACGCAAGAAGACTGTGAAACAGCTGTATATAATGCTGTTTTCCCTGAATTCAGGTGGTGGGGGTGGCGATGGTGTCTGTGTTATAGATCTGATTACCATTCCTGAATCAATATTCCAAAGAATCTGATGGATATATTACGATTGCGATTCTCAGTGTTATGGAGCAGTTTTATCTTTGGTGTTTGGCATATACCTCCTGAGAAGGCATCTATATGGTATTCTAGAACCTATGACTACTTCGATAAGCTAGAAGAAATCTTAAAATATTCAAAATTAGGAACAATTATATTAGGCAAGGAGTTTAATAACAGAACTGGAGTAATACAAGACTGAATAAATTCGGTCTCAGAATGCAAACATTCTGTTCTACCAGACTTTGACTAGCACACTAAATATATCCAGAAATGATATGAAACCGTCAGTGAACTACTTTATCAAAAATCTTCTACAAGTTTTATCATTTCTGGTACATCAGTTGTGAATGGTAGAACACTTGGCGACCTTTACGAAAAACAAACTTGCTTTAAAAACAACGGAAGCAGCGCCGTTTACTATATTGTAACTGATATTCAGTATATGAGAAATCACTTCAAAGTCTAACCCCTTACTCATGTGTCAGATCATTGTCCCGTGAAGATGTCAGTTGTATTTGTAAATTCAGTCACATGCTGATACAGTTGGGCACGAAATGGAAAAGCTAAGATGGTCTCGGAAAAACGAAGACTTCAAGCTTTTAAACACATTTAGAAAGTAGACACGCCCATTCTATTTCAGAATGTATTTTATGCACAAAAGAAGGATTATTGAGACCTTTGTATGAGGTTTCCCTTTCAGAAGACAAAAGATGAAATGAATAGTGCAACCAATTTTTTGACACGGAAATTTTTTAATGATGCAACTAAGTTACTTATAAAAGTCAAATTAAAGAATACAGATATGAAGAGAATACGGTTGTATGATAAGGACTGTACTGCACTAACAAATCTTGTTCCGGAGGGACGTCATGAATTAAGAGGAACCCTTTCGACCGATCTCTTCTGCACATATTTTATAATGGTAGAAAAAAGTACAAAAAGATTTTGAAAGTTAAAGAATTGCAATTCCATAGACCATTGTTAAAAAAATAGATGATACGAGAGACCAAAACCCGCCGTGAATATTGGCGGCTAATATGATTGCTAACTGAAGGTTGAAACCCAGAAATCTCAAGTAATACATGTGAGAAACACAAAATACCTTAGCAACGCCTTCTCATGTATGTCAAATTCTAATGATTTTCATGACTTATTTGAAACGGTGATTCACAAATTAAATAATACTGCATCCAACAATGTCATCTCCAGTGCTGCTATATATAATGACCCCATTTGTGTTCAATAAATAAAATATCATGTACTTCGCTTGCAAAATAAAAAGTCTTGCGGTACTTATTTCATATAAAATAAAATGATATAATGCTCCTTACATTTAACTATTGATTACTTACACAGACTTTTTATATCATACTATAATCAAGCTTTTCCACAGTTTTATGGAGGAAATCTTGCTTGACTTCAATCTTTAAAAACGGCGATCCCAATAACGTAGATAATTACAGAGACATGACCGTATCTTGCACCCAGAGCATATTAATTATGTCAATAATACCATTGCAATACAACTTTTGTTTGAGACACGTGATCTTTTAGACGACTTTTAGTATGGATTCGAAAAAAAACAAACAGCTGATAACCTGTTCATTTTACAAACATTGACAAAAAAGTGCTAATCACAAAAATGAAACTTTTCGTGTGTTTCATAGATGTTAGTAAGGCCTTTGACAAAACCTAGAGAGCAGGGATCCAATATAAGTTATATAAAAGGAAATTGAAGGCCAAATCTTTATCATGATAGTTGATGTGTATCAATATTTTTCTTGTGTTGTAAATACCAATGACACTCTTAGTTTACAGTATTCCCTCGGTATGGGGGTTACACAGGGTTGCGTACGTAACCACATGCTATTCAATATCGACCTAAATGATATTTTATTTTGATAAAACATACAGCCATACTCCCATTCTGAATCTGACAATAGTAACTCACATGCTTTTATTTTGATAAAACATACAGCCATACTCCCATTCTGAATCTGACAATAGTAACTCACATGCTTTTATTTTGATAAAACATACAGCCATACTCCCATTCTGGATCTGACAATAGTAACTCACATGCATTTATTTTGATAAAACATACAGCCATACTCCCATTATGGATGTGACAATAGTAACTCACATGCTTTTATTTTGATAAAACATACAGCCATACTCCCATTATGGATGTGACAATAGTAACTCTCATGCTTTTATTTTGATAAAACATACAGCCATACTCCCATTATGGATCTGACAACAGTAACTCACATGCTTTTTCTAAACGATTTAATATTGCAATCTACATTGGGCTGGTCTTCAAAATAGTCTTAAACGCTTATCGGGTTTTTGTTGCGACTGGAAACTAATAATGGACACAAAAAATACAAACGTTATGGTATTTAACGGTCATGTGAAGTACGATATATTTTAAACAAACTCTGCTTCAAGTTGTGAATGAATATACATAGCAGGCCTGATAGTTAGAAACATGTACACTTTCAAATCTGCTGTAGTAAAAATTTATCACAAAGTCCCTTCGTTCATGGTAGAAGATTAAGAGTCACATGTGCACAACGGATGATATACGAATTTATATTTTATTATATATGTATATACATGTAGTACATCAAAGCAAATGTTCATGTATGGGGCAACAGTTTGTGGATACAGTTGTATTGATACGAAAAGTATTAATCTGTTTTAAAATTGGAAAGAATTAACTTGCAACCTGGCTACTATTAAGTCTATTCTAGATTTTTTTTTTTTAAAAAAAAAAAAGAGAAAAACAAAAGAGAGTAGTGTAGGTCTTTCAGCTGAATTGGGACTATATCCTCTGTCTTTAGATGTCATACATCAGCTAATAAAATAACACGCTAGACTGTCTAAGGCAAAGTCTGAGAACATTTTGCACCATGCTTACAGTGAGAAACTGTCCTTGGGACACAAACAAAATAAACAAAAAATATCTGCTCCAGCACATATAAACTATATGCTAAATTATATAGATAATTGTCTTATAGTCACATTTATGGACAACAAAGAATAAGTTGTCCTAGAATAACATATGCAGTCAAATGGATCGATGGCTGACAATATCATCACAAACAATTTGATTCAACGTGTGAAATTGGAATACTCAAAATAGGAAATGGAACTTTTAATCACCTCTGTGTAATCTAACATATACAATCTAAGATTTCGACATAGGAAATGAAACTTTCAATCACCTCGGTGTAATCCAACATGCAAAATCTCAAAACTCGACATATAAAATATAACTTTTAATACCAACAATTTGATTCAACATGTTAAATTGGAATTCTCGACACACATCATTGAAATTTCAACCACCGCTTTGTAATTTAACAGATAAAATTAAAAGACTCGACATAAGAAATGTAACTTTCAACGCAAACAATTTGGTTCAACATATGAATTCGGAATTCTTGATATACAACACTGAAATTTCAAACCACAGCTTTTTAGGTCAACAGACATAACCTAAAAACTCGACATAGGAAATGGACATTTCATTAATCGCCGTGTAATTAAACAGATAAAATGTAAAAACTTGACATATGAAATAGAACTGTCAGCACCAACAATTTGGTTCAATTTGCGAAACTTGAATTCTCGACAGATGACATCGAAATTTCAACTGCTACTTTCTCATTGAACCAACTGATGTCCACTACGGCGCCTCATAACTGTCTTTTGCTGAAAAATGAACCTTTGCTAAGTTTCCAACGGGTGTAAAAATTAATTCTTACACTGGTGCCACCCCCATCCCCTTAAAAAAACAACCGAAATTAGCGCGAAAGAACCTGAGCGTTTCCTAGAGTAAGGTTTCTTTACAGTTAGATGGTTAAAATTATGCCCTGAAAACGCTTAAAATGTAGGAGTTTCTATGGATTTCGCACCATGGCCCCCACCGAGCGTTCCATTCCACACACCTCTCGCCTGCTTGTTTACGCTTGCGCAAATCTTTCTGAGCTTCAAATGATTCTTCAGTATATTAAAAACAGCTGATCAATTAATGACTGTGAGAATAGAATTATTGTCCACTGTGTATCGACCATCTTTATCATTTTATCCCTTCTCTGCAGCAACTTCACGCTCACCAATCGCAGACAACGGTCTTTCAGAAAGTGGGTCATCTTCCATGGATTTGCGACAATATTTAAAACGATGAACCACCTCAAAATTGTAGGATATTACAGAGAATTGCAAACTTTATCCAAGTCGGCCTTGATATCAGTCGGATAGTATCCGAATAGTGCCCGGATTGTACAGTATGCTCTTTGCACAGGAGTAGAATTGTTCTCCTTCTTGGAGATTTTTACGTCACTATCATTTACCTATGTTACCTCACACGCATATATTTGCAGGTATCGGACGCGCTGCACGTGCAGTTGCAAAACATTTTATCGAACGTTATTTTGTATATCGATCGGCATTACATTTATTGACAGGTTCCACGAAACTCAAAAGTTTTAACAAACTATTTAGAACGTTTCAAAAACACCTGGTAGTTTTGGATCTATCACGATGATCTTTTGATCTTTGAATAACCATTTTATATCGTAAGTCTTGTTGCACAGAAAAGTTCGACAGATGATAACCATGTAATTGAACAAGTCTTTGTATTCAGTCTCTGTAAGATTTAGTGTGAACAATGTTTTCCCACAGTTCGTCATCCAGCAAGTCAGAACTGTTCTGGCACACACGGGGATCGGACCTCTTTTACATTATGAAAATAAATCCATAGTGGAGTGCTTATAAAGTGGATTACTTAACCACTTAAGGATCCGATTGTTCACATTCCAATATCATAAGCGGTCAACAATGTAAGGCGACATAAATCCCCCTCCCGCAGAGAAGGGGATTTAAGAATTGAACATTACGCTGCCATTTTAAAAATATGACCCTCTAGGGACATGGAGAATTTAATTTTAGAAACGTCAATAGGTTTAACATTGTGGGTCAATTTGGGGTCCTATAGGAATTTAGCGTGGGTTGCCATTTAAAGGAATAAATTGTGTTTGTATGACGGTAGCTTCTTTCAAATATATTTTATATATACCTAAAATAGAATCAATTTAAACCGATTGTTTTGACTGTA
This sequence comes from Margaritifera margaritifera, assembly GCA_029931535.1. Classification (NCBI taxonomy): domain Eukaryota; kingdom Metazoa; phylum Mollusca; class Bivalvia; order Unionida; family Margaritiferidae; genus Margaritifera; species Margaritifera margaritifera. Next base: position 2,635,622 of record JAQPZY010001552.1, read on the forward strand.
TGCTGTTTGTGTTTGTCTACCTTTGACAAAAAGACCCGCCTAGATCACGAAAATGCTCATGATACATGAAGACATTATTTTGTATTGTGTTTCATGTGTTACACACACATGTAATACAAACGCATGTAACACACACATATACATACACACATTATACCTTTGCAACACAGCGCCTTTATTGACACAAATACCTCCCTACATAGCTATATACCTACCTATGCACTAAACTTGTATGTACGTGCGTATCAATGGATGGAAAGATTAATATAGTCAAGAATATCATATGCAAGATGAAGTCAGATTTGATCAATAAACGCTCAAGCTACAATTAGCATGTGACTTGCAGTATCTTTACTATTTACTATGCTGAGAAAAGAGACATTACGTACAAAAACTTGAAAGCAACATACATTCCAACACCTATCACAAATGCATTGAAAATGTATTGATATTTTGCTTGGTTATCAGAAAGTTAGTAGAAATCATTCAAGTTTGGCCGCCTTGTTGTTTCAGGTTTTACCGGATCATTTAAAATTGTGTATACCATCAACACTGTAAGTGGACGCGTATGGAGAAAAACCATCCTCCATGTTGTGGACGTACTATGTCATCAAACCTTGCTCTCTCTCTCTCTCTCTCTCTCTCTCTCTCTTTCTCTCTCTTTCTCTCTCATTGTCCATGTCAAATTCTTTTCTCACCAGTTCTATCTGGATCAAATAGCTTGAACAGAAAGCGACTTCCTGTAAATTCTAGACCGTTAGCTATTGCTCCTCCAGTCATAACTGCTGCTGTGATCATTCAAGTAGAGATACGTCGCTATTTCTTGTCCTGAATTTATGAGTATCAAATTTGATTCCATATACTGTCCAATGAGCTATTTCAATTATTAAAACACTGTTATCTTCCAGATCTTACGTACGTGCTTCTTGTACACTGTAAAGATTATGTTCAGATTCTTGTTTGTGATCTAACGAGTAAGCAATACATTGGTTGTCTGCCAATAACCGAATGAAACAATCAGCATTTTCTTCATGTAAACATATTCATAAGTGATATTTAAATTGAAAAAGGTGTACATGCGTGGCCTTTTTTTTTTATCTAAAAGTAACTATTGTCTGTAACTTTAAATCAGCAAAAGTGGATGGAGAATAGTTAAATCCGTAACTTTTAGCCATTTTCTGCGTTGTAGATTCAGCTTTAAAAAATATCCAGCAAACTGTCTGTATCTTTATTGTATCTGAATAAGATCAACTGCTATATGACCAAATATCGAGAATTCCAATTTAACATATTGACCAAATGTCGAGAATTCTAATTTAACATATTGACCAAATGTCGAGAATTCCAATTTAACATATTGACCAAATGTCGAGAATTCCAATTTAACATATTGACCAAATATCGAGAATTCCAATTTAACATATTGAATCATATTGTTGGTATTGAAAGTTCTATTTCATATGTCGAGTTTTTAGATTTTGCCTGTCGGATTACACAGCGGTGATTGTAAGTTACATTTCCTATTTTGAAAATTCCAATTTAACATATTGACCAAATGTCAAGAATGCCAATTTAACTTACTGACCAAATATCAAGAATTCCAATTGAACATATTGAATCATATTGGTGGTATTGAAAGTTCTATTTCATATGTCGAGTTTTGAGATTTTGCCTGTTGGATTACACAGCGGTGATTGTAAGTTACATTTCCTATTTTGAGAATTCCAATTTCACACGTTGAATCAAATTTTCAGATATTGTAATTTACACCGTTACATTATCAAATTTCTTCCAATCGATAGCTTGATTAATTTTAAAAATGAATTAAAAGAAGGCTACATGACATCAAATGGAATTAGATACTTCACCTAACTTTTCGTCACGCAAGCTAGGTTTGCCCATATCTGCACAGTGTTAGTTTGATATTTTTCAACCATATTGTTGTTTCAAAGAAACACCTCTCAGAAGGAGAGGATTTTAAAAGACAAACTAAATATAAGGAATCTGAAAACGTTAAAAAAATCCTCGATAAATACGTGTACCGGTTGTTTTGCTGTTGATGCATGTGTGCCCTTAACCATATTTGTTACAATAGTTATTATTACAGGAATCTCTTTGTATTATGCTGTAAAGTGTAGCAAAGAAAATAGATTAAGCAATACATTTACATACTTCATGAATGATAAAGTTGACCGCCATGAATGATTCGATTTTTTTCTCATGATCTTCTATATCTTGCCTTGAAGGTATTTGTTCATGTTTAGAGCTATTTTCTCTTTCTATAATGTAACTAGTTTTTCGTCCATAGAAACATTTTCTCTGCTGTTTAGGATCAGACAAAGGAAAAGAAGCACATATAACAATGTGATGTATGTCTAGTTCATATTTAATAACATCTTCCGGTATGGGAAAGCCAAGACATCTTCAATTAAAGTAAATTCATGGTAAACAAAGGATCTATCGTGATGATTTGCCTCAAAATCTCAAAATGCTGATAACATTCTCTTTCTAGTCAATTGTGATATCTTATGGTTTTCATTGTTGTGGTATCTTTGTCTGTTTTAATCATTTACATGTTCTTGTTTTCACTCTGTTTTTTCTATACCATTTCTTGTTCTGTATTTGACGGTAAGCATTATGACAAAGTTCACAGACGCTGTTTGTTCTGTAAAACTCAACAATGCCTTTCTCTTCTTGACACTTTGAACACATCTTTGTATCTATCTCATTATTTACCCAATTACATTAAGCTATTTTTCACTACTCAAAATAACATTTTAAGTCATCTTACAATTAAGTTTTGCTTCAATTTATATATATATATATATGTATGATGATCTTAGAAATTTCCTTGTCAAATAAACGTAAGGAGAACAAGACAAAAAGCAAAGAACCAGAGAAAGCAACTTCACAAAAGCCAAAAGCTCCACCTAGAGTTGAACTTGGAAGACAATTTGGTAAACGGTCACAAGAATTTTAAAAAACTGAAGGAATGAAAAAAGAACAAGAAGATTCTAAAACCCCGAAGACTATGCCAAAACATCGCAGGATGATATCACACTGCGGGAAAGAAACAAAACATACTCAAACATTGCTTCGGCTTTCATCGTTACGCACATAAGAGCGAACCCAGGTCTTATGTCCACACTATTTTTATTCTTTCCAAGATACGGTCTTAACAGGCAAATGGCCTCAAATCACAATTAATTTTCCTGTATATACTCTACATTTGTTTGTCAGTACTGAACTTTCCACTGTGTCCAAATCATAATAAATCATATGTTGATCTAAAGTATCTTCAAAGATGAACTCACTGTGAAGTTCTTGTCATAGGTTAACCGGCATTCTTTTGAGAGGCTGGAATGTAAACAAAGCAACGTGCAATGGGTCACAGATTTTGCTTCCGGATCAGCACCAATGGCTCATTACTCACTGTGCACTGTCGCCAAAATACACACAGATAACCACATCATAATGGTCATATTCTGAAGAATAAACATTTTCCTTTAAATTAATACCGAGAATTCCTAAATCTATCTCATGCATCACCACCAAAATGAGAGAGGAAAATATGCTCTAAAAATAGACTTGGACTACATTCGTAGGGTACTGAACCGGAAATAATACGTATGACCCGAGTCCAAATGGTTCATCGAGCCATTCCTTACTGAAAGCAATAAAGTATATATCATTTAAAGCTTTCCGTTTGCTTATCCAGTTGCTGTTGTATACATTTTATTGATTGATTGATTGATTGATGACTTCATTTATTGATTTATTATTCATTATTGAAATTATTTATTTATTTTGTTATATAAATAGAAAATTTTTCCAAATCAATTTTGTATAAATGCTGATTATTTACTGCACTTACTTTTATCTGAAGTACTGGTATTTCATTTTATCGCATGACTATTGTGTTATCCAGGTTAATATACCCATATCATAATATTTCTTTGTCACATAGTTGGTACACTTCACACACAGTGTTTGCTGTTTATTATTTTTGATATGTCAACAGGTTAACATGTCACTTTATGTGAATTTGATTGGTCCAAATAAGCACATAAAATCCTTACGCAGTATTCTTATTATTGCTTGGCTGCGACCGTGAGAAGTTTCCTTTAGCCGCCTACTGGAACTACTTTTCTTTTACTACGTTATTGTCAACAATTGAAGTCCTATCATTCATGTGTGTGACCGAACTAAGTGTTGTCATCAGGAATTTCCCACGAAAGTCTTGGACATTTAAATGCCTTTCCCTTGTTAAATGATCAATTTATGTATATGAAATTGATTTTCTTTAAACATTATTTTTAATATTTTCTATTTAAGAATCGTGTTTCCTCTGTTAAATGCTTACACTATAGCAACTTGCACTATGAACTATTGTTTTCTTCGCTCAGTAATTTGTATGTGCGGCGTTTGAGGCAAAATATTGTTGAAAATTATTTTTTCTTCTAACAAGGGGCAGATTGGCCCAAGAGATAGCATATGAACGTGCCACCCTATTCAGTGGGTAAAGAAGAGGCTGGAAAAAACTACGGTCCAGCAGTCATAGTAGCAGGAAGAAAAATCTCAATCTCGTGGTTGGACTGTCCAGTTTGTGTGTTTATCAAACAAGTCAAGCACGACCATCCCAACTGCAACAGAAAAAGAAATACTACACAAAGCTGGTTTGGGAGTGAAAAAGACCAGACGAGATACTGATGATGACGAGGAAGATGTACTAAAGAAACTAATGACTGCGGAGTTGTATGAAGGAAACGAAACCCTTGTATTGACACTGCAAATAGACAACACAAGGGATATGCTAGTAAAAGTGTTATGTCATGGATGTATCAAAGAATTTACTCTCCGTGAACTTAGAGACCATATGCAGTTCTGTTCAGGTGCATTGGACCTGCAGGACTCGGATAGTGATGATGATATTGCATCTGGTGTTTCGGTCAGAAACAATGAAACAGCAACATCATCAACATCTGTTTTCTTTCAGAATGAAATTAATCAGCTCATCATCACTGATGAATCTGATGAAAAGACAGGAAGAGAAAATGCATCAAATGCAGAAACAATCATTTATGTAATTAATTCTAGCACAAGTAGTTCTGCTACAGTAAATGCAATTATTCCTGCAAATAATTCAAGTACATCAGCTTCAGCAAATGATACAGTGTAATGTAAGACAGAAAGTATCAGTGACCATGTGGAAATCCTAAAAAAAAGTGACAGGATGTCATTGTGACTGGCAGGCAATTGTAAGTGGAAGATTTAACTGTTTGTGCAGAAGGTGACACCAATTTCATCTAAATGAAAAGGGTAAGTGTACTATCCACAGGCATGGATAAAATAAGTGCCACCACAAACCTCAGGAAAACACTCAAAGTACAGTTTTATAATGAGTTCACATTGCTTAATGAATTCTGTACATACATTTTATGATGTTATTGTCAAGTCAGTCAAGTAGCTTTCTTCATGATGTTCCAGCATAATTTTTTGTTGACGTTTTAAAAACATACAGTTTGTATATAACAAATGATGATCCTATATTTTAATTACATGCAGACTTGTCAATAAATTGTAGTAAAGCTTATTTTCTGAGTAGGGGTGATATTATGCATTAATGCATCCTGTATGGTACATATTGTAGCAATTTTAGTGGGTTTCAAAGTAACAGTGACATGGATACTTTGGTAAAGAGATTCCAGACCTATATTTTTAAATATTTTCCCAATAATGGCGCCAGTTTATACATTTAACTCATTAACCCCAGAGCCAAACAGCTAGGTATTCCCTTACAGCATACTTGCAGAGGGATCACCTAGAGCAGTGTTAACCTTACCAGTAGCTGTATCCCTGAGACTCACTGACAGTACTTGACTTGCTGATTTTTACAGAGGGGGCTACTTGAAATAAATTAGTTATTTTGTGCTCTTTATTCCTTCAATGAAGCTTAAATTTGGCACAGCTGTTGTCAATAAAATTATGTACATAATGGTATAAATTTCATGCAACACGCAGAAATAAAACTCATCCATAAAGGTAAAAAAGAATGATTTAATTACGAATTTGCTTCTCTTGTCATTAATAATCCATAAAATCCATTATGAATTCACAATGAATAACTAAAACCTTCAACACATGAAATAATTCTATTTTTATGAACACAGAAATTCCATTTGTCATCTTGCAAACTTTAACCTCATGTGAAAACTGCAAGCAGACGGGCATAATTTCCTTACACTTTACTTACCTTTCTTCCTTAGAATTCTCCACTAAACCTTTAAAAACTATTGAAACACTGTGATCAAACTCTGAATTATGTACACCCATGCTAGCTAAATTCATTTTCCTAAACACCAGGAAGTCTTTATTTACAAAAAAGCTACAATAAAAAAATTGAATTCATTTGCATCCGGGTCTAAATTCGTTGTTGGCCCTGGTGTTGGTCCTGCGAATGGCCTCTTGTCGATGTTTGTTCTATCATTTGTGATACATCGATAACCTCTTATTTCATTTTCTTCTTCTTCATTCTCTTTGAACGACAATCTCATTTTCATCACTCCTGCTGTCATCTTCAATTGGTATTTCGATGTCACTATCAATCTCATCTAATGAAATCCCGAAAATTCTCCATCTGAGTCTGTCAGGTAACTTTCTTCTTCCAGTGGCTGATTCTCGTCGTTTTGCATCATTTTCAAATCTAAATACGTTCACTATTTCTGGCGCTATCGAAGTCAAATTTGTTCCCTTTGTGCTGCAATGTTTCCTCTATATAAGCTAAAATTCGATTGGTTAAACTGCCTGCCTAATTAGGAAATGGTTTGAAATCAACCAATGGTTTGTGCCGCTTTAACTCGTCGTGCGGGATACAGGCCTAGACTGATACTGCAACTCAAAAGCGGCGCCCGCAATAGAAGCAAGGTAAACTACGCCACGTTAACGTGGCACTCGGGAGATGAGGGAGGCAAAGTTGGCAATCTCTAGTTTCGTACTTTGCACAGGGGTTAGATTTTTAAAGAAAAAGAATTTCCGTGGTTTTCCTCACTGGTTGTCCAGACTATTTAAAAAAGACTTTGTATATCTTAGGGATTGTTAAAAGAACTTTTAATTTCCATTATTATAGTGTATGATTGATGGGTTCAATTTGGGTTATATACTTAAGATGTGTACCTCTAAAAAGACTGCTAGCTCCGCATGGTCATTTTCACTTATTGGACTTCAATGGTAAATATTAAAAAAAGAGGGGATAACTTTTTTACTTTTTATTTATTTTGTAATTTATTCTTTGTACTTTCAAATGTTGGTGTTGCCGACTCTAGCAAAATTCGTTTCAGCATTTTAATAACTGCTGAAAATAGTGTACTTTTGACTAATTCAGGTTGATTTTTCGAGTATTTTGGAGCGGCCATATCTGTCTGTTGTGTGCTTAGATCATGTGCAGTTTCCACAAGTACAATATGTAAAGCAATGTCAGCCACAGTATATGAAAATAGCATAGAGGTATGCTAACATTCTCTTCATTGTGCATGTTACAAATGCAAACAACTTTACCTTACAACTGTCACTCTCTCAGAAGTAGGTAATATCTGTAGAGCGCCCCCAAAGTACGACGCATTATTGTTGCTGCAGCGGTTAATGAGTTAACAGACATCGACAGAGTTTGCAAAAATATCATTGGTCCAGTTACACAGATGGGGCAGAAAGTCTAGTAAATATTTTGCTTCTATGCCAGTCTTACAGTCTGCCAGTATTTGTTAAGCTGGAGTTTTTGTCAAATATGTGGGTCTGGCAAAACAAAAGGAGTCTGACGCAAATTCACTTCCTGTTGGATCTACTATCAGACAGAAAATGATAACATTTTGTGATCTCTCTTATTGTAATTTTTCAGGAAAAGTCATATGCAGTTATTTTGCTGATGACAGGGTACAAATTAAACATATGATCCTTTTTAAGGGGTGGATAGGTGTCACAATAAAGTTCTGCATACTTGGGAATACACGATTTAGTTATTAGGTCTGTCACTGCTTGACATTTCATTGCAACAATGCATCAGTGACATTTACAAGCAACAGCGATGATTTAGCAAACCCCTTCCCCAATGCCTTACCAGTCTGCACCAAGAAACAATAATTTTCTCCCAACTTAAACATTTACATCACCAAATACAGGAATTACATGTAAATTGTCAAAACATTTTGACTGAATAGTAAATGTTTAATTTTTCTAACAGTGTATTCATAAAACAAATACAGTGTCTCCCTCTTGAAAGACCCCTCTAAAAAAAAAAAAACACCCAAAACAAAAAAAGCACCCATAAGAACACGTTTGTTAGACACCAGAATGGTATACATGTATTATTGCTAATTTATATTTTGTACCCTTCAACACGGGCCACACTTTTTATAAGGACACGTGTGCCTTGCAGAAAGGGTGGCCTTGTTAGAGATGTACCATTGTATAAGCAACTACTTTTTATGTTAAGAAAATTTTAATAATCAGGTTATTACTTTTTAGTGCCTTTTAGTGAATTACATGGGGCAACAAGGTTTTCAGTCATATTGAGTGTAATTACATAGGGCAACAAGGCTTTTAGTCATACTGAGTGTAATTACATAGGGCAACAAGGTTTTCAATCATACTGAGTGTAATTGCATAGGGCAACAAGGTTTTCAGTCATACTGAGTGTAACAACGGCATATATGTACATGTTCTTTTATTTCAAACCTTTTCTGTTAGGTTGCTGCTGACTATGAAGGTCCAAGAAAATAATTCTTCTGACTTATTCGTAGAGAAATAAAAAAAAAATAATTTGATAATGGTCTGAGGGAACTTCTGGCATCGGACTATGAACAGTAGGCAAAGTCTTTGGTAAGTGTTAATTTACATTAACTTTTTGTGTTTTTTTATTCAGTTGTTACATGTACACTTCTATAGTGAAACCAGTAGAATAGACCACCTTCTGGACTTTCTAAATCTACCTGTAATATAATGGCGACTGTATATGCATGGATATTTTTGGGATGGGCTGTGTGTTTGCCAGCAAGGTATTTTACACATATTCATTATGCTGGATCTATTTTTGAATGGGAAACATCACAAGACCAATCTGGCATTTGTTTCGCTCCATGGGTAATATTTACAGCCCATCAGATATTTTGGATGGACCTTCATTCAAGGTTCCATTATTTTTAAAATTTAGTTTTGCTTTATATGGTAAGTGGGTCATTGATCCAGGATAACTCATTGTTTTTCTGAGGTATATATTTCTCTTATATGGGAGTTGATTTTATATGGAATGCATTAAGTTGGGTCCTGAATAGTGTGTCTTCTTAATACAGAGGTGGCTGTTAGAGAAGGTTTGACTCGACCTAACATTGACTTTTGGGAAGTCACAAGGTGTACGTATATTTCTTGGTATCTGTTTATGAATGATGCATGTAGTTATTATTGTCAGATTAAGGGCGAGGGTAGATTGGAAAGTCCTCATCACCATTTGCTTTGATCATAAGTTAATTGATTGATGATTGATTGATAAAGGAATAGACAATCAACTGGACAGTCTTCCAGACAGATTCAATAATACATGTAAATGGAAAGTAAGAATAAATGAATAAAAATCCATCCCAACTTCCACACATGCTGTTCCTTCTTATGTTCAGTAAAGATAAATGGCTAAAGCTTGGTATACTTGTATATTATCACTATAAGATATGTTGCACTTCATTTTTGGGATCTTATCCTCAAGGTCAAGACTACAGATCAATTTTGAAAGGTTTCCTTTCTTTCTGTTATATATCATAAAAAGCTGTCTGAAGTACAGGGATGAACCATGGTACCTTTATATTTGATGGCATCGCATGTATCAGAGAGCAGGTTTTATCTTCAAAGTCAAGGTCACTGATATATTCCCCTCCCCCCTCCCAAGTTCAGTTCTTTTCTAGTTATGCCCATTTGAGATATGGGAATGAAATCTGGTTACTTTCCATATCTGTCAAGTAACTTTACAGCTCTGTCTTAAAGGTCATAGCTCTCATTATTGTGAACTTTTGTGGCCTCACTATAGTGGGTGTGACAAAAAAACTCACTGATTTTGGTTGTTGCATGTATAATTATAATTATTTTTATTATCATTATCATTATAATTTTTATTATTACTATTATTATTATTGTTGTTGTTGTTGTTGTTGTTATTGTTGTTGTAGCCCTCAGTGTTCTGCAGAACGGAAAAATTCTCACATTCATGAGTCCAAACATTCTGGAAGAAATGTTCAACAGCACAGAGACCTCACCCTCCATAGTTAAACTACGGAATGGATTCGAGTCATTGGGGCTTTTTCGGGTGAGATTTTTACACTGAAAAATGATGAAACTGTTATCGTCGTGTTCAAACACTATGTAGTACTGACACTCCAGTACCATATTTATTAGATTACATATATGCACGCACTTTAGTACCCAACATTTCAGTACCATATGTATCAGATGATAAACCCGTGCCTTATGATTAAGCTCATCCTACATGCTTACAGAATTCTCCCAGCTATGTTTTCAAGAAGATATTCCACCCTAATTAGCACTTTGAAAGATTAATTAGGCTGTTCCTCTGAGCGTATCACAGGAGAAGTACAATAGTGTTTGATTATAAAGCCCCGCAGTATACTGCCACCCTCTTATAATGTGGTATGGTCATTGCTCCTATTTAATAGATTCAATTTTGTTTTATCATTACTACCCGTTTCATTTCATTTAAATTTACTTTTAATGCCCATACTGCTGTGAGATCATCTTGATTTGGTCATGTCTGTTCGTACGTTCATCTCTCCATACATCTATCCTGAAAAGCATCTTCGCATGATTGTGCAAAAACTGCTCAGTGTAGAGAAAGGAAATTTGTTAGCATTTTTGTGTGCATGTGTTCATGACCAGATTAGATTTTCAGACTGCTAGAATAATTTGTCAATGTTGTCACATTTTGAACTTTTTTTTCTCACTTTTACCTTTTGCATGTTTTATGAATATAAATGGACTTTTTATGCACTTTTATGACACAGTTTTGTTGAAACATTCAGAGTGTAAGGCTCCCTCACTTATATATTGTCAGTAATCATAATGCACCTGTTTTCTTTATTTATACAGGTTGGAAGGCAGCTTCCAATGTTCTTGTATCTGTTTCATCCAAAGTTGATCCCCCTGACTTACAAGAAGCTGACCTCATTGGTTCAATCTCAGTTCAGTGAGGAGGGGACAAATAATATTCAACTTGAGAAAACTGTGTATGCAGCTTTCTTAAGATACTTGAGAAAAGTTACAAGTGAGTCCACCAACACTTTTCCACTTCCTCAACACTAATAACAGAATTCAGCTAAATTTTCCATGTATTATTCTGGTGCGAGTTTCTTTTAAAAGTTGTTATAGTTGCACCAGGCTGCTAAGCTAGAACTTTACTTTTATGTCAAGAAGTATCCCTAATGATTTCATAGCAGGATGGATGTAAAATTACATTTTGATCTAAAGCTTATGGACCATTTTCTTACCTGCTTTTACAATAAATGTTTTTGAATTTTTCAGAATGACTCCTGTTAGAATCATCAGCCTCATTATCACCTTACTAAGGGTAGAGCAAGAGATGTATCAAGTTGTACCATTGCAATAACTGAAAGCAAATCCATCCAATAAATCAATTAGATGTCTCCAGCGTAATTAATGTAGAACAAACTTGTATCTAGTGCAACTCCTACATGTATATTATTGCAGGTGGCCAAAGAGAAGCAGTGTGCTTGGAGAGTATTTTGCAGCTCATCACTAGTACTGATGAGGAGCCGGTTCTTGGATTTAAAATTACTGCAAACATTAGATTTACATCATCTGAATCCTTTTTGCCAACAGCAAACAAATGCATAAATTGCCTAACACTGCTTCATCCATCTCAAGCAGTAAAGCTACCAGATGATACTACACTTTTCATTTGTAGCTAATGTATTCTCTGTCACCTTTGTAGCATAGGCGAGGAATAAGGATTGCCTTTTTGACAGTGTTGTACTTGTTGATTTTACTAACGGTAAAAGCATCAGAGGTTGTTTTTTTTTGTTTTTTTAGCTCTGTTTTATTTCTTATATTGCACTTATTACTCCAAAACTTTTGCATATACAGTCATGAAACGTGACAGGTGTTTTTATCTTGAGGGGTACTCCTTTCCACAGGCCAAGGTAGGATGCTGATACATACTTTTCACACTCCAGTGATTACACTAAGTCTATTGCATTTAGCACAGTGTCTCATACATCATTGTGTGTATAGTCATGAAACATGATGGCTGTAATGATCTTGATGTGGATGCCCCGAGTGGCCGAGTGGTCAAAGGTGGTCGCCTATACAGATCAATGACACATTTCACCTCTGTCCGCGTGGGTTCGAGTTCGAGTCATGGCTCTGCCAAAATGGATATGTGAGAAAGCTTGCCAGTAGCTTCCTTTGGGTCAATGGTTCTTCCCAAGGTTTTTCTGGGTTCTTCCTCCACTGAATGTGCCCACCGCCATGTATAACCTATCATGTGCTGAAAATGGTGTTAAACCCACAAAAACAAACAAACAAATGATCTTGATGTGTACTACTTATGATGGATATACGTAGGTCACAGTGAACTACTAGTCACAATGCTTGTAACTTTGCCAGGTATTTGGAATATGCCTCCAAAGCTCTCCCTGCAGTTACATACCCACAAGAAGGTGTAACTCTGTTCCGTAGTAGCTGATGATTTACAAGAGTTGGCACCAATCCCATTATCCATGGAAGATAAGTATAGTCTAAATTACACCTAGGCAAGCAGACAACCATTTAGCACCTTCGTTGCTAAAAAAGATAACAAAGTTGGTGGACATTTTTTTTATTTATTACGATTTATGATCATGTAAGTATTATCAAAGAAACATTTTTTACTAACAAAATTGGTTTCTCATATTGTAGATAGAGTTTGGAGCCACGGTGGCTTAGTGGTTAGTTAGCCAGATGTATAGTACCAATACATCATTCACTTTGAGTAATGAAATTTAGTTTGGGGATGCATGTCTTTAAGTACCAATACATCATTTACTTTGAGTCATGCAATTTAGTTTGGGGATGCATGTCTTTAAGTACCAATACATCATTCCCTTTGAGTCATGAAATTTAGTTTGGGGATGCATGTCTTTAAGTACCAATACATCATTTACTTTGAGTCATGAAATTTAGTTTGGGAATGCATGTCTTTATAGTACCAATACATCATTTACTTTGAGTCATGAAATTTAGTTTGGGGATGCATGCCTTTAAGTACCAATACATCATTTACTTTCAGTCATGAAATTTAGTTTGGAGATGCATGCCTTTAAGTACCAATACATCATTTACTTTGAGTCATGAAATTTAGTTTGGGGATGCATGCCTTTAAGTACCAGTACATCATTTACTTTGAGTCATGAAAGTTAGTTTGGGGATGCATGCCTTTAAGTACCAATACATTATTTACTTTGAGTCATGAAATTTAGTTTGGGGATGCATGCCTTTATAGTACTTTCATACAGAAATAGTTTACTGTCACCTGTAGTTTATGAATCTATGACTTTTGACTTTTTTGTCACAGCCATCAATATGGCAGAAGCATAAATCATTAGTTCCGTTAAATGGTATGACGTCTGTCCATCCATCTGTTACCTTTTTCATCTTTAACACAATGACTTTAGTCCTACATCTCAGACACAGACTAAACGTCATGGATGGCTTTCACTTGGAGTAAGGAAGAAGACTTATCATTTTGGGGTCAAATGGTAAAAGGTTAGGGCCACAGTGGTTTAAAAATGAATAGTAGTCACAACACTACTTAAAATTTTAACCTTAGACCATAACCAACATTTGTGGATGGCTTACACTTTTGGTAAGAAAAAGCTTATTCATTTTGGGATCAAAAGTCCCAAGGTCAAGGTTACTGTGACTGTTTCATGTAATGACTTTACTTGTAGACCATATACCTTGATCAAAGTTTGTGGATGGCTTGCACTTGGGTAAGTAAGAAACCTATAGATGTAGCTGTCTAAAGATCAAAGGTCAAGTTCATGGTAAATCTAATACAAAATAATGGTTTCAGCACAGTGATTTTAGCTTAAGACTACATATCTTAATGAAAAGCCAAGGTCATTGAAACACATTAGTCAGTAATCACGAGAGTTGACCATGCCCAACTAGAGTCTAAATAGAGAGCTTTTAAACACAGGGCCATGTCCCTTTCAGTTGTTTTAATTTGTTTTGTTTTTTTTAATTTTTGATAATTTGGAGATTCTGATATAAATTTTTTTATTTTAATTTTTGATAATTTGGAGATTCTGTTAACATCTCAGATGCTTTACATACTGATCACTTAGGAGGAAATTAAGGAATTGTGGCATATGCCCACAAATTTGTTTTAGTTAGTGAAGTGTCACTCCATTTTGAGAGACTCTTGTTTATTTATTTAATTTTTAGTGTTTTCAGACCATATTCATGGCAACGTCATGGAACTTGTTTGGGGATGCATCTTTATTAGCAGTGCAATCTTGCTTTAAAAAAACAAGCCACTGCTGATAGTTTTTCTTATGATGTCGTAGGGTTATGTTAATGTGTCTCCTGAAATTGCTATCCAATGTCATCCTCCTATAACAACTGTATAGGAGATGTTGATTCCAGTAAAATTAAATAACAACTGTATAGGAGATGTTGATTCCAGTAAAATTAAATAACAACTGTATAGGAGATGTTGATTCCAGTAAAATTAAATAACAACTGTATAGGAGATGTTGATTCCAGTAAAATTAAATAAATCAAATTAGTCCATATGCCTTTCATTGAAAGCATAATTATTATAAGGAGTGTGACACTTTATTTCTTACCTTCTGATTAAACTAGCCTTGCCTAACATAAGCCTGGCCTGACATCTGTTTTTTTTTTCCCACTGGCACTCAATACTGTTGATAAAAAGGACAAGATAAAGACCCCGCCCACAATACGTATAATTATAGTTATAGTAACAGGTGTTGGGTGGGGTGGGGGTATATTTTTTCATCATCAGCATCAAGTGTATGTGGCCTTTTTCATTTATACAATTCTTTTGACTGATGTAACACCGCTCTTACTATCCACCATCCAGTAAGGTTATTATAAAAACTGAATAGCTTATAGCCCAAAATATAATTACGTGAGTAATATGACGAATGTGTAGATATGATGAAAATGCGGTGGGGGTGTGTGTATATGCTACTTTTAATTTTCATGTACTTGTTATATGAGGAAATAACCATCAGTTTAAACAATTTAAGAGCAGATGTCTAAGTAGATGAGAAAACATTATTTGCTCTGTATTACTTTATGACTTGTATTTGTTTTTGTTTTTTTTTTACCTCAAATGCCATGAAGCTGTGTGAGTGCTGCTAAAATGTATTTTAAAAATAAAACATTGTGCTTCAGATAGTTCTGAATTGGTTGGAGTTATGTGATTAAAGATGCGAAAAATCATGATATTGTCATTTTTCTTTTAAGCATAGACTTACAAGTTATGGTAAATATAAACTTGCAAAGGATGACTGTAATCAGACGCTAGAGATTATATTTTATTTATGTTCAAGTAAGTAATACAGGTGGAAAGATGTCCTTACTTATAAATGAGCATTGAATAATTGGGAAAATTCTTGAAAAAGCTTTGAAGAAAGTCACCAGGGTTACACAAAACATCTATACCATTAATGACATTAAATGACGTATATCTGGTTTCTAATGAACTTCATCTTTGATTGTTACACACGATTACTATGAATTCTTATAATATCCAATGCCTTCAAGTAAACATCAATCCCAAATTTGTGTGAAACCCAACTGGCAGATATGTCATTCTCCAGGTGCCGTTGACACTGGTCGCGTAGATTATATTCGGGACAGCCGAAAACTGCACCCGCATCCTCCACAGTGTCCTCTGCATTGGTGTCCACAATTCCTTCAGCACCATAATCAACCACATCTGACATGGAAATCCCGACTGGAGCTTGCAGACAAGCAATCCATAGAGTTCGAGGAGATGAATGGACAGTTCGCATTCTGTGTCTTGCCCATGCTTCTTTCCAGATATCTGCTTTTTTATTTATTTTCGGAAGAAATGTAGAGTGAAGAGCTGCAATATGCATGGCATTTAAAAGGTTCAGAATACCTTCATCCTCCATAAAGTAAAAGAGGTTATAGTAGAATATCAGAACCCCAAGGTATACATCCCTCCATAATCTTTCAATTCACTGTTTAGATATACTTTTTCCAGTTATCATACTGCCACGACCAGTGCCTCTCTGTTGTAATTGGCAACGCACACATTCTCCAAACCTTTATCAGACCTAGCTCGTTGGGGAATACAAAAATTATCAACAGCAGTTAGGAAGCACTGAAAGATTGTTTCAGCTCTGTTGTTATTCTTACATTGGAGATACACAATCAAGCGACTAAAACCATCAATCCCTCCAACAATAACCATATCATATGCTAACGAATAAGCTGGTGGTTAGCGTCAATATGCCACAGGTGATTTGGTCCCATTACATTGTACACCCGTCTTGGAAGACGTCCATTTTTCCTTTCTTTTACACCCTTTTCATCTATACGATGTATTATATCTCTTAGCCTCCATCTTTGTACATAAACACCTCTCTGTTTCAGTATATATCTCAGAATGTTTTCCCCACAAAATGGAAATTCTTGTATGACTTTTCCAACATGAAAACCTATTTCATCATCATTCATATTTGAAAACTCTGCCTTAGTAATATCGTACTTTCACATCCTACGATAGACTGTGCTCTCTGACACAGATAACAGTTTGGTAATATCGGAGATCAGAAAACCATCATCAGTTAGGTTTTTGTAAAACACATTTTGTTATGACAAATTCTGGGAGTCCAGATTTTATCATTCTCATCTGCAGGCAGTTTGCACTATATTTGATACATTCCTTTCGCAGTTTGATCATATCTTCTTTCCTTGAAAATCATAGTTGATGTAATTATTGAGCTGATAAAAACCAGAGAATATCTGGAGATACTTTTTCATGGCCAAATTTACCAGCAAATTCATCTAGACCAACTTTTTTCAAAACACTTATTATATCTGTGTTACATCTACCCACGATTTTTTAAATTTAGAATAGAACACATTATGCTGAGCTTAAAACAGCATATTAAGCATATCAAAAATACAACAACAAAAATAAATGAGCACATCATCTACAATTGACACAATAGCTTAAACAAGTGAGCGTACCTAAATTAATATTGTTACCACAAAATGAAAAAGGAAGCTGTAACGATGGGATATCCACAACATGAAATCGATAAACGGTGACAAGCTATGAAAAAACAAAGAATAAACTGATGCTATGACCATAGGCAAAGAGCCAACAACAGGCCCCACTGTATTAAAAATGGTATATAATGTAGGTACAGTATCAAAAATTAGAATCTTGACTGTATGCAGAAAATAACACCATTATATCCTGGCTTAGCAACTCCATATAAGGTTCAGCTGACCTCGTATAACACTTAAAGGAGTATTTGTATTATCATTTGACCCCAAATCATGCAGATACTACATTGAGCAATATAATCTTGACTGCATGCAGAAAATAACACCATCATACCCTGGATTAGCAACTCCATATAAGGTTCAGCTGACCTCACATAACACTTGAAGGAGCATTCGTATTGTCATTTGACCCCAAATTGTGACTGGTGAACCCTACCTTAAGTTGAGTTGAAATCATATCATGGCTTAGCAACTCCATATAAGGTTCAGCTGACCTCACATAACACTTTAAGCAGCATTTGTATTATCTTTTGACCCCACACCGTGACTGCTGAACCTTACATTAAGTTGAAACATAAGACAGCTATGGTGTTCCATACTTACCAGTAGCTTCCCATGGGTAAGGCTCTTCATCTACGAAATATACTGGCCATCATGTATGGCCTATCATGTGCTAAAAATGGCATTTAATCCCCAAAATCACAAATCACATCAGAAATGACGCCATGGTGACATTTAAGGCAACGCTGTTATGAACGACGCTTGTATTCAAAGTTAATTTGTTACACTTTCATGCGGTTTCGCAAAAATAAAATCAGTATATTATGCTATTTGATAAATGGAATCCTTCATTTGCGCTCATTCCAAGGATCGCAGAAAAAACATGTTTAGACTCGTTTCATAAATTTCATCTGAAATAAGCATTCATATAAGATTTTCTGTGTGTAAAATATTTAATGTACAGTCTAAACATGTCTGAAATATAAGTCAGATTCAAGTGTTACATCTATTCATATAATTAATTAATTCACATATTAAGTTTTCCATAGATGTAAGAAACGAATATCTTACGACCCCAAGATATGCAGATGCAATCGTTGTTGGTGGTGCACAGGACAGGGGGTGTCAGTTAAAAAGAACCAATTACTAATTACATTTTGGTAAACAACAACTTTCACTTTTTCTCTCATTTCTTTCTTACATTTGGCAGATTAATAAAACCATCAGCGATCAGAAAGAGGTATTGTGGTGTCCCAGGAAGGTGGGTACTTTAAAAACTGTATTACTTTTTTGTGAATCAATCAATAACTTTCTTTACTCTTGTTTTCTCTTGTTGTTGTTGGTTTTTTATTTCTCTCTTTCTCCTTTAAATTGTCACAAACGGCGATAACATTGTAGTCCCTATATTTCTTGCAATGCATTGCCTCTCTCTGTCACTCTCTGAAATTGTTCGTTCTTTTTCTGACCAGAACTTATGTGATGACCTGTCATCTGTCTTCTGATGTCTGTCCGTTACCACAAATTTGTTAGTTCTACTCCTAAACTGTTTAAAGAAGAGCCATATAGCTTTTTCATCACGAGGTCTAATTCGTCCTAAATGAAAATGGTGTCCCTACGACTTCAAATATGATCGCCACTGTGGCCATCTTGACAATCTGGTTATTGCTACTTTTTCTGAGAATATGGTCATATCCATATGGTCAAATATGATGGCCACTGTGGCCATCTTGACAATCTGGTTATTGCTACTTCTTCTGAGAATATGGTCATATCCATATTCGGTGTTCACTAAAAGACTTATAATATGTAGATTGTCCCAAATTAAAATGGCATCGATCTGACCTCCAACATGGCTGATATGTCGGCCATCTAGAAAAACCGTTGTCGTCCCCCTGTCTGAGATTCAATTTTTCGAGTAGGGCTTGTGAACTCCGGAGCTCCTGCCTCCTCGTTTCTGTTTATCGTGACATAAAAAAAAGTACAAGGGATGGGAGAGGCACCATTTTTACATTATGCGTTGCATTTTTGTTCGTTGTTGGTAGCAGAAACAAATATACATAGAGTGGCCGGCGGGGTCCCCTATATGACCAGTTCAAATTGATAGTTTTAATTAATTTTGAGAAATAGGATTAATTTGGTATAATGTTTTAATGTTCTAAGTATATCCATAAGCCATAGTATTTCAAGGGAAAAAAAGTGTGCTGGGTTTAAACCAGGAAGTAAAGGGTGAGCGAGAAAAAATATGTTGCATAGGCGGAGTTTAGAAGAGGATATAAAGTATACCTGTGCTGGAAGTGTGATGTTGGAACATGGACCAATTAGAGGATATGTGCTAGCTGCGGTGGTACACATACTGCAAGAGACATTAAGAGTTAGAGAACATACTAAGGGGGCATTTTAGTAAAGTCATACTACAGGCAAAACAAAATCCATTTAGAGAGAGTTGGGTTGACTTCTATAAAGCTTATCATAAGCAGTGTATTATATTTACTATTATACATTTGAACTCCATTTAGAAAATTGGGTTGAATTATATAAAGCTTATTGTAAGGATGATATTGTGTCTACTAGCACACGTTTGAATGAGGGATAATATCCCAAAGTGAATATGATAATGGGTTTGATGTATTATTGGCTGTTCGGCCAGTTTCAGCACCAATGGACAATGTTGGACAGCCAGTAGCACAAGTCCCACATGACAATGTTGATGATTTGATAGACAATATTCTGAATGAATTTTCTATGGCCCTGCCTGAGACCCCAAAGAAAAGACAGCCTGATAAGTCAGCCGTTCCTTTTGAGCATCCTGTTACTCCGACGAGGCAGACCATTACCCATAGCTTGAGATTAAAGTCACGGACATAAAGGAGGTAAGGAGAGGCTATTGGGATAAACTTTCCAAAACGAACGCCAAGCACTTTCGCAATGTTCTGCGGGAGTCCATACCAAGCGACGCAGAAATTGTTACTGGGCTCTTTGCAAAGATGGGCGAGATAAGCTGGTTGGAGATACGTGACTCTCTTGAAGTATTGTATATATACATTCCGAAAAATCAGGGGCTGCCGCATGATTGACCAAAAAAGGACCTACTGGATGGTGGCAGAGGAGACCAACCCTCTATCTTTTCCCAATGGGTGGACAATTCACACCCGCTATGGAATAGCCCAGACTTTTATCATAATCGATGCTTGCTTGGTGTGTTTCTTGGCCGGTACAAGCAGGCTTTTTAAAAGCGTCGTTTAAAGACTAAGCAGAACCTTACATATGAATAGTTATGGAGACTTCTCATCCCCACTCAGTCTTCATTGCTGGTGCCAAGTCATGGGAAATATGACGCTGGGGTTTGGTTGCGTAAGTGGTGTTTGCTATTGACATTCAGACAACGTGGTGTGCCAGCTTCTACTGCATAACAATCATGTTTGGTTTCGAAAGTGCTAATATAAAAAAAAACAATTATCATAATACATATTGGGAAAGATAGATTTTCGCCCACAGGGATATATGATAGATAGTTTTAAGTTCAATATGTTTTAATATTCAAAGAGACTTATAAGCAGTCTATCATCTGTTACTGTAGGTGAAAGTCGAGTTTTCGGAATGAACGTCACTTGGGTCATACAACTGATATTTTGGGATGCTGTGTTTCAGTAAAGATTTCCCTTTAAGAAGATCAGTCAGATTTGGATGAGGTTGGCCTTATTCCACACTCTACCGCTATACGTCATCGTATTCTTCAATATCTTTTTACAAAGTTTCTCGTCCGCGATGTGAGGCAGCGGCGCTAGAAATTAAGCTTCAAAATGGCTTCAGAATAATAGACTTTGCATATAGGAGACCAAACAACAATGTATTCGGGGGGGGGGGGGGGGCTGGAATATTCTTTCTAACCAGGATATTTTTTTTATTCTTTTCACCTCAAGATTATTTTCTTCCAGCTAATATAATATATTTAATTAGTTCTTTTTTCTACAAGTCTAAGCAAGTATATTTTGTGAAGCTACTAGTATTTGGGATCGATTTTTTTAAAAAAAAATCCCAAACTAATCCACCACCACAACCCCCTCCGAAAATTAAATGGTGGGTCCCTAATTGGCGTAATTATTGTTATATCATGACGTCAGAGCGTAATAGTCTGAATATATCCATACCCCGATCCACTTGATGAATATTGATTTCCCTTAAACCAATTAGGTGGGTGTGCCGAATCACGTGATACAGCTGTATAAAGAAGCAATCCGCAATCAGGGCCGGACAAGAGTAGGAGGTGATGGTTACCACCATTAATATGAAGACGTGTTTTGATCCTATCCAGCGGGATTTTTCAGACTCATTTTGTAGTTTTAATTCAAACTAAAGCCGATAAAATCCTCAATGCATTGGATAAAATACATCCTCGAGTGAATTTTGTCGTTATTCGGCTGAACATGAGAAAAGATTGTGTGCATGGACAGATGGATGTGTGAAGTTTGACAACATCATCAAGTTGAGACGCCAGAAGAATTAATGTCGTTGAAAATCGGACCATCAAAGAAT